>UESW01001864.1:0-26203 GCA_900491605.1 Calamus simplicifolius | reverse complement strand
CTGGCCGATTTATGCGGGGCTCAATGGCCTCTAAAGAGGGGTTCGCCAATGGTGGCATCTTTTTGTGCGTCGACGGCTTTTGCTTAACGCGCTCGTTTTCAAACCGGACGAAGTCCTTCAGGGACTATTTGGAGGCTGCCCGGTTTAGTTGGGGCCTGTGTACTTCAGTTTTTATCTGGGATTTTAGTCCGAATGATTCTTACCTGGCCCTGCCATGGCTCGGAGGATTCGTTGCTCGGCCCGGCCGAGGTTCGGAGAATATTTTACTTGGCCCTGCCAAGGTTCGGAGATTTTGTTGCTCGGCCTGGCCGAGGTTCGGAGAATATTTTATATGGCCCTGCCAAGGTTCGGAGATTTTGTTGCTCGGCCCAGCCGAGGTTCGGAGAATATTTTACTTGGCCCTGCCAAGGTTCAGAGATTTTGTTGCTCGGCCCGGCCGAGGTTCGAAGAATATTTTACTTGGCCCTGCCAAGGTTCGGAGATTTTGTTGCTCGGCCTGGCCGAGGTTCGGAGAATATTTTACTTGGCCCTGCCAAGGTTCGGAGATTTTGTTGCTCGGCCTGGCCGAGGTTCGGAGAATATTTACTTGGCCCTGCCAATGTTCAGAGATTTTGCTGCTCGGCCCAGCCGAGGTTTGGAGAATATTTTACTTGGCCCTGCCAAGGTTCGGAGATTTTGTTGCTTGGCCCAGCCGAGGTTCGGAGAATATTTTACTTGGCCCTGCCAAGGTTCGGAGATTTTGTTGCTCGGCCCAGCCGAGGTTCGGAGATTTGTTGCTCGGCCCAGCCGAGGTTCGGAGAATATTTTACTTGGCCCTGCCAAGGTTCGGAGATTTTGTTGCTCGGCCCGGCCGAGGTTCAGAGAATATTTTACTTGGCCCTGCCAAGGTTCAAAGATTTCCTGTTCAAACAGACAGCTCGGTTGTGCCGAGGATTGGTAAGCAGTATCTGTTTCTTCTTGTAATTTATAGCAATGCAGTGCATAATGATTCACGCAACAGGTTTTGAGGAAACATATAAGCAGGAATGTATAGTGAGGCATGTGAAGATGAATTCAGAGAGGACATACCCTATTGGTAATATTTACAAAGGTTGTCCGCGTTCCAAGTCCGGAAAATGGACTTCCCATCCAGATCCTGCAGCTTGTAGGTTCCCGGTCCAATAATCTCCGCTACCTGGTACGGGCCCTCCCAGTTTGGCGCCAGCTTTCCTTGCTCCAGCGGTTTGGAAATAGAAGCCTTTCGGAGGACAAGGTCGCCAGGCAGGAAGGCTTTTCCTTTGACCCTGGAGGCATGATAGCGGGCCACCCTTTGCTGATAAGCAGCCGTTCTGATCCGGGCCTTCTCTCTGACCTCTTCCACTAGGTCGAGGTTGGTGCGGAGCTGCTCGTTGCTGGTTTCCTCTGAGTAACTCTCCACCCGCAATGATGGGAGGCCGACTTCCACAGGGATAACGGCCTCCGTACCAAAAGCCATTCGGAATGGGGTTTCACCCGTCGGGATCCTCGGGGTAGTGCGGTAGGCCCATAAGACATGATGCAGCTCATCCGCCCATCTGCCTTGGGCTCTGGAGAGGCGAGCTTTGATTCCCTGGAGGAGGGTCCTGTTGGTCACTTCGGCCGCTCCGTTAGCTTGTGGGTGCCCGACCGAAGTAAGGTGGTGACGAATTTCGTGCTCCTCACAGAATTGGCGAAACCTGGAGTTATCGAACTGCTTGCCGTTATCGGTGATTATAGTATGGGGGAGGCCGAATCGGCAGATGATGGACCTCCAGACAAAGTCTCTGGCTCGTGCCTCGGTAATTTGTGTGATCGCTTCCGCCTCGACCCATTTGGTGAAGTAGTCGATGGCGACGAATAGGAATTTCCACTGTCCCGTTGCAAGCGGAAATGGGCCGAGGATGTCCATCCCCCACTTGGCAAAGGGCCAAGCGGAGGATATGGAGACTAGCTCGGCGGAAGGGAGCCTTTGGACGCTTGAATGTCTCTAGCAGGGGTCGCAGGCCCGGACTAGATCGTCCACGTCTTTTTGCATGGTCGGCCAGTAATAGCCTTGTCGCAGCACCTTGTGGCATAGAGACCGGCTTCCCAAATGGTTGCCGCAAATCCCTTCATGCACCTCGCGCAGAGCGTAGTCCGCTTCTGACGGGCGAAGGTACCTAAGCAGCGGCAGGGAAAATGACCGCTTGTAAAGTTGGTTGTCGATCAACACATAGTGGACGGCCTGCAGCTTCAGCTTCCTAGCCTCTCTTCAGTCGGACGGAAGCGACCCTTCTTTGAGATATTTAAGGACAGGGTCGAACCAGGATGGTTCGGCCTCAACTTGCATCACCCGGTCAGCTTCCGTGATGCTTGGATTTTCCAGAGTCTCCAGGTGGAATTTTTGTTCGTTATCCATCATCTCCGAGGTAGCCAATCGGGAGAGTAGGTCGGCACGGGTGTTCTCAGATCTGGGAATCTGAATAATTTCAAATTCGGAAAAATGGGGAAGCAAGTTACGCACCTCCTGGAGATATCGAATCATGTTCGGCTCCCGGGCTTCAAATTCTCCCCGAACATGGCCGGCTACCAGCTGAGAGTCGGTGAAGGCGCTGAGCTTTTCCACCTTCAGATTGCAGGCGATCCGGAGACCGGCTAACAGAGCTTCGTACTCGGCTTCATTGTTGGAGGCCGGGAAGGAGAATCGGACGCCATATTCGAAGATCATCCCCTCAGGACTGGTAAGAACTAGACCCGCACCGGAGTGATGGGCATTGGATGACCCGTCGACGTGGAGGAGCCACCGGGCTCCAGACTTTGGCTCTTCAAGAG
Organism: Calamus simplicifolius; assembly: GCA_900491605.1. Lineage (NCBI taxonomy): Eukaryota > Viridiplantae > Streptophyta > Magnoliopsida > Arecales > Arecaceae > Calamus > Calamus simplicifolius. The sequence continues at coordinate 23,395 of UESW01001864.1, read as the reverse complement.
AGTCTGGGGTAGAACCGTCCTCCGGGATGGTACACTCGAGGAGGAAATCGGCCAGTACTTGGGCTTTGATGGCCGGACGAGGCTGAAAATGTATGTCATGCTCGCTTAGCTCGACGGCCCACTTGGTCATTCTTCCCGAAGTCTCGGGACGGTGGACCACCGCCCTGATAGGTTGGTCAGTCAGGACCGTCACGGAATGTGCTTAGAAATATGGTCGTAGCTTTCGAACTGAGGTGATCAAGGCCAACACCATCTTTTCAATCCTGCTGTACCTCGTTTCTGCATCGCGGAGCAGTTTGCGGACATAGTAGATCGGCTTTTGGACCTTGCCTTCTTCCTTAATCAGCACCGAGCAGACTGCACCTTCCGAAACAGCTAGGTATAAGAATAGGGTCTCCCTAGGGTTGGACTGCTGAGGAGCGGGGGCGAACCGAGGTACTTCTTGAGATCTTGAAATGACCTCTGGCATTCGGGAGTCCACTGAAAGTTTTTGGCCGATCGGAGGGTTTTGAAAAAGGGGAGGCATCTCTCGGCTGACCGTGCCACAAAGCGGTTAAGGGCCGCTATCCTCCCGGTTAAGCGCTGGACTTCTTTGACGGATGCCGGGGGCGCCATTTGTTGGAGAGCTTGGATCTTCTGGGGGTTGGCTTTGATACCTCGCTGGGAGACCATGAAGCCGAGGAATTTTCCCGAGTTGACGTCGAAGGCGCACTTGGTCGGGTTGAGCCTCATCCCGTACTTGCGTAGCGTGGCGAAGCTCTCCGCGAGGTCCTCAACATGTCGTGAAGCCTCCTTGCTTTTAACCAGCACGTCGTCCACGTACACCTCCATATTCCAGCCTATCTGTTCCTTGAACACTTTGTTGACCAGCCTCTGGTAGGTGGCACCTGCATTTTTAAGACCAAAAGGCATTACGCGGTAACAGTAAGTACCTCGGTCGGTTATGAAGGCGGTCTTTTCTTCATCTTCAGGGGCCATTCGGATCTGATTGTAGCCAGAATAGGCGTCCATGAATGACAGCATCTGGTGGCCTGAGGTGGCATCCACGAGCTGGTCAATCCGAGGGAGGGGGAAGCTGTCCTTTGGGCAGGCCTTGTTGAGGTCGGTGAAGTCGATGCATATCCTCCATTTGCCGTTCGACTTTTTTACCATGACGACATTTGACAGCCAGCTTGGATAATTTACCTCTCGGACAAAATTGGCCTTGATGAGTTTGTCGACCTCTTCTTCAATGGCTTTTGCCGCTCTGGGACGAAGCTTCTCTTCTTCTGCTTAACAGGCCTGTGCATCTCGTCCACATTGAGATGATGGACGAGGACCTCGGGGTTGATTCCTGGCATGTCGGAGGCGGTCCAGGCGAAGACGTCTGCATTGCTTTGGAGGAATCTGATCAACCTGCGCCGGGACTCTCCTTTGAGTAGCGACCCGATCCTTGTGGTTCGGTCGGGCTGAGCTTCGTCCAATGGTACCTCCTCCAATTCCTCTGCCGGTTCTCCCCGCTGTTCGGCGAAGTCCTCGCGAGTGTCCAGCCCGTCGATCTCCGGCATTCTAGACTGAAGGCTTGTAACAAAGCACTGCCGAGCCATGGCCTGACTCCCTCGAACAACTCCAACTCCTCGTTCGGTGGGTAACTTCATGGATAGGTGCGGGATGGAGACCACTGCCTTGAGGGACATCAGACTGGGCCTGCCGAATATTGCATTGTAGGGGGATCTGAGGTCGGTCACTAGAAAGTCTGTCTGAACAATGGCCACAAGGGGCCAGGTTCCCGCACGGACCGTCAGGGTGACGACCCCTTCCGGGATAATGACGTCGCCGGTGAATCCCATCAGGGTGGAATCCATGGCTCGAAGGTTTTCCATGAGCAATTTCATCCTGGCAAACACACCGAGGTACAAAATATTTACCGAGCTTCCACTATCAACGAGGATTCGGCTTACATCATAATTGTTCAAATTAAGGGATACAACTAGTGCGTCATCGTGGGGGAGTGTATCCCAAGAAGATCATCATCGGAGAAGGAGAGTTCGTTTGTCCGTGCCCTCTTTGGCATTGATCCATCTCTGTCGCCTCTGGGGCTCGATCCGCCAGCCTCTTCAATCATATTAATACGACCGACCACGGGCGGATTTGGTGGAGGAGGGGTTGTTGGAGCTCGGGCGCCCTTCTGAACTGATCTAGTCGTCCCCGCCAAATCAGCCTTTCAATCTCATTCTTCAGCTGCCAGCATTCTTCAGTGTCATGACCGTGCTCCCTGTGGTAGCGGCAGTACTTGGCGGGATCTCTTCGAGTCGGGTTCCCTCGGAGAGGCACTGGCCGGGGGAGTTGGCGCTCTATCTCCATAAGGATTTGCGCTCGGGGCACGGTCAGCGGAGTATAGCGATCAAATCACCTAGGAGGACTCCGGGAGCGATTCCTTGGAGGGGGGGGAGGGATTCTCTGGCAGTGGGGCGGATTTGGCCGCCGGGGGACGGTGTCTGTCGGGGACTTTAGGCTCCTTTTCTTTGCTTGTTCAGCGCGGGCAACTCTCCGTAACTCCTCGACCCTAGCGTACTTGTCCGCAAGGGCCATCATATCAGATAGACATGGGGGGTAGCTGACCTCCATAGCCAGGTAGAAGTCGCTCTCCTTCGAGACTCCCCCCGCCAGGGCGGACATAGCCACCTCATGATTAAGGTGGTCCACCTCTAACATGGCCTTGTTGAAACGGCCAAGGTAATTCCTCAAGGACTCCCCCTCTCTCTGCTTGACTTCGGAGAGGGAGTCGGATCTTCGTCCGCGGCGGCGGCTGCTGACGAACTGACCAATAAAAAGGCGGCTCAGCTCGTCGAATGAATCAACAGAACCCGGTTTCAAGGCGTTGAACCAGGTTCGGGCGGATCCTCTGAGGGTGGAGGGGAAGGCGCGGCAGAGGACCGCATCAGATGCTCCGTGGAACATCATTATTGACCGGAAGCTACTGAGATGGTCGTCCGGTCGGTGGAGCTGTGATAGGGTTCGACGGCTGGCAGTTGACATGGGAGGGAATCACTTCCTCCATGATTCCCTTAGAGAAAGGGATGCCCTGCTCTGCCCTGGGCTGGGGCAGATGGGTCTACTTGGCGGCGTCTAGCTCCTGACACATCTCCTGGATCTGTCGGTGGATCTCTTCTTCGCCGGTCAGAGGAGGAGCTGGGCGTGAGAATCGCAAGGATGGCGTGGAATCATGGTGAGATGTCACCGGGGAGAGGGATCGGGCTCGGCGAGATCTGAGAGGATCTCTATCATAACCGGCTCGCGGGACTGGTTTGTCCCTTATGGGATGATGTGGGGGATCCACTGATTCGTGCGGATCAGAGGAAGAGGTCGCCGGTGAAGAAGGAACCGCTGCCTCCTTCTGAAGGTGCGAAGCAGGAGGAGGTGCAAGGCGCTCTTGAACCAGGTGGGTAAGAGCCTAGACTTGTTGGACCAGTGTAGCGAACTGGTCCTGGGTCACCGGGATAGCAGGCGGTGACGGAGTTTCGACTGGTGGTGGCTGCGGCGCTACACCGCTCATCGGATCTGGCCTCTGGGAAGCGGCCTGATCTTGGGCTTCCGATGCTGCTCTCCTCCGGTTGGCCATTGAAGAGGTTCTTCTCCGAATTTAGATTCTTGTCTCCTTTCTTCAAGTTTTAATGGGACTTGAGGCCCTTCCTCTAGCGCCAATCTGTTGCCGCCGGGATCCGTCCTCCGACTCGGGCGCGGTCGATCTCCAGGAAGAGGGGGCGGACCTGCACAAGAAGTCCACACGCGGAGGGATGCTGAGGGTGCCCCTCCGCGGAAGACCCTCCGATGCTCAAGTCAGTGAAGAAGAAATCGACGATCAACCGGACAATGGGGAGGTGGATCTCTCCGGGAAGCCTCTCCAGGGACGGCCAATCGGTAGCTCCAGAGGGCAGGAACACCAACGAACTGCCGGAGAGAGAGAGAGAGAGAGCAGTGGGGTGCCTGTGCAAGAAGATGTGTGTATAGAGAGAGACACCCGCGTAAGGAGATGCGTACCTGAGGAAATCTGGGGGTGTCCAATTTATAGACTGTCACCTGGACCTTGAGCGTCTTCTGGAAGGTTCAGAGGTTGTTGGAACACGGAGGTGGATAGAATCAGGCCGTTGTGGGCCATGGAATCTGTATCCTGTTTGTTAGGGGATCGACGGCTGGGAGAGCACCTTGATGTTTCGAGATCCGGTCGAGTAGACATGGGGCGGTTACGATAGGTTTTAGGCCACGCCTCGACATGATCCCTTGCCTAGGGTGCTGTTTGGGTAAGCCTGGGCTCTCCTGCGCTAGGTTCCGCGGAGGTATGTATTAGGTCGCTCGATGAAGCCGAGCTACGGAGGCTCGGAAGGGACGAGCTATGGAAGCCCGGAAGGGCCGAGCTATGGAAGCCCGGAAGGGCCGAGCTATGGAAGCCCGGAAGGGTCGAGCCACGGAAGCCCGAAAAGGCCGAGCTACGGAAGCCCGGAAGGGGCCGAGCTACGGAGGCTCGGAAGGGCCGAGCTACGGAAGCCCGGAAGGGCCGAGCCACGGAAGCCTGGAAGGGCCGAGCTATGGAAGCCCGGAAGGGGCCGAGCTACGGAGGCTCGGAAGGGCCGAGCTACGAAAGCCCGGAAGGGCCGAGCTATGGAAGCCCGGAAGGACCGAGCTACGGGAGCCCGGGGAAGACGGAGGGAGGGGGTTAGCCTTAGCCGTCTCGCATGGATATTAGTGTAATGACGATTTTACCCCCCAACAATACCTATAAATTTGATGAGGTTGTGCAACGAGATACCCAATCCTGGAGAGAACAGACAGGGTTTCATAATTGCCCCCAGGAGGAGAAGAGAGTATTGAATGATAGTTTCTGTATATTTTGGACTCCAATTGCAGAATAGCACTGCCTCAAGAAAAGGACATTGTTGATTTAGTGGCTCTCTAACCACTGAGGCCTTCGATGATCGCACTCAAAAATCTTTCCTCAGGGCCTGATCATCCAGCAAGCATTCTCCTTTGATTTCTGGTATGTAAGCATTCTCTAAAGTTATTTTCACTATTTACTAGTCTCAGATAGTTGCTATCGAATAATTATGATTTTAGATTTCGTGATCTTAATTTGGGTTTGGTAAACTGCTATATATAAATTTATAGATGAACAAAGCAGAGGCATCATCAGTTTTTCATACTCATCCCCCTAGCTTGCTTGCACTACTGTTGCAGTAAAACTGGAAACCATGGCATTTGCTTTACTTCTGCTGCTGCTCCTCCTGTCCTCGGCCTCGCTCATGTCCTCCTCGTCCTCGCGGCCGGGAAATGAGACAGACCTCCAAGCCTTGCTTGCCATAAAGCATCAGATAACACGCGAGTCCCCTGGAGCTCTGAGCTCATGGAATGACACCATCCATGTCTGTGACTGGGAAGGGGTCTCATGCACCCGCAAGCACAACCCGCGGCGGGTCTCAGCCTTGGAGCTGGCATCGCATGGCCTGGCGGGTTCCATCTCCCCTTTCATTGGCAACCTCAGCTTTCTTAGAAGAATCGACTTATCAGACAACGGTTTCTATGGCGACATCCCACCAGAGATCGGCCGCTTGCGCCGCCTGCTGGATCTCAATTTGAGCGTTAACTCATTTGAAGGGCTAATCCCGGTGAATCTGACCTATTGTCTAGACCTTCAGTTGCTTAGTCTAGGCCGCAACCAACTCGTGGGGGGGATACCAAATGAAATCGGCAACCTATCCAAGCTCAAGTTTCTGTCAGTTGCCGCCAACAACATCACCGGTCATCCCTCCGTCGCTTGGCAATCTTTCTTCATTGTCCGTGCTTTCTGTAGGGACGAATAATCTGGAGGGAGGAATCCCAAAAGAACTTGGCCAACTTGCACATCTCAAGATATTGTTATTGCAAGAGAATATGCTCTCAGGTATCATCCCTGCGTCTCTCTACAATCTCTCATCCTTGCAAGTTTTTTCTGTTCCAGTAAACCAGCTGCAGGGAAGCCTGCCACTCGATATTGGCATCAGACTTCCGGATCTCCAAAACTTCTACTTGGTAGAAACCAATTTGGAGGACCAATTTGTTGGAAACTAAACTTGATTATTGAAAATTGCTGCATTGGAAGTTGATGTTATTTAATTACTGCATAGGAAATTGCTGTTATTTAATTGCATAGGAAATTGCTATTATTTAATTGCATAGGAAGTTGTTATTCTGAATTAAGTATTGTGGAAGACCAAGAGTCATTTTGTTATAAAAAGGCCATGTATCCTTTCACGTTTCAGTATGAAAATAGAAAGAAACCAGAAATTTTTTCAGAAGAAAATATCTTCTCCTCTTCCAACAAATTTGGTATCAGAGCCACAAAAGATCCATGGCCTCCATGAACTTTGTTCAATCCCAAATACCCAAACTCACCAAAGACAACTATGACAACTGGAGTATCCAAATGAAGGCTTTGCTTGGATCCCTTGATGTTTGGGATCTTGTAGAAGATGGCTACATGGAGCCGACCGAAGGTGAAGCAATGCTCACACAAGAGCAAAGAAAGCAACATAAGGAGTCAAAAAAGAAAGACAAGAAGGCTCTCTACACACTATACCAAAGTGTAGATGAAGGCACATTCGAGATTATCGCTGAAGCTGCAACATCAAAGGAGGCATGGGACTTATTGCATAAGGCACATAAAGGAGCAGAAAAGGTGAAAAAGATTCGGCTACAATCTTTGAGGTCTGAATTTGAATCTTTCAAAATGATAACTGAGGAGTCAATTTCTAATTATTTTTCAAGATTGATGTCTATAGTCAATCAATTGAAAAGAAATGGTGAAGAAATTACTAATGTTCGAATCATGGAGAAAATTTTGCGCTCTTTAGATGCAAAATTTAATTTCATTGTTGTAGCCATTGAAGAATCAAAGGAATTAGAAGAGATGACTATAGAGCAACTCATGGGCTCTTTACAAGCACATGAGCAAAAGCTGTCTAAAAGGATGGAGGAGAAACCCATCGAGCAAGTACTTCAAACAAATCTTACACTACAAGAAAAAGATGATCTTAAAGGTCAAACAAGTTTCCATGGTCGAGGCCGTGGAAGAAGAGGAAGAGGTGGAAGATTTCATCAAGATCAACCTCAAAGAAGTCAAGGAGACATAAGAGACCATCATGCCCGAGGTCGTGGTAGAGGAAGATTTTTTAATCCTAGAGGAAGAGGAAGGTATGGACAACAAGCACTACAATGTTTTATTTGCAAAAATATGGGCACTATGCTAAAGATTGTTGGTACAAAGATAATGTTAATTATGTTGATGAGAAAATTCATTTTACAAAAGAACAAGAAGAAGAAGTAACTCTACTTTTGGCCTACAATAACATTTCTGGTGCTATCAAAAGAAGTACTTGGTATCTAGACACAGGTGCTAGCAATCATATGTGTGGGATAAAGGACATGTTTTTTAAGATGGATGAAAGCTTCAAAGGCTCGGTGACTTTTGGAGACTTCTCTAAAAGGCCAATTGAAGGGAAAGGTAAAATCCTTATCAAGCTTCAAAATGGCACTCAAAATTTTATTTCAGATGTCTATTATGTTCCAGACTTTAAAAATAACATTCTTAGTTTGGGCCAATTGCTTGAAAAAGGCTATGACATTCACATGAAAGAATTGGGTCTTTCTATCAGAGACAACAACAATACTCTTATTGCACATGTTCCTATGTCAAAAAATAGAATGTTTGAGCTAAGTTTGCATGTGATGGCTCCTCTTGTATGTTAACACAAAGTCTTGATGACTCTACTCTATGGCATCTTAGATATGGACATTTAAACTTTGATGGATTAAAACTTTTGTCTAGCAAGAATATGGTGACAGGAATGCCTTGGCTGAAAATGTCTAAGGAAAAATGTGAAACTTGCATAGTTGAAAGCAACAAAGGAGAACCTTCATTTCAGAAAGATCAAGAAAAGCAACAAAACCATTGGAATTGATACATTCAGATGTTTGTGGCCCAATCAAACCAACAACTATGGGAGGTAATGAATATTATCTTTCCTTCACTGATGATTATTCTGGAAAGACATGGGTTTATTTATTAAAAAAAAAGAGTGAAGTGTTTCAGAAATTTAAGGAATTTAAGTTGCTTGTTGAAAAACAAAGTGGTTTTCAAATTAAAGCTTTGAGATCGGATCGTGGTGGTGAGTATTTATCCAAAGAGTTTTCAAATTTTTTCAAAGCACAAGGAATTTTTCATCAGGTTACTATGCCTTATTCATCTCAGCAAAATGGGGTTTCAGAAAGAAAAAATCGAACTATTTTAAATATGGTTCGATGTATGTTGAAAGATAAAAATATGCCTAAAGAATTTTGGGGAGAAGCAGTTGCTTGTGCAGTTTATTTGTTGAACAGATTTCCATCAAAAAGGCTTCACAATATGACACCTGAGCAAGCATGGAGTTCATACAAGCCTAAGGTTGATCATCTTCGCATTTTTGGAAGTGTTGCTTATGTCAAAGTGCCTGATGAGAAAAGGATCAAACTTGATGACAAAGGAGAAAAGTGTATTCTTTTAGGATATACTGAAAATTCAAGTGGCTATAAGTTGTATAATCCTATTACAAAGAGAGTGATTTTTTCAAGAGATATTGAATTTGATGAAAAGCAAATGTGGAGCTGGCAAGATAACAATAAAATGCAAGAAAATAATGAAGAAGAAGAGTCACAACATCAAGAAGAAATTCCATCAACTCCACAACAAAGTCCAAGACATTCATCTCCACAAGAAAGTTCCAGTGGCTCATCCTCAAATAGAGCACACAAAACTCGGAGTGTGCAAGAATTGCTTGACGTCACAAGGCGTCTTGATGCTAATGATTATACTATGTTTTGTCTTTTTGCAGGTTATGATCCAATTGAGTTTTATGAAGCAAATAAAGAAGAAAAATGGAGAAATGCATGCATGAAGAAATTTCATCAATAGAGAAAAATGACACTTGGGAACTGACAAATCTTCCCAAGGTCATCAAGCCATTGGAGTCAAATGGGTGTATAAAACAAAAACAAATGCAAGTGGAGAAATAGAAAAACACAAAGCCCGCTTGGTAGTAAAAGGCTACAAACAATAATATGGCATTGACTATGATGAAGTTTTCTCTCCTGTTGCTCGAATGGAAACGGTACGCCTTCTCATTTCCTTAGCAGCACAAATGAAATGGAAAATTTTTCAAATGGATGTGAAATCAGCTTTTTTGAATGGATATTTGAATGAAGAAGTCTATGTAGAACAACCTTTGGGTTTCATTCAAAAAGGACAAGAAGACAAAGTCTACAAACTCAAACGAGCTCTTTATGGATTGAAACAGGCTCCACGAGCTTGGAATATAAGGATTGACAAGTATTTTGCTGAAAATGGTTTTCAAAAATGCCTTCTTGAACATTCTCTTTATATGAAGTCTAATCATGTTGGTGATGTTCTATTTGTTTGTCTATATGTGGATGATTTGATATTCACAGGAAATAATCTTGCAATGATTGAAGTTTTCAAGACTTCAATGATCAAAGAATTTGAAATGACAGATTTTGGCTTAATGTCTTATTTTCTGGGTATTGAAGTAAATCGATCAGATGAAGGCATATTTATTTCATAAAGCAAATATGTAAAGGAAATTTTGGAGAAATTCAAGATGAAGAATTGCAATTCAAGCACCACTCCAATTGAATACAATACTAAATTAAGTAAAGATGGAGAAGGAGATCTTGTCAATCCAACATATTATAAAAGTTGGTTGGAAGCTTAAGATATCTTACAAATACAAGGCCGGATATTGCTTATAGTGTTGGAGTTATAAGTCATTACATGGAGAAGCCAAGAATAGATCATTTAATTGTTGCAAAAAGAATCCTTCGATATATCAAAGGTACGCAAGATTATGGTATTTTTATTCATCTACTAATCCATAAAATTAGTTGGTTTTTGTGATAGCAATTGGGCAGGAGATATTGATGATAGAAAAGTACGAGTGGATTTGCCTTTTATATTGGAAGTGGAGTATTTACATGGTCTTCAAAGAAACAACAAATTGTTACACTTTCATCATGTGAAGTAGAGTATGTTGCTGCAGCAAATTGTGTTTGTCATGCACTTTGGCTTCAAAGACTACTACAAGAAATGAAGATTTCACATGAAGAGCCAACCAACATTTTTGTTGATAATAAATCTGCTATACAACTTGCAAAAAATCCAGTCTTCCATGATCGAAGTAAGCATATTGATACAAGATTTCACTTCATTCGAGATTGTATCAAAAATCAAGAAGTTCAACTTCTCCACATTTCAACAAAAGATCAGGTAGCTGATATCTTCACAAAAGCCCTCAAGGAAGAAGAGTTCAAGAAGTTGAGAAGCATGCTTGGAGTCATGAAGAATCAAGTTTAAAGGGGGGTGTTGGAAACTAAACTTGATTATTGAAAATTGCTGCATTGGAAGTTGATGTTATTTAATTACTGCATAGGAAATTGCTGTTATTTAATTGCATAGGAAATTGCTGTTATTTAATTGCATAGGAAGTTATTATTCTGAATTAAGTATTGTGGAAGACCAAGAGTCATTTTGTTATTATAAAAGGCCATGTATCCTTTCACGTTTCAGCATGAAAAATAGAAAGAAACCAGAAATTTTTTCAGAAGAAAATATCTTCTCCTCTCCAACACAATTCCAGCATCAATATGCAATGCATCCAGACTTCTAAAGATCGATCTCCCAATGAACAATTTTATCGGGCTCATGCCTACTGATCTTGGAAGGTTGCAATATCTCTCCGATCTAAATATATACTCAAATCACATTGAAGCAGACAATGTCCGCGGTTGGGAATTTCTTACTTCTCAGAATTGCAGTTATTTAACAAGATTGGGTCTGGGTTATAACAAGCTAAGGGGTGTACTGCCAACTTCAATAGCAAACCTCTCCATACAACTTGAATACCTATTGATTCATTCCAACCAAATATCGGGGAGTATTCCATTTGGGATAGAAAACCTGGTTAATTTGAAGTCACTAGGAATGTTTGGAAATCTTCTAACAGGCGCCATTCCGGAAAGCGTTGGAAAGCTTCGCGAGTTACGTCGTTTAACTTATATCAACAACAGATTTACAGGTTTTGTTCCATCCTCCCTTGGCAACCTGACTCAGTTGATCGTTCTCGAGTTGTTTGGCAACCGCTTACAAGGATCCATACCTCCAATCCTTGGAAACCTCCAGCAACTAGATGTACTGGATCTTTCTCGAAATAATCTCAGTGGTACCATACCTAAAGAAATATTTAGTCTAACTTCTTTGTCTGATTCCATCAATCTATCTAACAATTCATTGGTTGGGCCGCTCCCAGAAGAAGTCGGCAGCTTGACAAATCTCAATATATTTGCCGTCTCTGGGAACAAGTTGACTGGTAAAATTCCAGACACAATTGGCAAATGTGAAGTCCTTGAGTTCCTATTTATGAATAATAACCTTTTCAATGGAAGCATTCCCCAACCTCAGCAACATGAAGGGCCTAAAAGGATTATTTCTATCAAACAATCAATTGACAGGGACCATTCCTTCAATTTTGAGGGACATCAAAGACCTTCAAGCACTGGATCTCTCATACAATTACCTTTCCGGACCAATCCCGCGTTCTCTCCAAGACTTAAAGTTTTCAAGCTACCAGAGCCGCCTGAATTTTGATTTCTCCAACGATGATGGTCTTCATGATACTTAAATGCTTCATGTGGCTTAAACCTATCTTTCAACCGTCTTGAGGGGAAGTGCCAACGGAGGGAATCTTTAGAAACGCGTCTGCAATCTCACTCGTTGGCAACGATGGACTTTGCGGAGGTGTTTTGGAACTGAACTTACCGAAGTGCCCTCTGAAATCATTGAAAAACAAACAGCACTCTCGGCTGCTAAAGTTCGTGATTCCAATAGTTGTTACAGTCATCTTCTTTTTAATACTATCCAGCTTTGCTTTTCTTTATTGGAAACAGAAGTCAAAACAACAAACTTCATCTGTTCCTTTGTTGGAGGATCAAAATTTCAGAGTTTCATATGCGGAACTGGTTCAAGCAACTAATGGTTTCTCCTCTACCAATTTAATTGGCTTGGGAAGATACGGATCCGTGTATAAAGGGATTATGGATCATGGCAATTCAATTGTGGCCATTAAAGTTTTCAACCTTCTGCATCAAGGAGCTTCCAAGAGCTTCATTGCCGAATGTGAAGCTTTGAGATACATCCGCCATCGTAATCTCATCAAGGTGCTGACATCCTGCTCCTCCATAGATTTTCAAGGCAATGATTTCAAAGCGTTGATTTTTGAGTTCATGCCTAATGGGAGTTTGGAGACATGGATGCATCCTAAACCAGAGGATCATCATGTGAATAGTCTAAGCTTGAGCAAAAGGTTGGATATAGCCACTGATATTGCCGATGCATTGGATTATTTACATCATAGTTGTCAACCACCAATTGTTCACTGTGATCTAAAGCCTGGCAATGTTCTACTTGACAATGACATGTGTGCTCATGTGGGGGACTTCGGGTTAGCAAGGTTTCTATACGAAGGTGCAAGCAAACATATTCAGTTTTCCAGCACTTCTGTTGGAATAAAGGGTACTATGGGATATATCGCTCCAGGTAACTAACTCTTTAACCTCCTTTTCTCTACTATCCTTTTTTTTAAAAGAAACTTAGATTTAGTCTTGGTTCTTTTCCATCATGAATCTTCTATCTGTATCGTATATGTTCAAGCTAAGATATCCATGATTGCAGAGTATGGGGCAGGTTATCACGTGTCCACCTCTGGAGATGTGTAGCTATGGGATCCTTTTGTTGGAGTTATTTACAGGAAAAAGTCCAGTTGATGACATGTTTCAAAATGGCCTAACCCTTTGCAAGTTTGCTGAGATGGCTTTTCCTGATGGAGTGATGGACATTACTGATCCACTATTGATGTTATCAGAACACATGAATATTACATATTACCAGCATAATGGAAGCAATATAGCAAGTAAAATCCAAGAATGCATGATTAATGTAGTGAGAGTTGGGTTATCATGCTCGAATCAATCATGGAGAGAGAGAATGAGAATGAAGGATGTTGCAACTGAGATGCATAAAATTCGGGATGCCTATAAGGCTATTGGGTTTCTCGAGGGATATGTGGTTGGGGGTCAGTAACCATTCATCATTCCACCTTATATCATAAGTCAAGATGTAGACAAATCAAAGTCAATGAGAATTTGTGTGGTCTAAAGGAGCCTAATTTTTAAGCCAATGCAGTTCTTTCCTTCACCAAATTTTAGATTCATGATGTTTGGCAATTGTGAGTGATACTATGAAAGCAAAGTTATCTTTTTGGATGAGCTGCATGTGAAATAATAAAATTGTGAAGAGAAGAATTTCTCAAATTTTATAAGGAATGACACACAGTGGGTTAGGACCTTTTGTCTTGATTAGTTTTATTTTGCTTTTGGGAAAGAGCAAATCTTGGCCACAGAATAAATCCCATGATTGTCATCATTTGTCATCATTTGAGCATACTGGTGTATTAAAAAAGGCCTAAATTTAGCAGGATCTAGACACAACCAAAACCAATAGATACGTTTGGTCCAAGGATGATAGATAGGATTCCAATGATAAAAATGATAAAATGTTCAATGGTAAACCCTGTGGCTACTACCATTTGAGCTTGCTCATGTATTAAATGAGACCAAAATTTGGTCAGATATGGATACAAACTAAACCAATGGACACGTTTGATCCAAGGATCATAGATAGGTTTCCCGTATAATGATATACATATTATTAAATGAAAAAAATATTTAATTAATTATATGTTATACAAAATTTGGATAGTATTTTAAAACAATTAATAAAGAAAAATCTTTTCAATTAGAGCTTCGCAATAGCCTAATTAATCAGCAACTATTTCTTATTAGAATGTGATGCATTCACAAATGTCCGTCCACGACCAAACTACTACCCCTACCACACTTTCTCTGTCTTTTGGATCTGTTGAAAGGGACACTCTTATATTCAAGTTTAAAGAAATGACTAATGGTCAGTAAATTGTTTTGTTGATAGCTAGTTGATGCGAAGGCGAGTTGCATTGTTCGAACATGGCCATTATCATTTTGTCTATGTCATTAATGTGAGGTAGCCATAAAATTTTTGGATTAACCACTTTATAGTCAATAGCAATGGCTATTTAGCATGACTTGCCTCCTTTTCTTTGTTTTTGTTTTTTTTTCAATCTTCTTCATTTTCTTCGTTCATCTACAGTTGTCAACTTAGATTGGTTGCACTACAAACCAAGCTATACAATGCCCATTTAAAGTCCAAACTAACCTCCACTTTGGAGCTAATCCATCCAACTATCATTTAATTTCATGGGAAATTATCAATAGCTTTTTTAATTTAATTTTATATAAAAATAAAATAAAAATACCAGCATTTCATTAACAAAATGCAAAGGTTTATAAAAGATAGCAAAAGAATTAGAACCTTTTGGAAATTTTGTTACACCCTAGACTTGAGGGTGAATCCAAGATAACAATCCATTGCATATTTGGGAATTAAATTTTTAGCATGCAAGGCATCTTATTAAAATATATCATCATTAAAACATAACTAACTAATAATTTAGTTATTCCTTAAATAAAATTATTCAAATGTGTCATAATATTAAATGAGTTAAACATATAATATTAATAAAATGACTAACAAGAACACTCTAACATCTGGCTCAAATGTACTCAAACTTGTAATCTAATATGAACTTTAATAAGGACTCAATCAACTTTGACCTGGATCCCAATTCATTTCTCTATATCTAGAACAAAAATAATAAAGAGAGTTTTATAAGCTAATGCTAAGTGACATTAAACATAAATAAGTGGATCAAGTAAGTATAACTATGTACTTATGTTTTATATGTAACAAAATTTTGTTTTTGATAATATTTGATTAAGGAACAATAATACATAACATTTGAAATAGTAATGCATATCACCATAATAAATTGTCATTTGTCAAAACATTTTATGCTTATATATATCTTAATATTTGTGATAATACTCTTCAGTCTATAAACTATGGTCACATAATATCTCTGTGAGATTATCAATACTTTGCATATAACCTTGCGTATAAGGGTTTGATGGTCCCATATATCGCTACAGAGTTGTATCTCAATATCTATCATCTATCATATACCATATGTAGTAGACTAAGAGTTTAATTTTCAATTATATAATCAATTATCAATGATTCAATCATTTTGCATTTGATAATCTTTCTTATCAATGTGTTTAGTGTCATATTATTTCATAATAAATCCATTAATAATTTTCACATGATAATATTTATATAAAAATAGCAATATTAGTAATAAGTCATATTCTACTTCCTTGATTCAAAATTTTAATAAATATACTATGCAAAATCAAATTTTAATTCCATTATAGCATTTCCAAATTACTAAATACTAATATTCCAAAATAATGGATTATCAAGAATTTATATACCTTATCAATTATTGAAATCCAAATATTTAGTTTCTACTGCATAAAATAATTTTTTACAGTCATGCATAATTCATATATTATTCTAATTTATGATTGGGTTACTTACCTATTTCTAATAAAATTAGTGAAAACTAATACAATTGATAGAAACTAATCCTCAAAATTTGAGTTTTAAGGGCTCCATCAACCTCTTGATTCTTTAACCTTTACCTTCTTCATCATTCTGGAATATTGATTTGATATCAAAAGATAGTATCTTCTAAAATTAATAAACTTCTCAATTCTTGTAGGATACTGATTTTTTTAAAGAAAACTAAAAAGATAAATATCTATTAAATATTTAAAATAGATTTTTTAACTCAAAACTAGCTTATAACTTATCCAATATATTTTTAAAATATAAAATTTCAGATAATAACACCAAAATCATCCTTAATCACCATCAATAGCATTTTCATAGTTTATAAGAAGCTCATTAGCACTATTATATATTTATAAAATTGCTCCTAACTTTCTCAGTTGAACTTTAATTTGAGTGATTTAAGATGCATTAAAAAAATAACTCAATACCTAACATTATATACAGATTCAATATAAATTTTAATTACATAATTTTTTATATTTTTGAACTCAATTCAGGTAAATTAGATCTTAACGTAAGGTGAACTAGCTCAAAGGGCTGGTTCTTACCGATTTAATTGCATTAAATTTCATGCAAAATATAATGATTTATCCATTCATTCAATTTTAGATTTTTTTATACCATCATTTCTTAATTTAAAAGCACTTTCTTATTTCACATAGGGATAATTATATCAGGTGTACATAAACTTATTTGGGGTATAAACTTATTGAGGTTTTCAATTAAATTCTTATATATATATATGAGTACACCAATATATAAGTTTTTCAATTAAGTACATTTGTGATGATCATTAACAATGGCAAACTACATGATAGCCATCAATAATGACTTAAGTATATATTTTTCAAAAAATTGAGTGCACAAACTCATAAAAGTTTTTCAATTGGGTATACACTACAAGAAAAATTAATTTTAGCGATGCCAAAATGCGTCGCTAAATCTATTTAATGATGCATTAGCGATGCAATTTGGGCGTCGCTGTAAATTTCATCGCAAAAAGCAATCCATTGTAATTGCGTCGCTAAATAGCGATGCCTAGCGACACAAAAAATGCATCACTATTTTGCGACTGAACTGAAGTCGCAATTTTGTATCGCAATATTGCGATGCGCAAAGTATGCATCGCAAAGATATGCATTGCAATTGCATCACAAATTAATAATTTAATTTTTTAAAAAAATAATTACGATGAAAAACTTCATCGCAATAGCATCGCTAATTAATTTTGTTAATTAAATTTAAAATATTATAAATTAAAACTCTTAATATAATTTCATTGCATTTAATATTGATCGAAACATTATTACTAAATATCCAAAAATATTGATCGAAACATTCATCACAAAATTTCTAATAATATATAAAATTTAATATATTAATAATTTAAAATTTTTATATACAAAACATAAGAAGTAAAGAAAAAAATACATTAAGAATCCGCACTATCACGATCACGGGAAGGCTACGGAGGCTGGAATGAACCCTGCGACATGAGATAAACCAAATCCTGCATCTGATGCATCTGCTCTCTCATGTCTGCAAGCTCCTGCCGAAGGCCTTCCGTGCGCTTGTCGAACTCCTGTTGAACCTCCTGCCGAACCTCCTTCGTAATAGATCTCCGAATATCGTTTAAATGCTCGGTCGGAATATCGCCAGGATAGTGCAAACTGGAGTCTTGATGGGAAAAATATCTAGAAGCTTTAGTGACCAGACCATAGACCCTACGGTCTTGCTGCTGGGCAACAACAGCTTCTAAAAACACACGTCGACTCTCTTGTGGTGAGAGTTTGATGGGCGACCCCCCATCAGTGGAGTCGACCTGTGATGCCTGGGACTGAAGCTCCTCGACTCGTGCCTTTGAATTATAGAATCAACGATAAATGAATCAATATATGAACCTGAATAAAATTTTAGAAATTAAACATATACAATATAAAGCTAATTTCTTACCGCAACCTTCTGTGATTGTGCATTAACCCAGGAACCGTCCTTCCTAGTATGTGTCGCCCTGAATAGGCAAAACTTATAAGGATCTCTGCCCTCCTGCTCAGACTACAAAAATAGAAGAAATGATATAAATGTAAGTATTTATAAATGACTAAATTAGTAATTAAATTATTTATATTTTCTTACCATACGGAGTCTGTGCTTCTGAATCGAAATGGACCCCACAGTGTGGCAGGAGAGACCCGTGCCACGACCGCCCTTCTCAGATCGGCGGTTCGTGGTGACTGATGCGGACCTCCTTTGCCAGGCCTCAGACTGCCATACCTGTTGCTAGTCATGCCAAATACCCTCTGGCATATGCGCAGGACACTCACCCGATCTCCTCCAATGATGAAGCATGTCGAAGTATCGGTGTGCCGCAAGAGCATTCCATGCTGCCCTAATGTTATCATGGATGGTAGGGTCCCACGTACATTGAAATAAACAGTTAGTTTAAGAATATATTAAGATTAAGAAATTTTATATAATGATAAATTGTATTTAATAAGTTTACGTAAAACTCTAAAAATAAAACTCCCTCATGGTCACAATACATGGTGCCAATCGTAGCCACTGGGATCAGCAGCCTCTGGAATATGGAGCTGATCCGGCTCGATACTCTAATATGCTGCTCAATAAAGCTATTAAAAAAATGCATGTTTATAAGTAATTACTTTAAAATATAAACATATATTTACAATTAGTATATACTTACAGTCCATCAGCATCCAGTCGAAGTGCGGTGCGATCGGCGTAGGAAGAACTCTCAGAGGTCTGTGCCGATCGTCTATGAGACTCGAAGGCGGTAGATCTGAACTCTCCATCTCCAATGCTCATGATGTGATCTGATGCGGCAGGGCTACATCCCTGCTCGCTCTGTCCATCGGCGGTAGATCTATCTCGGCTCGACATACTAAAATACTAAAGAATCATGCAATATAATTACAATAATGATTGAATATGTAAAAATTTAACACTTATAAAAAAAATTAAATTGAATAAACCTCTATGTTTAATCAGTGTCATTTGTTTCGTCAAATGTTGGTTAACATCCGATGTCGTATCGGATTATGATTCAGTGTCATTATCATCGGAAGGAAATCAAACATTTGCATCCTTAATTTCTTGGACATCACCATTTGGATCTCTAACTGATGTTTCAGGAGCCCTTGTGTCGTCCTCAATTGCATGCATTTCCATCTTATCCTCTTGAAAGGCAGGGCACTCAGTTGATTGACTTGATGAACTCTCGTCTAATATGATTGTTGAATGTGGGACGATTTTAGAAACAGCCCACCAATCTCGCTTGTCATTGCGCAAACTTGGATATCCGCAGTAAAACACTTGCTGAGCTTGGGATGCAAGGATAAATGGTTTATATTTCTGCAATCTTCGGCGATGGTTGACTTCAACTAGATTGTAGTCGTTATGAACCCTTTTACCCATAGGAACTGTTAGATCAAACTAATCGCAACGAAACAATACGATTCGTTTTATAGGCCAACCAGGATATTCAACTTCAACCACCTCTACTAACTTTCTGTAATAATCCTGCATATTTGCTCCAACACTTTCTCCACACACCCCAATTCAGTGTGCCTCTTGAAGATGCTAGTCGTTCAATTTAAAATTTATACCCATTAACAAAATAGCAGTAGAGGTTATTACGGTCTTCAATGGCCATTGCGCTAGATATTTAATGAAAATATTATCGGTTGTGAACCATGGACCGTTTACCTATAAATTAATAAGCTATTCACAACTAATTCAAAAAATAAAAGCCATTATTGCAATTGATTGAGTGATACTACTCGCATATTCATAAAACCAGTAAGCGAACTCCGTTTCTATCTTCTTCCCAATGATGTTGGGATTCATCTGTCGTTGTCTGTCACAATACATCCTTAAGGGATGATAACAATTAAAACTTCTGTTAGCAATTAAATAGTATGGTATATTATAATTTAAAGTAGAAGTTCTAATTAAGCATTGAAGTATATACTTACTCAATGTATGGATCGACTTCTCTACAGTTCATTAGGATGTAATAATGTGTTGCATTATACTCCATATCGCTTAAATCTTTGACTTCTGCCTCCCAAATGAATGACCGATACCTTTAAAAACTGATATTCTACCATCATTAGGTTCTCCTTCATCCACACATACATCATCGTTACGACCAAGATTTTGGCTTCTCGTGTGGACGTGACTCTCAAAGTAATGAGAAGCAAAAGCTGAAGCTTCTTCAACCAAGTGTGCATTGCATATAGAACCTTCAACCCTTGCCTTATTACACACATTATTTTTTAACTTCTTAAGTACCTATATGTAAAGGTAAGAAATAAAATAAACTAACTTTCTTACAATGAAATAATATTTGAAATGTCAACAAGTACTACTGATTATTAATATATTTACCTCTCAAAAGGATACATCCAGCGATACTGCATGGGACCAGCTATACTTGCTTCGTATGGCAAGTGAACCGATAAATGCTCCATTGAGTCAAAAAAACTTGAAGAAAATATTTGCTTCAGCTTGCATAAAATAATTGGAAATTTCCTCCTCAAGCCTTGCCATGGATGCAGTAGTAATGATTGCAGCAGATAACTCCTTGAAGAACAAGCTGAGCTCCATCAATGCCTTCCACACATGGTGCGGAAGCAACTCACAAAAAGCTATAGGCAATAACCGTTGCATGAAAATATGGCAGTCATGACTCTTCATGCGCTTATGCATGTCCACACACCTACTGATATTTGAAGCATAACCATCTGAAAATTTTAACCCTCTAACCTAGTTACATAAAACTTCTCGTGAATTTCTGTCAAGAATGTAACAGGCTTTAGGATATGTACCATCAGCATTCCTCCTCAAATCAACTCTTCTGCAATACTGATTAAGTTCTTTTCTCGACTTTGCAGTGTCTTTGGTTTTTCCGAAATGTTTAGCACCATGTTAAATATGTTATCAAAGAAAATTTTCCTAATATGCATAACATCCAAGTTGTGTCAGATGAGATTTGTGCTCCAATACGGCAAATCCCAAAAAATACTCTGCTTCTTCTAGTGTGTTTTTACATATACGGCCATTTATTCATCTGCATCTGATTCCCAAGCATACCTCAATCCCAAATGCTCTATAGTATCAAATATATCTGTGCCAGACCTAACCGGTTTGATGATTTTTGTGGCTGCTTTGTTCTTCCAGAAGGCGATCAAGTTCCACTTATAAGGATGATTTGGAGGCAAGAACTTTCTATGATTATCAAACCATGACTGCTTATCACTCTTCTGCAATGTGAATGCATCAGAATCATTAATGCAATAAGGGCACGCCATACGCCCAATAGTGCTCTAACCAGACAACATTGCATATGCCGAAAAGTCACTGATTGTTCACATCAAAGCAGCTCTCATGACAAAATTTTGTTTCATAGAAATGTCGTAGGCTATGACTCCTGTTTCCCACAACATTTTCAATTCAGCCACCAACAGTTGCAAGAAGACATCATTCTTTTCCTTTGGATTTGATGGTCTTGGAACCAAAACTGTCAAAAACATTGCAGTATCTTTCATGCACTTCCATGGAGAAAGGTTATATACAGTCAGTATCATGGGCCAACATGAATACTATTGGCCCGCTTGACCAAATGGTTGGAAGCCATCGGTACAAAGACCTAATCTCACATTCCTTATATCTTCGGCGAAATTAGGATGATTCTCATTGACTTTCCAAGCTTTTGAATCTAATGGATGCCGCATTTCATCTTCTTTATATTCATGTTCGGTATGCCTCTCATAGCAGCAGCTATAACCTCAGATCTGTATAATCTCTGCAAGCATAGAGTATGAGGAAAGTAATGCATCCTCTTGTAAGGCATACTTTTCCTCCTACTTGTATTAGCTTCCCCTTCATCATTGGTATACCTCGATTGCCCATAAATCTTACAACATCTCAGGTCTGAGTCTTCACCCCAATATATCATACAATTATTCAAGCAACAATCGATCTTATTAACTGGGAGCCCAAGGCCAGGCAACAACTTCTTTGTTGAGTAAAAACTATCTACTACAACATTATCATTTGGCAAAACTTCCTTCATTAACCCAGCTACAGCATTGAATGCCTTTTCTGATAATCAATATTATGCCTTAATTTCAACAACCGAGCAGCCATAGGCAATTAGGAATGACTCTTACAACCAGGATACAATTCTTGATTTGCAGCACGCAGCATATCATAAAATTATTGTGCATCTGGATTTGGTTCTTCCATAAATGTATTCTGATTGAATTCATTACCCGATGCATTCATCACCATTTCTTCATATCTATTTAAATTCACAATGGTTCATCAACAGGAATTGAAACTTGTTGGCTTGTGACAGCTGCAACCATTTCCTCTGTTTCACCATGATATACCAAACATCGTACCCAGAAACAAACCCCTTTTACACAATGCACCTTCACAATTTCAACATCTCTGTAGGATTTATTCTGACACCCGTATAAGTTGTAGGGGCACCTAATCCTATGCCCATCCATCCATTCAGGTTGGCTACATGCAAATGTAATAATTCTTCCAATTCATTCAAAAAATTTGGATTAAGCAAGCCATCTTTTATCCTTACATACATCCACGAGGGAGCCTCGCTCATTTTTGACTAACTTTTACAATTTTTGGTAAACCATTAAAGAAAACTATAATATAAAATATTAGTATTAATAAATATATAACTAAATTATTTATTTTACACATCTACATAAATAATAACTATTTAAATCATTTATAACGATAAATCAATTATGTTTTAATGATTGCAACCAATAGATTAGACCAGGCCCTGCCCTGCAAGGCCGGGCCACATAAAGTTCGTGAGACTTCACAAGTATGCAAGTGTCCTAAATTAATTCCACCTTTACTTCATATCTAAAAGGTAAGGCCCTATCCCATTCAAGATTATTTTTGTGATATGTTATTCTACTATTAATTATCATCATTATGTTAAAATTTCAGCAGCATTTCCCCATATGTTCTCCTAAATGTGTGGCATATATACCACACTAGGAGAACGTATGAGAAAATACAAACCGTAATCTCAACCAACGATAACTAATAGCAGACTAACATATCGCAAAAAATAATCTCAAACTGTCCACTAGGATAATTTGAGAATTTGCAAGACTAAGTCTTGCAAATTCTCAAACGGGTCTAAAGGTTATGTGCTGCGAAAAATAATATATATTTTCAAAAACAATCGAACTTATGCTTGTGAAAAAGTTTTCTTGACTATTTACATATTTTGATTGTGGTCAATAGTCACTAACTTCGTAAGATTATTATGTCCAAGATAATAACCTTAATCCAATATTTCTGCATAGTATTATCTAATAATACTATGGTTTTAATATTGCGCATGCTGGACCGGATATTTTTATAACACATCAACCGTGAGACATATGATACACACATAAGCCTTAAGTGTAACACTTCAATATGCTCACATCATACATCTATTAAAGCCATACCTAATCTCATAACCAAAATAACATATCCCAATATATCATGTTTTTTGTAACTTAAATTAAAATCAAAGTCAAAATCATTTCATAACAAAAATAGATGCAACAATATATGTAAGAAGTTCACCAATAAACTACCATGCATAGTTAACATGCTGAGAAATTCAACAATAATTATATAAAAACATTAATT
>UESW01001863.1:265089-339064 GCA_900491605.1 Calamus simplicifolius | reverse complement strand
TCCAAAAAAGAGCATCAGAACACTTCAATAGACATCACAGAGAGATACAAAATTGATGGAAGAAGGTTGTTAAATTTACAAGATGGAATATGTGGTCAATTTAAGGAAATGACTACATCAAGCATGGAAGTAATGATGTTAACTTATTTCTTTGATATGAGATGCCATTTGCAATTTCATGAAGGATATGACTCTAGAAACATGATAGAGAGTAACCATTATGACAAGAACAATGTTTATATAACTGGTAATTTTCCCAATCTCAAGCAACACAACATTTTCTATGAAGCCCCAGTTGAAATCTAAAATCTGCATCGTGATAGAATATGCTTGGAAAGAATGGCAAATGATGCTTGACAAAGTTGTGGTTAAAGGCAGCCATTATAGGATATTCAAGGTTCTTACAAAAGTATAGTAGGACATTTGATCTGAGTTTTATACACTCTGAATATAGGCCTCAAATATGCAGTATGGCACATCAGCCTGCCTCAACAACAACTAGGACATTCAAGGTTCTTACCAAAGAGTAGGACATTCAAGCTGAGTGATTAAGTTTATACACATTGAATAAAGGATTCAAATTCATAGTACAGCACAGCTGCCCACTCCAGCAACAACAAGGAAAAGTAGAACATTTATGTTAAACTGCAACAATCAATATGAGAAGATAAATTCAAGCCGAACACAACAGTGCAGTGTCAGACAAAAACAAATTCCAGAACCCTCAATTTCAATATAAAATTAAAAATTTTTCATTATTTACTATAAAATAGCTCAGACAGATACATTAAACTGAGTGCAATCATGAGCTGCCATATATGATATATCACTCCCAAAGTAAAGATATTTAAAGACAAAACTAAAACGTAATTCACCAGTATTAAATGATATATGTTGTTTGACATAAAAATGGTAGAGATTAAGGGAAAAAAATCAGACAATGGCAATGTCTAAACCAACATACTTCTCATATATTTCCTCGATCTAAATTAAAATCTTATGATTGACAACCCCAAAATGTTACAATCCAGATCAAAAAGGTCCTAAACAATTTTGACCTCATCACTGGATTTGGATGCCTTGGGACCAACAGATCTAGATTAAGTATGGGTTAGGATCATAGGATCTAGATTCTGGATTATACAGTCCCTTGGACATAAGAACCAACTTTGATCATAAATCATATAGTAATACATTTTTATAATTTACGTGGCTACATCTTACAGAATAATTATCATTACTTAAGTCTTGACTAAAAAAAATTCGCAAGCATGTAGTTGACATTCATCGGATCATTTCATGGAACTCAAAGTCTGCATTTGGAGGTAAATTTTCTTATTTTAACAACCGTATCTTAAAAACACAATGTCTCTTAAAAACACACCGTATTTTCTAATCACTACCTATAAGGACAATTGAATTGATAGGTAGCATATAAATATCTTGAATACCCAAGGAAAAATGTTTATTTCATTTGACATGTTATATAGGCCTATGATGGTGGAAGCTAGCATTTTACATGCACAGCCTTTTATTCCTCATTCATTTATTTTATAATCATATTTCAATTTTCAGATTTTTTTCATATTTAAAAAAGAGAGAAATCGAAGAAAATCTTACTATCTACGATCTGAATCATGAGAATCCTATCTAAACCCATCTATGATTTACAATTCAATACTGATTATAGCAACATTGTGATTACAGTAAGGTGAACTGGATTTGAGACCAAACTAAACAAACAGATTTGTTAATGGGGTTCCAAAACAAAGATGTCAGCCACTGAATGGGATGTACTACCTTATAAAAGCTACCTAGAAGCCAAAAATAATTTATGTTGGAGATACCTTCCAAATGCATCAACTATTGAAATAGATGATGTTTTTATCTGTTTTATAGGCTAGAAACATCAAAACATAATTGAATTTAGTTTGTGCATATTTTAAAGTGCCTCAATCGATATCAATAGTTTGGGTTCCCGATTTTTGTACCCCAAGATGCATTTTAGGACACTAGCTCCATTTGTATCGGTCATCTTGAGACAACTTGTTGTGTAGGTGAGGAATCTCCAGAACATATTATTTTTGGTTTTAAACAGTTTAGAGATGGTACACAGTAGATTACATTTTTTGGTTTGGATCTTCATTTTGGAATTTCCATTTTCAAATTCACCAGCCCAGTGGACTTGGAATATTCTACACCTAATAATGATGATGATACTTTCTTCCATTTTCCCCATAATCCTTACTGAAAATGAGTTTTTGAAATGATTTTTGGAAGAAAACATAAGAATCTAATGTATGTTCTTATCTGCACTCAAAAAGCCAAGCACAAATTAACATTGTGGCTCATCCATCTTTGTAAGTAACTGAAGAAAAAATAAGTCTTCTGCTTCAAAGATGTTGGTGTTCATGAACTATTTCATATCACTAAGCATTATCAAGAACACAGTAAAGGTCACATTTATGCTCAACCAAAATCAGAAGTAGAAATCACAAATTCAGACAAAACATGAAAGGCAGAATTCTGTAATACCCCAATCTAATGCACATTTGTTAAAATGAAGCTTCATCAAAATTAATATAATTAAAATTTTTGAGTATGTCCATTTTTATGACATCCGACAATGAGTAGCTTTGCAACACATTTTGAATCGCTTAAAACAAAAGTCAGATGAGAAAGTTATTAGTAATTTAATGAATATACATTAGTGCTTATGAACTTAAAAAAAAAATGAAAATACCATTCCATGGCCCATAATTAAAAGAATATTTTTCTTAATTTCTTATTCAAATTTTTATATTTTTTCCTCCAAAAACCCATATTAGATGAGTTAGAAATCTAATATGAGTTAAGAATCTATTTTTAAATATTTAACTGATATGTATCTCTTTAATTTTCTTCATGAAATAGAAACCTACTAAAAGTAGGAAATCCATTAATTTAAGGAAATTAGTATCTTGTGAGAAGTGAAAACCTATTAGCTTTCAAAAAAACTCTTTATAAATAGGATTTAGCTAGAATCTTTTAATAATAAAAATTTGTCAATAAAGTTCTTGTAGATTTTTTTCTGATTTAGAGAGATTTCTTTGCTTGTTGGTGCAAGACCTCAATCCTGTAAAAGATGATCAGTACAAGAGTTATTTCTTTCGTACAAGCTTATCTGCATCAGTAGGAATTTAATATCATTGAGAGAATCCCATATTGATTATGATTTTATGATATGATGATGGCATTAAAAGTCACTTGGATTTGTTTGATAATTGTGCCCCCGAGTTAAGTACTAAGTTCTGAACAAAACATACATAATTGATTGGGATTGATATTATTCGCAGTTAAAAGGTAGGCGATGATATATGTATATGCTTATTTTCAATAAAATATTAATATTATGGTTGATTCAAGATTTTATGAGTGCATGTTTTTTAATTATAGATGCATATATTATTTTTAGATATTATATATATACAATTGGAATGTAACTTTGGATATGTTTTCTAGCCATGGATTCATATGATATGGATTGTGATTGGATAAGTTTTGCTATAAATTTTGAAACACAGCCAACCATATTTGATGCCATGCCAATGGGGGTTATACCTAATCAATGTTGTAAACTTAGCTAATGCCCTACCAGCAATGATTCTATCTAGTCGATGCCCTCATAGTGAGGATTATACTTGATTCTGAGATTTCGATCATAGGGCTGACGATGATGAATTATGATCAATTAAATTTATCATTTTATGAATAAAATAAATATTTAAAAATTATTAATTTCTTTTTCTTCACTGTATTAAGATATGATGGCATTATTTTTGTGCATAGCATGTTCATTATTAAGTTAATCATTACTTACTAGGTTATTGAGCCTATTATTTTACTATTTCTATCCTTTCAGATTCAGAGTAATAGATTCATCGGGTATTGATAAATTAAGCGATTTGTGCCATGATTTGAGATCAATTTGATTAGACCAAAGTTCTCTACACCAAGAACCGATACCGACCAGTATGGTTCGGTTCAGGATATATCGTACCAAACCGATAGTGTACTGATTAGGTTGGAACCTTTTTTGAATCATACCGAAGGTAGTTTAATCTGGTTTGATACGCCAATACAAGGTCCATACATACGATTTGAGGCAGTTCACCCCTCATACTAAACTGAGAGGCCGAACCATCCCAGTTTCAGACCGATTTGGTTTGCTTCAGACCTTCTTATTTAACAAACCCTAGATAATTGCGATACAACTCAACTCAATTAAATTTAATTGACAAACTCCACCAAGGCCGATCCCAAGCCGGGTAAAGGAGAAGGGTTGCGTTAGGTAACTGACAGCCAATGTAAAACTCTATTAGATCCCTTAAAACATGAATCTACTAAATCAAACTATGCGAAGGTAATTGCGATAAGTGATGTATTTTAAATCACTAAAAAAATTATTTTAAATATGATGAATATTTAATTATTTTATTTTTGTTTCTCAATTTATAGAGGATATCATGATGGATGCCTTGCACTGTTGTGAGGCCATACCTTTTTTTTGGGTATACAAGCTTAGGATCTTAGGTTGAGCATGACAAATTCTATAAAAGACAAAAGTTTCGAAACATTTCAATCCAATCCTTAAATTGATATTTCCATTAAATAGTAATTTTTTCTTCTTTTTTTCCCCTTTTCTTTGGGGAGGAGGGTGGGGGTAAGAGTTCAATAGGTCCTCCCTAGCTAACTCTTAAAGTGTCAGGAAGATAATTGTGATCTATGTAATGAATATTACATTGACATATATGACTAGTGAATTGATATTAGTGGATAGTTTGACAAATATGACTCTTGACTGAAAAAGAAGATAAACTTCCTTAGGTGATATTAGTGAGATGATGTGTATATCCATAACCAAAAAAATAAAATAAGGCTTTTTAATGAAAAATAGTGTGTAAATCCAGACATTTATAATAATTCTCCAAAATGTCCTTGAATGTTGTCTCATTAATCGGAGGTTTAAAAAGTAAACTATAAGAAAAGGAGAAAAAGATAATATTTACTACATCAAATAGGCTATTTAATAACATCAAATTTAATAACAATTATTTAATACTCCATAAAATTATTCTGCCCTTTTTCTATGTTTCTTTGAGAAAGCTTAGAAACTAACAAGCAGTATAAAGAATTTAATAAAGCTAGGTCATCTCAAATATATAGAATAGGAAGTGAAGCCCTGGATTAGCATAATGGCACAATCATCCTTCCCAACAACAACCTAGACAACTGTGAACCTAGCGCACAAATGTTGTCACATGCCTACGACTATTATCAAAGGCAAGCATCATAACCAACAGAAGTAAACCAAAAGGAACCTTTTCTTAAATGTTAATTTTTTTAATCAAAAAATCAAATACCACTAACTGCAGCAAAATCAAATAACACTAACAGAAAATTACCACTCAAGAAGAAACAGGATCATGCATATAGACAGCGGTTAGCTTTTGAGTTTCTCCACTAACTGTAGAGACACTCCATACCAATACAAGAAATCTCCCTTGTCATCCTAAATCCACAATTCCCATATTTGGCTGCCTGCACATTTCAGGCAAAAACATGAACCCTCATGATATGATACAAGAAATTTCATATTTATTAACAATTTAACATTGTGCCTCCATTATATCAATGATATAATCTGAAGAAAATCTTTATTACAGGTCAGATGAAACATTCCTTTCAAAAGGATGTTCAACTTACTCCGTGCAGTTTTCTCATCCACGACATAGATATTCCTATTCTCTGTTGCTCCACCATACAAGCAGAGGTATCTTTTACTTAGTGGAAACGAATGGCTTTACAGTTTCAATGCCAATCTAGTCGTTAGCATCAACAACTCAGTCAAGGAAGATCCACCATTCCACAAAAAGGATCCATTTTCTTCTTGTCGCAAGAAAAAATATGACATGATAACCCCAGTGACATCTAGTTTCTTCTTCACTATAACCATGAAATATCCAAGCTACAACCTAGATGAGAGTCAAACCTTTCTGTTTCTTGGCTAATGACTGAAATAATAGAAAAAGAGAACTCCAGGAATAGAATCAAACAATATGCACCCATCCTGATCTCTTTCTTCTTTTGCCCCTGTTTTCAGAATGCCAAAATACCAATAAACTTGGTCAAGGCAAAGCAATAAAAATGGGAATTCAAAATTCAACACGTTACAGAGGACTTCCCAATTTCTTTTCCATTCAAGGACAGAACATTATAATTTCAAGGTGAAAAAACCAGCAGCACATTGCCCTAGAGTTCCAAAATAAGCAAGAGTCATGGGATTTGGAAATACTAACTTTTATCTTGGCCTGCAAGTATGTTACTTAGAGTGATTGTCTAATCCTTCACAGCACATAGGTCATTTGAACCAAGGTTCACTGTACCACAAACCGGTACCATTTCAGTGCTGTTTTGGTACTGTTCCATGGTGGTACAGGGATAGTACAGATGGTACAGGTCCTGGGCAATTTCAGAATGGCGAACCGAACCAGTGGGAACCAGTTCGGTTTGGTATATCCCAAACCAGGTGGTTCAGGATGGTTCGATATACCTTGATTTGAACAACCCCTCTAAAGTAATCAAATCCATAAAACCCCTTGAAACAAATGCAAGAAAATATTAAGATTTATCTACAGAGGAAACATCAATTCACACAAATATATTATGCATTCAAACTACTTTCTAGAGCCCTAATTTAATGCTTAAAACGGAGTTTCTTAAATTTCAAAAGTACTCTCTAATCAACTCAACTCATCTAAGCATTTTTCCAACTACATGGGGTCCCCTACATGAATCTGCTTCCTCCACTGCTCTATTTAGTACTCTATAATCCATGGTTTCAAAATTTCTTTATGTTGTTGCAATGCATCCCATATCAAAAACATGTCTTGTTTGTTGTTGTTGCATGCAGTAATCTGAAAAAGTAGCAGGAAATATAACCTTTATGCTGTAATTTGCAATATAATTTTACGAACAGATGAGATAAAGTCATAGTTAAAACCTAAGATAATTTTACAATGAACCGATTATTCTCAACAAAGAGTGGATTTTCAACATAAGCAAGTACTTTATCTCCTAGAGTTGTAAAGAATCAAAGAAAATGATAAGCTTATTTATCTTTACAGCACTAATTAGCCTCATAATGTCATTGCTGCTATTTTTCGGCCTAGCAATGGCTGCTTTCCCTCCCATAAGGTTTAAGTCTAACTAGAGCACCTTTCAAATTCTAAACAAGACTAGTAAACTCTTTGTTGAATTTACAGAATTTAAATGACAAACTATTAGAAAATGTTGGAGTGTCACTTACATCAATAAGAGAAGATGACAAATGCAGTGACAAGCTGGCATAGGCACGCATTTTTTGTGTGATGATTCATTTCAAAGTACTTGTTGTGACCATCACTAACAATCCCCCCTTCCCCCCACCCACAACTTTATATAGCTGCAACCTAAAACATTTAGCCATAAGATGAGACACCACTTTTTCCACCGTGTGTTCTTTGCAAGGTTCGACTATCAATTGTTGCAATGCCCAAACTAGCTGTCTCCCTTAATAAACTCTCAGCATAAGAATAACTAATAAGAAAAAGGCAATGATGACTACCAACAGAATTAGTCTCTTCTTCCTCTTATCACTTCCCAATTTTATCATAACTAGTTTATTTTTAGTTTGAACAAAATGATGTCTCCAACCAAGTTGTGAGGTCATAAAACATTCTCTAACCAAGAAATATTAGATGCAGTGATACCCAAATACTTTCCATTTTATGGTTATAATTGAAATTCAATAACAAAATCATCCTCTTTGTCCTCTCAAGGTCCTTATTTTGACCTAACTAGTTGGCCTTCAGCTCAAACTGAATCAAGTTGCCAACCAAAACTGCTAGGTTATAAGACTTGTATGTCTCTCTCTGCCCCAAAGAAATATAGGAATTTGGAAGTCATTTTTTTGCTCAATACTCAACTCAACTCATCTAAGCCTTTTCCCAACTACATGGGGTCGGCTATATGAATATGCTTCCTCCACTCTGCTCTATTCAGGACTAAGTCGACATTCAAATTACAAATAGTTATATATTTTTTAATTATTTCTATCTATGTTAATTTAGGTCTACCTCTACCTCTATTCTTACCATGGATTGTTAAAAGATCATTCTTTTAACTAGAGCATCTAAAGGTCTTGTTTATATGTCCAAACCACCATAATCGATTTTTTGCTCAATGGAGACCCAAAATGTAGTTGGGAAAAAGCTTAGATGACTTGAGTTGAGTTGAGTTAGAGACCCAAAATGTAAGAGAAGGTTCCTATGGTTACTGAGCATAAGGAACAGTTCAATGGTTAGAAAGGCAATATAACCTGATTGGTCAAAAAAGTGTGCTTTCTGAAAATGGTGTCAATCAAAGTAATTACATTCAATTATGCTCAACCAATATATATATATACATTCAATTAGAAGAAGAGTGGGGAGGTTTGCAATTTCTTTAGGTAGGCTGAGTTATGGTTCCCTACTGCCCTTAGACAAACAACTTTGAACAGTAAGTTGCAGCAAGGCAGCCTTGTGCAGTCAAGCAACAAGAAGCAAATAAAATTAGCTGAAGAGGCATATTCTGTGTCTCATTTTATTTTTTCACTATTCTTTTTTGGTTGGGCGATGGAGGGTTGTGACCAGGACCATCCCCTTGCCAAGTAATTTTCCATGCTGGACTGTATTGAAGAAGAATGCATGTGTGGGTAACTTTAACGGTGCTGGATGGAAAGGGATCTCAAACAAGTGCAACTTCAGAAGTAGATTTTTCTTTTCAATATATTGGACAAAGTGAGCATTAGGAAAACCATGACCATAGACCTAACTGCTAAATCATGTGAAAAATGTACGTCCGCTAACTTTTAAAATTGCTTTGAATATACTGTATGTCAAGCATCAGGTGACCTTGATGCACTGTTTGCCTTACCCAGATAAGAATAATCTACTACTAATGCTATATTTGTTGTGGTGAGACGGACCTCAGAGAACATGGATTTTGAGCTTTTTGGCAAAGAGATACAGGATTAAGTATTCAAACCTCTTGGAAGTTAGAACCCAAAAGGCAGCACTAGAAGTTTGAAAGAGAGCTGGAATATAGACTCATCTGCAATGGAAGGTCAGCTGAAATGGAAGGAGAAGAAAAACCCAAGTTTAACATAATTAAAACGTCTCTCTCTCTATCTGTACATGTGTGTGTATCTGCGCGCACTCATGCATGTGTGCTTTTACATATTTGGCGGGGAAAACTAGCAACTATACATTGTCAACCACATTAAATCCACTACCACAACCATGCATTTGAAATCATGGATTAAGGTACTTAAACATGCTGTGTCACAACCATGTTAGTAATTGGTAAGGTGCAGGTACATCATAAGGATATGTGCCGATCCAAATTGGCCATGCTAGTCTGGCAAACACTGGCACAGATCAATATGAGCATGCATGGACACATAGTCTTAGTACATGCATATCTATATCCGCTAGATGGAAAAGCACTCAGAGAAAATATTCAGATTGCAGAATAACCAATTAAATTGCACTACATACAATACTATTTTCCATCAACCAATGGAAAAATGGAGGGGAAAAAAAAAGATTACAACTTTTCAAACCTGGTTAAGTCTACTGCTAACTTGCAAAACATACATAGACTACAACTAGATGAATATTTAAGAAGAAGAAAAGGTAAACCAAAACTGCAACTTCCTCACCAGGTATAATCTGATACAACAGATAAACATTCAATCCTTTGCCTTTTCCCCCAACATTCAATCCTTTGCGTTTCCCCATTTGATTCTCCAAAGAATACATCCAAGTGAATCAATGTTCAATCTGCTGCATTGCATAGTCAGAACAGACGAGATAATTAACATTGAATCATACTTCGATGGTAAAGCCTGGATCTTGTCAATGCCAATGAAGATCATTGCCATTTTCAGCTCCTCTTAAAATTCCTCGTGCAAACTGTAACAAGTACACGGAAAAACTCTAAACTTTGGACCTTCTGAATTCAAACCAAATCTCATAATGATTAAACAGCAAGCTATCATGCGTGTGTTTCCCAACATACTCCAATCCCAATTTTGTCAGCCTTGTACATTCTTCACTGCCGAGCCGCGAGCAGAACTTGATGTTGTGGGACACAAAGATCCGACCTTTCTGAGGTGTCAACCTCTCCACCAGCCTCTCCAGCCCCACCCAGACGAGAGCATCGGGCATGTGGAGGAACACAGCACTGGCATAGATGAGATCATAAGAAATGCCATCGCCAAAGCGGCTGAACTCCATGTCGTCCCCCCGGAGAATGAGGGGCCGCTTGTATAGAAGGCCCTGGGAGGGAAGCTCGTAGCGGAGAGCGGCCATGAGGGAGAGTTCGTCGCGCTCGAGGCAGTGGAAGCGAGCGGGGTCGAGGTAGCGGATGAAGTGGAGACCAACGCGAAGAGTGCCGCAGCCGATCTCGAGGACGAGGTCGGAGGGGGCGAGCGCGACGGCATTGGCGAGGAACTCGAACACGTCGCGGCCGCCAGCCCACGGCTCACCGTAGTTGCTGTGGTGCTCCTCCACCAGGAGCTCGCCGGGGCAGGGGAGGGCCGTGTGGTTGCCGGCGTCGTCGCCCTCGTAGTGGGAGATGCCTTTGAACCTGTCACCAAAAAGCGATTTTTTCTTTTTTTTTTGAAGGATTTGCACCAAAGAGAGGGAGGGGAAGGGAGATAGAAAAAGAGGGGACACCGGGTTACCTGCGGAGGTCTTCGAGCTGTTCGGCGCGGGTGCGAGGGTTGATGCCCTTGCGGAGGGAGTGCCAAGCTTCGGGTGACGAGGGCGGGTCTTGGATGGAGTTGAGGCTCAGCTGGGATTTGAGCCAGGCAACGTCCTCCGGGTTCGGGGAGATCTTGTATCGGGATCTGGGATCGGGGATGGAGGAGGACGCGCCGCTTCCGCCACCACCGGAGGTGGCGGACGTCGTGGTGGTGAGGGTTGGCGTGATGGTGGGGCAGGATGAGGAGAAGGAGGGAGAGAGGGAGGGAAGTAGGAGGAAGAGGAGGAGGGCGGTGGTGCAGGTGGCAACGAGGAGGAGAACGGGGACGGGGACGGTGACGCCATTGGACGGGAGAGAAGCCATGGGAATGTTAGAGATCTAAGGACGAGGACGGCAAGGGCGCAGATGTTGCTAGTGGGGGAGTTAGGGCGCCGAGGTGTTCGACGGCTGGCCGCACAGAGGTGGGACCGATACAGTGGGCGCAGTAATGAGAACGCCGCGAGGCTGCACGAGGGGCAGCACGCCGATATTCCGTTCGATGACAATCGTGGTTTGGTTCTGCCATACGAAGGCTAGTTACGGTACCTCAATCGCCGAAGTTAGAGTTGAACCGAGCAAAGCATGTTTGGAAAAATAAAAATAAAAATAAAAGAAAATAT
Source organism: Calamus simplicifolius (assembly GCA_900491605.1). Taxonomy (NCBI): domain Eukaryota; kingdom Viridiplantae; phylum Streptophyta; class Magnoliopsida; order Arecales; family Arecaceae; genus Calamus; species Calamus simplicifolius. The sequence goes on along the minus strand of UESW01001863.1, from coordinate 327,578 downwards.
GTTGTTATTATTATTATTATTATTATTATTATTATTATTATTGCGTGAGATAAGGGATCAGATTTCAACTTGGCAACCATCAATGGCATTAGCTCGCGATGAGTGGATTTGATTTTTTTTTTTTTTTTTTTTTGGTATAGAATAAAATCTCATGTTTTAGAGACCTATCATTATTATATTTTCATATTACGTAAGAGATATAACATCACAATCTTATCTATAAAAAATTATAGGATTAAATCTACTTAGTCATCCTAATTATGGTGTATTTATACTTTCCTTCTAAACTTTAAAAAATTGCAATTGAGCCTCTAATTACAATTAAATATACTTTACCACTATCATTTAAATAGATATTAAAATTAATAGAAAAGTGATCGGATGATGGTCACATTAATTTGGTAAGAAATAGCAATGATATAGTTTTTTCCATTACATCAATAGAGAGGGATAAGCCTTCTTTGGTTGGAGCATAAGATTTAGAGTAGGTTATGCATAATTAAACTATTTATGCTTGTTTTTATGCCATAATTATTTCATGTCCATTTTGGAATATCCTTCTGTATACTTCTTATACTAACATATTATATGTGTTTTAGATTGTACCCTCATTTTAATTTTAATGATCGATTATTTTATACAAATGCTATAATATAATATAATAATGAATAATACAACTATGACATACCATATTCTAATGTATGTCACTAACATATGAGGAGTATATCAATGTTTTATAGGTGTACTTAATAGTAAAAAATATTATTATAATATCTATATTTACAATATATTTTGTATGAAGAAAGTATACTTTAAAAATTGTTAATGTATTATTATAATAATATATTATTTTATTATGTCATTATTTATTTACTAATTATAATTTTGTATAGTAAAATTGTAACATACTAGTATAATATGTTAATCAATATCACCGTTCCAACATAACATATTATAGAAAATATAAGTAAAATATTAGAAATGCCCAAATACATGATATTATCTATGTTTAGTAATAAATAATATTATTTTGAGAATATATTACAAGTTTCACATAATATTTATTATAATAATATTATACAGTTGGTCTTAGATATTTGTGACTTATTAGTCAGATTTTCCATAATATGCTATATTATAACTAAAATATTGGTTATTATTTTATTATTTTATATAAAAACATAATTGCAAAGATAATGTCAAAAATAAAATAGTACATAAAGGTATGGCATTATAAAATGGTAAAAGTTAGTAATGTGTATTATTTTAATAAATATATTTTATAATATTAAAATGGTTAATGACATTATATTTATGGCACAATATATTACCAAAGTAACAAAAAGATTAATATTTATTATTTGACTTTCTAAAAAAAATTACATGGGAAAATATAAAAATTCAAATGTAAGGATTGTCCGCTTTTTTTGACACCCCAACAGTGCATCTCCTCTCCAGTTCTACACAGTGGAATAAACTGATAGAAATTCCTTCACATCTTAAGCCAAAGTCTAAGGAGCGGAAATTAAGATTTTTTTTTTTTTTTCTAGGGGACTTGTGGGAGTAAATATGGTAAGAGTGGAGATGGGGTGGCGCCTGAGCTCAAAGGAGTAAAGCACGTGGTTATGAATCATGGCGTCGATCAAGATCGTAGATGCGAAGCTATTAAGCTTGGTTAAAGTCTTTGAAATATATTATTAAAATATATTAGTATAATAATATATAAGATGGCCTTTACTTCTATCTAGGAAAAGAGCATTATAAGAATTTTTTAAATTAGTGATGTCATTTTGAAGTCGCTAATTTAAAAAAATTTAATTAGCGATGCAATAGCAACGCCAAAAATTTCATTGCTAAAATGATCGTTGCTGCAAAAATTAGTGAAGCTGAGTAGTTTCATCGCTAATTAGCGATAGTTTAGCGACGCCGATATCGGCATCGCTAAATAGCGACACAGATTAGCATGCCTAATAGGCATCGCTAATTAGCGATGTCAACCATAGATTAGCGTGCCTAATAGGCATTCCTAATCTGTGATAAAGATTAGCGACCCTAACTAGGCATCCCTAATTTTTTAAATAAAATTTTATAAATTTTATTTTATTATTTTAATTAACCTCTTAAATAATATTCAATTTTAATAAGAGACACATTCATAAACAGAATATTTCATTGAAAATAGAAATAAAATATTAAAAATTAATATATTAATAATAGAAACCAGTAGCACAAAAATAAAAAAAAAGTATTACATCATAAAATATAATAAAATAAAAAAATATAAATACCGATCAACTGAAGGGAGGGTCATCTGGAGCTGGAGGTGGAGCAGAGAATTGTATCGACTGCGACATATGCATAACCAATTGTCGCATCTCTTATAACTCCTGCTCATAACGAATGTGCTCCTCTCGTCGTTCCGCCGGATGTCTACGATCTTCGTCATCAACTCCAATCTTACACGTTCCGTGATGGAACGCTCAATCTGCTCGTAATCGTCGGTGCCACCCTGACTAGAAGAAGAGGAACCGCGTTGGCTGAAGAATGTAGAAACTTTGGCACCCAGACCGTAAACTCTACAATCATTTGGCTGTGTGTCAATAGCCTCTATGAAGATGCGGCCACTCTCCTGCGATAAGGATCAGGCATGGACCCTCCCTCCTCTAATGGCTATGTGGTCTGAGAGGTATGAGATAATAGCTCATCTATACGTGCCTACAAGGAATACATATCAAATATAATGCAACTCATATTGGAGGAAATATATGAATAAACATATTATGTTTTTAATGATTTACTTACTTCGATAGGCTGGGAGCGACTGTTGACACAAGACCCATCTTTTCTTATATGGGTCGGGTCGCCTTGAACAACTGCTAGTGCCCTGGATCAGCGCCTCCATTCAGCCTCTGAAAAATAAGGTTTCAAATTTGTAGTTATGCTCATTTTAAGAAATTTATTATTAATAAGTATAAAAAATTAATAAATTTATATACTTACAAGATGACGCTAATGCTTCTCAATCGAAATGGATCCTGTAGTGTGGCAAGAAAGACCAGTGCCCAGACGACCTTTCTCGGATCGGTGATGCGCCTTAAGATAATATGTCTCTCTACAAATCTAAGCTAGTAAAATATAAGATATAATTTAATAACATAGCAATTGTATGAACAAATTTATATGATGACAGAAATATACTTATCGGACATCAACCAGTAGAAGCATTCTCCTCCAGCTAGAGGAAGTACTGTTGCCTGACGATGGCCCAGCAGATAATCCTAGCATCTCCTCAGCAGACGTCTCTCGGATATGTTGCTCATGTCCAGAGGAGCTATCATGTGCTGCATCAGAAGGAGAGTTGTCGCCCATGCCAGCAGACCGCCTTCGGGTTATGAATCATCCACAACCCCTCATAGTACTGTATATATAGTAGAATCAAAATGAATCCAAAAATAGCATAAAACAAAAATTTTATTTTCAAATTATAATCAGAGGTATAAATACATAGTCACTATCATTTATATTCACAAGTTCGGATTCTTCGTCCGATTTTGTCTCGGATTGTGATTCATATTCATCTTCTTCATCGTTTGAGACCTCGTCCACATCATCAATTTCAAGTGAAGCACCGATTGGATCCGGATCAAGCAAATCATCTTGCATTGCATATGCTTTCATGACATCTTCTTGGAAAGCTGGGTGATGACCCAATTGAGGATTTGATGATTAACAAAACTATTTGAGTATAACATTTGATGTTACTAATGATTTTGATTAAGTCTTTCAGTTTATAAGTCTAATTAATGATCAAAATCAAGAAGGAAAATCAAGTTCTGGTTTGAATCTAATGTCAAGGTAAGACTGCAGACATTAGAGTCGACACATGGAATCGCAGAGCCGACTCCGGAAAACGGCACAGACTTAGAGTCAACTCCGGGACTGTGAGAGCCGACTCTATCAGAAACAACAGAACATTGGATTTTCAGGCCACGACTTAGAGTCGACTCCCAGACTGTTAGAGTCGACTCCAGAAGAATTTTGTGTCGACCCCAGAAAAGTCAGAGACGACTCCAGATCGAGCAGATTAAATTATTTCGAGTTAGAGCCGACTTCAGAAAAGCCAGAGCCAACTCTAGAATGTCAGACACGGCTCCAGAACTGTCAGAACGACTCTAAACTTTAACTTTATCGATTTTAATCCCAACGGCTATTGTTATTTATGGATCTAATCCTTTTTCATTTGCTTCTAACGGATAGTTTTGCACTATTTGTGATTAATCGGATCTATAAGAAGAGGGATGATTGCGTTCCAAAAAAGAGAGGAAGAGAAAAGAAAGAGGCAAATAGAAAAGAATAGAGAAAATCCTTGAGATCCATCAGAAAAGAAAAGAGGGAAAACCTGTAAGGAAAGATCATACTCATTCCCCAAAAGAAGAGAAAGAGATTCCAAGCCTTCGCTGTTCTACTTAGAAGAAATCTCAAAAGAAGGAAGAAGCCCTAGTTTTTCCAATCTTCTGAACCTCAAGAGCATATTCAAAGGAAGATCCATTCAAAGGAAGAGAAGGAAGAAGCCACCAAGATCTTCGAATCAGGCTTTGGTTCCTAATCTCTTTTATTGTTTCATTATTGTATATTTGCTCATTGAAGGAGCAGTTTGCTTTTGTTAAATCAATATACTGTTTGCTGGGTCAATCTGGTGATTGATTCAGTTGAGGCTGTTAGCCTTGTGCAAGCATTTGCTTGTGGTTTTAGGTTTTGTGCTGGTGAGCCTTGAAAACCAGCTGGGTTCGTTGTGCACCCGGGAAAACAACAAGTTTGAGTTGTGAGCTTGCAAAACAACTCTGCTGTAATCAGTTTGATTATAGTGTGGACCCAAGAGGTACTTGGGAGTGGACGTAGGTGTAGGTACACCGAACCACTATAAAATCTATTGTGTTTGCCGTGATTGTCTCTTTATCTTCAACTCTTCATTTATAGTTGCTTTAGTTTTAAATTTGTGAATCTAAGTTTTTATTTCCGCTGGGGGTTATCTTCAAAAGAGTTTAATTTTTGAAAAACCCAATTCACCCCCCCTCTTGGGTTGCTATCTGGACCAACAATTGGTATCAGAGCTAGTGCTCATTTGATTTGATCTAACGATCAAGAGTCAAAGATCCACATGGCAACTCAAGCTGGTTCATCTTTTTCCGAAGGTCAATCTACTAATAGACCACCCTTATTTAATGGTTCTAACTATGGTTATTGGAAGGCTAGAATGAAAATATTCATTCAAGCACTTGACTATGATCTATGGAGTATTATAGTCAATGGACCACACACACCCACTGCTAGAGTTAATGGCATGGAGATTCCTAAACCGGAAACGGAATGGGATGAACATGATAGAAAATTGGCACAACTCAATGCCAAAGCAATGAATGTCTTATACTGCTCATTAGATGCAAATGAATTCAATCGCATATCTATTTGCATTTCTGCTAAGGAAATCTGGGATAGACTTGAAGTTACCCATGAGGGAACAAATCAAGTCAAGGAATCCAAGATTAACATGCTAGTTCATAAATATGAATTGTTTAAAATGGATGCATGTGAATCTATTGCTGATATGTTTACAAGATTTACTGACATAGTTAATGGTTTAAAAAGTCTTGGTAAATCTTATGATAATTCTGATCTTGTGAGAAAGGTCTTGCGTTCCTTGCCTAGGACTTGGGAAGCTAAGGTGACAGCAATACAAGAAGCAAAGGATCTAAGTACACTACCCCTAGAAGAACTGTTGGGATCCTTAATGACTCATGAGCTTCAAATCAAGCAACATGTTGATGATGATGAGTCAAAGAAGAAAAGAAATATGGCTCTTAAGATTTCTGAATATATGGAAGAGCCTCATGAATCCGAGGATGAAAGTGATGATGAGGACATGGCACTCATCACAAGAAAATTTAAAAGATTCATGAAGAAGAAGAAGTTTGAAAAGAAAAAGCCCTTTGCAAGAAAAGATGAGGACAAGGGCAAAGAAAAGGAAGTTATTTGTTTTGAATGCAAGAAGCCGGGTCACTTTAAATCTGAATGCCCTCAACTAAAGAAAGGCACCCGGAGGTTCAAAAAGAAGGCAATGATGGCCACATGGAGCGATTCGGAAAGCACAAGTTCCGAAGAAGAAGAAAAGAGTGAAATGGCCAATCTATGCTTCATGGCGGACAACGATGAGGTAAGTCCGAGTTTTCTTGATGACTTCACTTTTGATGAATTACATAGTGCTTTTTATGAATTAATGGATGATTTTGCAAACCTAAGTTCAAAGAACAAAGATTTGAAAACTCAAATGCAAAAACTATCATTAGAAAATGAAAAGCATGTTGTTGATAAAGAACTTTTAATAAAAGAAAAAGAAAGTTTGAAAAATGAAGTTGATAGACTTAAGCCTATAGTTGATAAATTTACACTAAGCTCTATCAAACTTAATATGATTTTGGAAAATCAAAAGGCTATTTTTGATAAAGCTGGATTAGGATATAATCCACTTAAAAAGCAAAAATCATTGAAAAACATTTTTGTACATGCTGAAAAATCATTAAACATTACTTGTTTTAAATGTGGAGACAAAGGACATAAATCATATATGTGTAAATCTTCACATAAAAAGAAAAAGATGATTTGGGTTCCCAAAGGAACAATGTTTAATGCTTCTAACCATGAAGGACCCAAGAAGGCTTGGGTACCTAAAATTAAGACATAAATATTTTGCAGGAGTGTCTTGCAGCCATCAGACTGAAAAGAAAATGGTACCTGGACAGTGGTTGCTCAAGACACATGACGGGTGACAAAGATCAATTCATCACCCTTGAATCAAAAAGAGGTGGAGTAGTTACTTTTGGTGATAATGGTCAAGGCCATATCATGGGCATTGGTAAGATTCAAATTACTCCATCTACTCATATTGATAATGTTTTATATGTTGATGGACTTAAACATAATCTAATAAGTATTAGCCAACTGTGTGACAAAGGTTTCAAGGTCTCCTTTGAAGCTTCTGTTTGCACTGTTACTAATCCCATTGATAATAGCATTATTCTTGTTGGTAAACGCTATGGCAATGTGTACTTAATTGATTTGAGTAATTTATCTCCAAGTAATCATTGCTTAGTTGCTGATAATGCTAAAATGAATGAGATTGGTTGGCTGTGGCATCGTAGATTAGGTCATGCAAGCACACACCTAATTTCCAAATTATTGAAAATGGATTTAGTTAAAGGTATTCCTAGTCTAAATTTTGAAAATAATCGAATATGTGATGCATGTCAATTTGGAAAACAAACAAGAACTTCTTTCAAATCTAAGAATGTTGTTTCAACTACTAGGCCACTAGAGCTACTACACATGGACCTTTTTGGACCTACTAGAACCACAAGTCTAGGAGGAAAGAAATATGGTCTAGTGATAGTAGATGATTACTCTAGATTCACTTGGGTAATGTTTTTGGCTCACAAAGATGAGACTTTCTCAATATTCATGAAATTTGTTAAGAAAGTCACTAATGAGAAAAACACTACCATAGTGTCTATTAGAAGTGATCATGGAACTGAATTTGAAAATCACTTATTTGAAAAATTCTGTTTTGAAAAAGGCATACATCATAACTTCTCTGCACCTAGAACACCACAACAAAATGGAGTTGTAGAAAGGAAGAATAGGACTTTAGAAGACATGGCCCGTACCATGCTATGTGAAAGCCAACTTCCAAAATATTTTTGGGCGGAAGCTATAAACACAGCTTGTTACATTCTAAATAGAGCCCTAATTAGACCTATCCTTAAGAAAACTCCCTATGAACTTTGGATCAATAGGAAACCAAATTTAAGTTATTTTCATGCATTTGGTTGTAGATGTTTTATTCATAACAATGGTAAGGATAATCTTGGGAAGTTTGACGCAAAGTCTGATGAAGGTATCTTCCTAGGATATTCTACATCTAGCAAAGCATATAGAGTATTTAATAAGAAAAGCTTAGTTGTAGAAGAATCCATTCATATAGTGTTTGATGAGTCTTTAGCATCAAGTTCAGATAAAATTGATGATGAGGAAGATACATCTTTGATTGAAAGAGATATTGAAAAATTAAATGTATCTTCAGATCAGAACCTGAAGTTAAGGATGATGACTCACCTAAGGATGATGGTATTGATACTGTTCAAAATGATCAAGATCTACCTAGAGATTGGAGATATGCTTATGGTCATCCTAAGGACCTAATCATAGGTGATCCATCTCAAGGTGTAAGGACTAGATCATCAATGAGAGATATCAATAATCATCTTGCATTTGTATCTCATATAGAACCTAAGACTATAGAGGAAGCCGAGAAAGATAGTTATTGGATGTTAGCAATGCAGGAAGAATTAAACCAATTCACTAGAAATCAAGTTTGGACCCTAGTTGAAAGACCTAAAAATCACCCTATAATAGGATCTAAATGGGTATTTAGAAATAAATTAGATGAAAATGGCATAGTAATTAGAAACAAAGCTAGACTAGTTGCAAAAGGATATAATCAAGAAGAAGGTATAGATTTTGATGAAACTTTTGCACCTGTTGCTAGATTAGAAGCCATTAGGCTACTACTTGCATTTGCATGTCATATGAATTTCAACTTATTTCAAATGGATGTTAAAAGTGCATTTCTAAATGGTTTTATAAATGAGGAAGTTTATGTTGAACAACCTCCTGGTTTTGAAGATCATGAATTTCCAAACCACGTCTTCAAACTACACAAAGCACTTTATGGTTTAAAGCAAGCACCTAGAGCTTGGTATGATAGATTAAGTAAATTTTTAATTGAAAATGACTTTTCTAGAGGAAATGTTGATAAAACATTGTTTTTAAAAAGAAAAGGAAAGGATTTATTAATCGTTCAAATTTATGTTGATGACATTATATTTGGTGCTACTAACAATCTCCTTTGTCAAGAATTTGCTAAGCTAATGCAGGGAGAATTCGAGATGAGCATGATGGGAGAACTAAACTTCTTCCTTGGACTTCAAATCAAACAAGAGAAAGCGGGAATTTTCATTAACCAAACAAAGTATACAAAGGAAATACTCAAGAAATTTGGTATGGAATCTGCTAAACCTCTTGGTACGCCAATGAGTCCCTCATGCAAGCTGGACAAGGATGAAGTAGGTAAGAAAGTAGATCAGAAGCATTACAGAGGTATGATTGGATCACTTCTTTATCTAACTGCAAGTAGGCCAGATATCATGTTTTCTGTCTGCTTATGTGCAAGATATCAATCTAATCCTAAGGAATCACATTTACTTGCTGTTAAAAGAATCTTTAGATACTTAAATGGAACTAAAAATGTAGGATTATGGTATTCTAGAGACTCAACCTTAAAATTGATTGCTTATTCTGATTCTGACTATGCTGGTTGTAATTAGATAGAAAGAGTACAAGTGGGGTATGCCAACTTTTAGGAAGTAACTTAATCTCTTGGTTTAGCAAGAAGCAAAATTCGGTTGCATTATCCACTGCTGAGGCAGAGTATGTTGCAGCTGGAAGTTGCTGTGCTCAAATCCTTTGGATTAAGCGACAACTTGAAGATTATGGTATCACACTTGATAAAATACCTATTAAATGTGATAATACTAGTGCTATCAATCTAACTAAAAATCCAATTCAACATTCAAGAACTAAACACATTGAAATTAGACATCACTTTATTAGAGAACATGTAACTAACAAAGATGTTTGTCTTGAATATGTTAATACTAATGATCAATTAGCTGATATTTTACCAAACCTTTGAGTGAGGAGAGATTTTGCTATCTTAGAGGAGAATTAGGAGTTTGTGATCCTTTAGAATAATTTTCTGAAACTCTTAAGGACAACAACTATCTAGACTTCAATAATTTCTTGAAAATCCTCTATGTCCAATAAGGAAATTTATCTAGAAAGTTGATTTATTGTTTCCCCAATTGTTAAGGAACACTTATCTAGAGTTTGATGATTAATTTGATCAGTTTCAGATCCTTGAAATTGAATTTTTCTCTGAAACTATTGTGGAGTCGACACCTTCAGTTTGTGGAGTCGACACCTTCTTATTTTGATGTTCTGTCTGGGCAATTAGAGCCGACTCTGGCTTCTGTAGAGCCGACTCTAATTCGGGCGCTGACAGATTCTCTGGTTCGGAGCCGACACCTCGTTTTCGGGAGTCGACTCTAAGTGGAACTAGGTCAAAATAAAAAGGGCGGAGTCGACCCCAAACGATTTCTATCGTCTCCTAAACCATTTTCAAGCCGTTCCAAACTGATTCCAAACCCTCCAAATCCCTCAAAACCCTTGATTACTCATTCCAATCGAATCCAATGGCTCCCAAAAGGCGTGCTATCATTGGTGGTTCGACTGTTCCGACGAAGCGCCGTTCAAATCGAGGCAACCTTCGTCATCTTCTTCATCTGCCACTCAAGATGACTCTCCACCCTCACCATCTTCTCCAAAAGTCGACCAATTAGCTGGTAAGGCCATTACAACCGGAAGAAAAGTTGATTTCAACTTCTTTATTTCGGAGGGCTTTGCTATTGGGCGATTGTTGAAAGAAATGGGATGGGAGAAGGTCTGCTCTTTGGATATCCCTACCTACCCTGCCCTAGTAAGAGAGTTTTATAATGATTTAAGTAGAGGAGAGGGAGGATTAGTAAGTGTTGTAAGAGGAACAAAGGTAATCATCACAGCCGAATCTTGGTAATTTATTGGAAATGCCTACTGTTGGACTTATTGAATATCATCATGAAGATAGAGGAGGAGCACTATCAAGGATGTTAGGAGAGAAGTTTCTGAGTTTGAGGAAATCTTGGCAAATCAACTTAATTTGGAACTCAGATTACTTCACAATATCTGTGGAAGGATTCTTTTTCCTAAAATCGGAAGGTTTGAATATGTCTCGGAGCGAGACGTTTTATTGATGGACTGCATACTCACTGGTAGACCTTTAAATCTTGCTGGATGATGATAGGCTATATGGCGGAGGCAGCTACTAAGAAGAGATCTACATTGCCATATGGTATGGTTTTAACTTTAGTTTTCAGAAGCCAAGGTGTACTTATAATGGACAATGAGCCACTAAGAAAGTTAAGACATACAGATTACTATAGTGTCTCTACAATTCACCGAATGGGCTTTAGAAAAGAAAATGGAAACTGGATTAAAAGAGGACATGAGGCCAGAGCTGAGGAGGTTAGAGTTGAGGAAGTCAGAGGAGAAGACATTCCTGAACCATCTGCTGGACCCCTGGACCTTCTGCTGGACCTTCTACTCTGCTGGACCCTCAGAAGCTGGACCTAGCTCTCAACTTCCACATCAGTCAGCAATGGCATCAGAAAGATTTTCTGAGGAGCAAATTGGTCAGCTCAGGGCTTTACTGGCTGAGTATGACAGTGTAAGAACAAATGATATGTGTAAATTAAGAGAGGAGTTCAATCAATTAAAGGATGAGATTAATTCAAGACTTGACATGATTTCTTTTTCATTAGCAATTCCGTCGAATCCTTTAGCACTGATCTTCATATATTTTTGAAAGGATGGAAGGCATTGCAGACGGTTCTGGAAAGTATCTTCATGCTACAAGTCAACTAAAGAAAGATATCGACCTTGCCGTTTCTCAAATTGAAGCATGTCTTGAAAGTTTTAAGAAAACCCAAAAAGATGATGTTATGGAATGATCGGACATCTAAAGAAAATTGTGTACAAGCATATTTGATATTCAATCCTAGGTTGTATCTTAGGATTTCTTGTTTTCTTTCTTAGCATGTATATAGGATTTACATACTTAAATCTGTCATTTTAGAATACATGTAATAGATCTTGCTTTGGAGTACAAATGGTTGAATGAATGTTACACTTTTATTACAAATTTGTCTTTGATTGAATGTCAATGAATGAATTTCCTATCTTTATTCGAACCAACATCCTCGCTTTGATAACATTCCTTATTTGCCTTTAAAACTCACCTTATTGTTGATAACAAAAAAGGGGGAGAGATGAGTGTATAATGCATAAAAAGGAAAAAGAGAATGAAGAGAAAGAAAATGAAGAACAATTCTGAGAATAGAAAGAATGAGAGATTTTTCAGTCTATCTACATAGGGGGAGTTATTCAATGCAGGGGGAGCTTAATAAATTTCTCCATATAAAAGTTGAATCATTTTGATTGATGTCATGTTTTGTTTATCTTTATTCATTTTGAATGTTGGCATCAAATTCTCTATTACAAAGTCTCTAAGCTTTAACAATATCTATAATTCTCAATTCAAATGAATTTTCTAATGCATATACTCAAAGTTTTTGTCATCATCAAAAAGGGGGAGATTGTTGACCCAATTGAGGATTTTGATGATTAACAAAACTATTTGAGTATAACATTTGATGTTACTAATGATTTTGATTAAGTCTTTCAGTTTATAAGTCTAATTAATGATCAAAATCAAGAAGGAAAATCAAGTTCTGGTTTGAATCTAATGTCAAGGTAAGACTGCAGACATTAGAGTCGACACATGGAATCGCAGAGCCGACTCCGAAAAATGGCACAGACTTAGAGTCGACTCCGGGACTGTGAGAGCCGACTCTATCAGAAACAACAGAACGTTGGATTTTCAGGCCACGACTTAGAGTCGACTCCCAGACTGTTAGAGTCGACTCCAGAAGAATTTTGTGTCGACCCCAGAAAAGTCAGAGACGACTCCAGATCGAGCGGATTAAATTATTTCGAGTTAGAGCCGACTCCAGAAAAGCCAGAGCCGACTCCAGAATGTCAGACACGGCTCCAGAACTGTCAGAACGACTCTAAACTTTAACTTTATCGATTTTAATCCCAACGGCTATTGTTATTTATGGATCTAATCCTTTTTCACTTGCTTCTAACGGATAGTTTCGCACTATTTGTGGATTAATCGGATCTATAAGAAGAGGGATGATTGCATCCCAAAAAGAGAGGAAAGAAAGAAAGAGGCAAAAAGAAAAGAATAGAGAAAATCCTTGAGATCCATCAGAAAAGAAAAGAGGGAAAACCTGTAAGGAAAGATCATACTCATTCCCCAAAAGAAGAGAAAGAGATTCCAAGCCTTCGCTGTTCTACTTAGAAGAAATCTCAAAAGAAGGAAGAAGCCCTAGTTTTTCCAATCTTCTGAACCTCAAGAGCATATTCAAAGGAAGATCCATTCAAAGGAAGAGAAGGAAGAAGCCACCAAGATCTTCGAATCAGGCTTTGGTTCCTAATCTCTTTTATTGTTTCATTATTGTATATTTGCTCATTGAAGGAGCAGTTTGCTTTTGTAAATCAATATACTGTTTGCTGGGTCAATCTGGTGATTGATTCAGTTGAGGCTGTTAGCCTTGTGCAAGCATTTGCTTGTGGTTTTAGGTTTTGTGCTGGTGAGCCTTGAAAACCAGCTGGGTTCGTTGTGCACCCGGGAAAACAACAAGTTTGAGTTGTGAGCTTGCAAAACAACTCTGCTGTAATCAGTTTGATTATAGTGTGGACCCAAGAGGTACTTGGGAGTGGACGTAGGTGTAGGTACACCGAACCACTATAAAATCTATTGTGTTTGCCGTGATTGTCTCTTTATCTTCAACTCTTCATTTATAGTTGCTTTGTTTTAAATCTGTGAATCTAAGTTTTTATTTCCGCTGGGGGTTATCTTCAAAAGAGTTTAATTTTTGAAAAACCCAATTCACCCCCCCTCTTGGGTTGCTATCTTGACCAACACTGGGGATTCAAGTGTTTGCATAGATGAGCTTACCAGCATAGAAATGGTCGTCTGTGGCTTTATTTTACTCACAGCCCACCAATCTCTTTTATCGTTTTGAAGGCTTGGATATGTTGAGTAGTACACTTGTTCAGCTTGAGATGCCAAAATGAATGGTTCATATTTGTTCAACCTTCTTCTATGACATACTTCAACAAGATTATAATCTTTATACACTTTTGTCCCTACATTTGGAGTTGAATCAAACCATTCACATTTGAACAATATAGTGCATTTAATAAGCCAACCAGGATACTCAAATTCAACAATCTCCTGTGACATTTCATAATAATCTTGCTGATATGCACCAACAGTTTGACCTTGCACACATTGAATTGCTCTTGAAGAACCCAAAGACTCAACCTGAAACTTGTACTCATTCACAAAAATCCAGTGTATGTATTAACTCTAGACAACGACCATTGTGCTAGAGATTTAATGAAAATGTTATCAATATTCGAAGAAGGATTATTAGTTGGAAAAATCAGGGAAGCATAATTAGTTTGTATACTGCTTTCGAATTCCTATCAAGCATGTAGCAAGCCTTTGAATATTTACCATCAACAATTTATCTTACAAGTTTGGGACACTGATAGTACTGATTAAGTTTTTTCCGAAACATTCATCACTGTATGAAAAATGTTATCAAAAAAATTCTTTTCGATATGCATCACATCAAGGTTATGTCTAATTAGATTTGTACTCCAATAGGACAACTCCCAAAAAACTTTTTTCTTCTAGCCATGCTTTCTACATATCCGACCATTTACGACATCTGCACATTTTCCAAAACATTCATCAACCCAACTGCTTAATAGAGTTTAATATTTCCTACCTGCTCAAAATAGATGGTGCATCTTTCTTAATCACTGTGTTCTTAAGAAATGAAATCTTGTTTTTTTCTAAAAGGATGCCTAGACGGCAGAAACTTTCTGTGATTATGAAATCATGATTACTTACCACTTCTGCACAATGTGAAAGCATCTGAATTCTTCATGTAATAAGGACAAGCTAAATGGCCAGCAGTGCTCTATCCAGAAAGCATGGCATATGTCGGAAAGTCACTAATTATCCACATTAGGGTTGCTTTCATTATAAAATTCTGTTTCAATGAAATATCATAGGTCATAACCCCTTCTGACCATAATAATTTTAGCTCCAAAATTAGGGGTTGCATAAGACATCTATCTTCTCTTTAGGATTTGAAGGCCCTGGTACTAATTAAGTACTAACACTATCAAAAACATCAAAGAGTCTTTCATGCATAGCCAAGGGGTAAATTAAGGATAGTTACAATTACTAGCTAGCAAGAGTATTGTTGTCCAGATGTCCAAATGGTTAAAATCCATTTGTGCATAAAGCAAGCCTGACATTTCTTTTTTGTATAAAAAATGAGGATGCATATCATTAAAATGCTTCCTTGCAATAGAGTCTAACGGGCGCATAACACATCTTCTTCTTCATATTCTGCATGCCATCTCATATATGAAGCTGTAACTTCTGATTGATACATCCTTTGCGACCGGGGTACCAGTGGAAAGTAATGCATTTTTTTGAAAGCCATAGGCCTTGTCCTAGTTGAACTTCTCCTTGCCATAAACTGGGGTTCGTCACAAACTTTACAAAACTACAAACCTACATCTACACCCCAATAAAGCATGTAATTATTCTTGCAATAGTCAATCTTCTGAACAGGTAAACCAAGCACATGCAATAATTTTTTTTTTATAAAATGTATCACTGACAATATTATCAGATGGAAGAACCTCCTTCATTAATCCAGCAACTAAATAAAATACCGCTTCAGATAAGTGATGTTCAGCCTTAATGTTCAACAACTGAGCTGCCATAGACAATTGCGAATGATTTTCACACCAGGCAATAATTATTCATTTGCAGCACCTATAGCATGTCATAGAAATGTTGACTTTTCGGATTTGGTTCTTTATAAAAGATACCTAGATTGAAGCCCGACCCCCTGCATTCATTGCCATTTCTTTATATTGATTTAAGTTATCATATTGATTATAATTCTCAGATGCCATGTAATAATTTTTTGATGCCACATTATAATTTTTTGTTGTTTCATAGACTATATCTGCCCCCCCTGATTATCTGATTCTTCCCTAGCCTCAGTTTCTCCATGGCAGTACTAGTTATAGTAACTAGGCAGAAACCCTTTTTACAAACATAAATTTTAACTGTTTCAACATCCCTATAAGCTTTATTCTAACACTTTCTCAAATTACACGGACATTTGATTCTGAATCCATCCATCCACTCTGGTTGACTACATGCAAATGCAATAAATTCATCTACTCCATTGACAAATTCAGGATTAAGAAAATTATCCTTAACCCTTTGATACATCCACGAGCGATCAACATTTATTTTTAAATAATATATGACCTAAACAAATATATTTTGAAATAAATATTGGATTAGCAATATTGATATTAATATTTAATTACAAATATATCTAATTTTGATGATGCTATTCCTAATAATGAAGTTTACTAATTATTTTTTTCAACATTATATAACATATTAATCAGAAATAATTAACTTATATAATCAATAATTAATATATAACATTGCATATAATTAATATTGAAATAACATATTTTAATATTACAAAAGTTTATATCAAATGTATAATATAAAATTATTTTGAATTCACATCATATTTTTTACCAGCAACACCGATCGGAAGGGAGTCGATGATGAAAAGATCATCTAAGATGGGGGGCCGAGACAGAACCGACCACGGGGGCAACCGAAGGGGAGAGCACCGGGGGGGCCAAGGGGGCAGCCAGGGGTCCAAGGGACCGAGGGGCCAAACGGAGCCGAGGGGGCAACCGGGGGCCAAGGGACCAAGGGGGACCAAGGAGGAGCCTGGGGTTAGGGGACCAAGGGGAAAGGGCCAAAGGGAGTGGAAGGGGGGCCAGGGCTGAGGAGGGGAGCAAGGGGCTGACGGAGGCCGAGGGGGGGGGGGGGGGGGCTGAGGCAGGGGGGCCGGGGGGGAGTCGGGGGCTGACGAGGGTCCGAGGGGAGCCGGGAGATGGAGGAGGGTTGAAGGGGAGCGGACAGGGTGGGGGGGAAGCGGGGGGAGGGGAGAGAAGGCACGCGCCCTAGATCGGGTGCGCGGCCTGAGAAGGTTCAGCACGCGTGCCAGCGATGCATGCATGCATCGTTGGGACGCGTGTCACTGATTAACAATGCGTATTTTTGGCATTGCTAATTAGCGACTATTTAGCAACGATATTTGTATCGCTAATTTATTGTTAATTTATCACTAAATTCTTTTGCGTCGTTATTTAGCGATGATATTTTGTCGCATCGCTAATGAGTATTGCTAAAATCAAATATTCTTGATTGGTAACTTTGACTCTTAAACAATAATTTGTATATAAATCAAAGATCCATATCGAACGTTACTTATGCCATTTAATTGTCTAAAAATAAAAAATTATATTTTTTGATATTCTCTAACATATGTGATAGATGGATATAAAATTTTTTTAATTTTTTTTATTATACTAAAATATACAATTTAAGACAAATTGAGAATCTACTCTATACCAATTATGGTATATATATAGGTTAAAATGTATGAAAATTAAAGATTAAAATTTAATTCTTAGCTTGTGTAGGCTGTGATATCATATCATTTAAATGTTAATCTTTATATTTACATGATGAGCAGACTAGAGACTATTAAAACATGTAATTCTTTTATTTTGAATATTTTTAGTGATATAGAACACCATAATGATGTAAATCTTGGATTTATATATATGTTACTGAATTCTAAGAGCCATATTATAATACATTATTAATAAAATATTTTATTATAATTGTTATATCATTTAATAATATTATATTCTATATTTTATGTTGGTTAAAGTAATTATGTCTTATAATATAAAATAATTAATTCTCTTAGTTTTTATAATATAAAACATACTCAAGGTAGTTTTGATTTTTTTTTTTTTAAGGACAGTTTGTTTTATTTTTTCAACTTATAGGTGACCAACCAAATTGTACTTCTCCCAGTTCTTTCCAGAGCATAAAAACTTGGCATTCAAACAAAATCTGGCATGCACATTCGTATGGTTGGTGCCACCTAGCATTATTTTCTTCAATACCATTTTCTTATATTAATCTGAATGCAGTCAAAAATAAATAAATAAATAAAGGGTGGCTGAAAAAAATGGCCGGCAAGCAGCAAGTTGGTCGCAACAAGGGACTTGCGGCACGCTTAACTACAAGCAACCAGAAAGGCCTTCCGTTAAATCATTGTGAAACTGGCTGTTAAATTATGAGTTATAATGGAAGAGCAATGTTTGAAAATACGTAAATAAAGTCATACACATGTTTTCTAATTTTTGACACTTGAATAAAAATATGCTTATCCTCAACATACCCATGTTCTTAGAACTGGAAATTAAAAAAAAAAAAAAAGGAATCGGTGCCTTTTGACATCACTTTTTTTTCTTTCTTTTCGTCTTTTCAGAAATGAAAGATAAAAATTCTATTTCTATTTTATTTGCAAATTTTTAAAAATATAAATATGTATACATGGTTAACTATTTTAAAATGCTTACATATGATAATGATTGTTGAGACATGAGAAGTGGTAACAAATAATGAAAGCTGTAGCGGTGGCAGCAATGGTATTTGTGGTGCTAGTATTGTAATGACAGATGTAATAGCAGTGGTAAAAGCGATGGTAAATGCATCAATATTGTGATGGTGGTATAAAAGAGATTAGTAAAGATCGTGATAATAGCATTGGTATCCCAAAGAGATAGTAGGGATGGTGACAATGGTGATTCTCATTGTCATTGTGCAAAGACGGAGGCAATAATAGTGATAGTGATAATAAAGATGACAGCAAGATTTGCCATACCGGTATTCGATACTATATCAATAGTTTACCAATGCATAACACTATGCATACCAAAAAAGTTTAGCATATTGAAACTAGGTATGCATCTTATATTGAGTCTCAATTCAATACCAAAATGATATGGTACGCTTGGCATTGATGGTATGGCAAACCTATCATAGATGATGGTAGTATTGACAATGGCAACAATGGTAATGATCAAAATGATGATAATTGAAATAGCAGCAATGATAGTAATAGAGATGACAATCACTATGATAGAAATGATGATGGTGGCAATAAATGATGATAATTAAACTAGCAGCAATGATGGTAATAGAGATAATAACCACCATGGCAGGAGCAATGACGGTGGCAATGAAACAAAATAATGGTGATGAAAATACTATTGATGGTAGCATCAATATTGTAAAAGAAATTTTTTATTCTAAAAGTAGTAAAAAATTTCTTACTTTGAAAGTGATTTTAAAAATATAATAATAATAATAAATTTTAATTTTAAACTAGCTAAACTTAGCCATATGAACCTTTTTCTGTATTTCATACATTGAAAACCATTGCCAAATTGGCATATTTGCATCCCATGATTACTCTAGAACCAAGACCTAAGCTTGAGACCCATTCAAATTTATGAGACAATTATTACACTTTCCATTGTCAACATCTATTTAAACTGTGAGCTTGAACTCCCCCTTGAATTCTTGACCATGAGCTTTACAATGCAAAACCTACTTTTCAATATAAAGAGAGAGGGAAAACAATGCGTACATAAATAGTTTTACGTGTTTTTACATAAGACAAACTAGACATAGGGGCCATACCCCCTGGACCAAAAAATAAATGGATTGTGCCTAGCATGGTCTGTTTTTAAATGAGTTGTGCCGAGCATAGCCCATTAAAAATAAAAGCACGCTCGACACGATCGACGGCCCATTTTGGAATGGATCGTACCTGGCATGGCATGTAACATCTCTTATTGGACCGTTCCAGGCACGATCCGTGCTAGCACACCCATGCCGTGATGTCTATAATTGGGCCATGCTGGACCGTTTCAGGCACGACCCATGCTGGCACGGCCCATGCCATGACGTCTCTAACTGGACCGTGCCAGGCACAGCCCAATTAGATCCGTTTCTAGCTGTTTCCGCCATTGGAAACGGCTAGAAATGGCTAGTTAAGGCGGGTTTTACCATTTTAATCCCTCCAACAGCCATAAAATGGTTTAATTGAGGGGTATTTTAGAAAAAAATTGAAGTCCTATAAATACCCATTTCCTTCCTCATTCTTACCACACCAAACCAACTCTTCTCTCTCTACTACTACTATTTCTCTCTTCTAGTAAGTACTCTACAATTTAATTTTTAGTTTGCATTTAGCAAATGTTTAAGTGCTACACAAGAGGAGGTTCTTGTTGAGAAGTTAGAAGTACAAGAAAAAGAAGGTCACTTCTTGTTGAGAGACTAGAGCACAAAGGAAGCTCACAAATCTTGGCTCCACGCCTCCACTTCTAGTCCTCTACTCAATTCCTCCTTGTGGTTAGTTTTTATTTTTTTGCATTCATCAATTTAGAATTTTAGATATGGCATCTTATGACGAAAGTCATTTGGTAAGGTCAAACCTCTTCTCGTAGGAGGACTAGAGATGTTTGGAATGAATTTGATAGAATTATAGTTAATAAAGTCTTAAAAGCAAAATATATAAAATGTGCAAAACTTTATAGTTGTACTAGTAGTGGGGGAACAGGTCATTTAAAAAGACATCAAGAGACTCATAGGATGCATGATTCTCATTTTCAAAGTACTCTTAATATACAAAGGGGATCACTTGCAGGTACTTTTACATATAATCATGAAAATAAGAAAAAATTACTTGTAAGATGGATAGTTAAGAATGAATTACCTTTTAGTTTTTGTGAATCTTTTAATTTTGAAGAATATGTTCAATTAGCCCTACAACCTGCTAATAAAAGAACTAGTAGGCGTACATTTAGAAGAGTAGCTATGATAACTTTTTAGCAATGAAACAAAGTTTAATTGAAACACTCTTTATTTTAAATGCAACTGTTTCTTTAACTTCTAATATTTGGTAGGAATTATTTTATTGCTATTACTATTCATTATATTGATAATGATTGGCAATTAAATAAACGTATTCTTGCTTTTCGTGCTTTTGATTTTCTGCATTTGGGCAACAAATTTTAAATACCATTTATCAAATTCCATGCTTATCAATATTAATGATAAAATCATATCTATTACTTTTGATAATGCATCTAATAATAATTCTATTGTTGCATTATTGAAGGACTCATTGCATCCCATGTTAAATGGACATTTATTGCATATTAGATGTGCAATCTTTTGTTCAAGCTGGCATGGGCATGATTCAAGATATTATTTCAAAAATTAGAAATGTGGTTTCTTTTATTCATGCTTCAAGATCAAGACTTTAAGAATTTAAACAATCATGTATAGATCATGGTAAACGTTTTAAAAAAATTAAACTTGATGTAATTACTCGTTGAAACTCAACATGTACATGATGCATATCCATATAAAAACTCATTAAGTGCATATATTAATGATCGTGGATTAGGCTTTACATTGACTGAAACTGATTGAAGTAAAGGTAAAATTTTGGAAGATATTTTGGTTAGTTTTTATAATGCTGCTAATATTCTTTCTAGTATTTATTATTCAATTTCATATTTATTTTTACAATAAGCATATATAATTAATAAAAAAATTATTGAACATATATATGATGATATTTTAATGCCTATTATTGAACAAATAGAATTTAAATGGAATAAATATTGGGACAAGATATGTCCTATACATAACTTAGCTGTTGTATTTAATTTTAAAGTTAAATTAACTAGCCTACTAATTTTAATTGATGCATATTATAAAAACATGATTCAAGATCCTGAACCTGCTAAAAATGAGGTAACATAACTTCTTCATGATATTTATGCTTTATATGATGAAAAAATTCGTAGATCTAAAATACCCACACAAAGCTTTGTTTCTTCTTCTATTTCTCGTTCGTCATCTATTTTTTCATTCATTGCACAAAGAAAACACACACATGCTTCAAGTTCATCTTCATCTTCTTCATCGTTAAATAGTGAACTAGAATTTTATTTATGAAATGATCTTCAGTTTGCATATGATAAAAATCAAATAAAGAATCTAGATGTATTAGCTTGATGAAAGAGTGTTAAAAATCAATATCCTGCTATGTCTGCCATTGAGCATCGGAATCCGCTTATAGTACAAGTCGGCGTGTTCTGGACGAAAAGAAAAGTAGGATGACTGGCAACACGATTCTGCTTCAAAGATTAGTTGGATGCTGAGACGACTTTAAAAGTGATAAAGGTAGACATGACTTATCCAGCGAAAATGATAATGATATAAATACTACTGATGAGTCAATCATCTCTATTTTTATAATTATATATTTTTATTTTTTAAATTATTAAAATGAGCCATCTTTATTTTTTTTCTTCTTTCTTATTTTTTTTTTCTCCATGAGGCCCTTTCTTATTGTATTCTAAACATGAGGCCTAGCCCCTCTCCTTACATGTATCATTTTAATTTTAAATTAATAAACCGATAGAAATCTATGCCAAACCCTCCACCATTAAGTTGATTTCATATTAATAAATCCTTTGTTTCCAATAACTTTTTAATTTATTAAAAATTTATTTTTTAAATAAAAATTTTTTTAATAAAGATGACCAACTCAGGCCCTTGTGGATCGTGCCAGACCAGGCCCTTATGGGCCATGTCGGACTGGCACGCGAGCCATGCTAGCAGGCCCTAATGGGCCATGTCAGGCTTGATCCATAAGCCAAATTTCAAAGCAAGGCACGCCTCCGCTTATGAGCTTCAAATGGGAACATTTAAATCCATTAAAAAAAATTCAAAGGTCCATACAAAAAATTCTCTCCACTCGTAAATACAACAACACTTTAATTTTAAACTAATTTTCTTAATCATAATTTGATTAGTTTGATCAGATTACCAACGACAAAATTCTGCATAAACATTTAGATAGCTTCTGTCAGTGCCTCTTTAAGACGATTGAAAGTATCTGTATTGTTGAGGTTGTAATCCAGGAAAAAAACAGCACAAGGTTGCAACATATTTCATAACCAGATTGATGGAATGATTTTGTAACCAAATAACATTAAGCACAGGCAGCAGGAGACTTTCGAAGAAGTGAGGCAGCACACCACTTTCAAATAAGGCAAGGCCATCTAAGAGCTCGTACCAAAAATTTAAATTAATTTAGATTTTTTTATATTGGAGCCCTTACCATTAAGTAGGGCAATGTAAAATAACAAATTGTAGGAGAAAAAAGGGGATTATGAATGGATATAAATCACTTTAACTTCTAAAAATAGCAATACTGGACTAACGCTGTTCTACCTATAAATAGATGACCGATGCAGGACAGCCTAAAGTTATGATATACAGCTCTTCCTACAATGACTGCCTTCCCGCTCTGCTTTTGCAGAACAATACCAAAACACATATGTACAACGAGGCAGGTTGCATTTCTAATCTTCAAACAGGGCTCTGTCCTCGCAAAATCTCTGATTCATATGGAAGGGCTTGTCATAGAAAGCAATCTCATTACCAAAAAAGAGAGATTTCCTGGACTGTCTGAACAATCCGCCATTGAATCCAGATCATAGTATTTCACCTATATAAATGAGAAGTCACAAGGTGTAAATGAAACTACATTGACTGGAAGACAAAAAAAAAAAATGAAAGAAAGAAAGCTGAGAGAACCTAAAATGCAACAACTTAATGGCATACCATTAACTGTTGACAAGAAGATGCTTATCTTGGTCTCCAGTAACCAGGTGCTGCAAAAGACAAAAACAGAGAATTTTTTAGCAAAATTCATCAAAACCATGTTAACTGATTCAATCTGATTAGCAGACGCATTCAAGCCATGCTATGCAGAATATCATATAGATCTTACAATATCCTAAACATATATAGGCTAACAAAACAGTATATATATATATATATATATATATATCTTATAGTTCTTGCACCTCCAGCAACTCGAGAAACTGAACTCTCTATAAATGCTCTTGAAGCAGGTACAGGGTAACTGGGCATCCTGAGATGAGGCGGCCACCCAGGTCCCAGGATTGCTGGGGCCTCTGATGGTGGACCATAGCAGGACAGAGGAGCACGAGACGCCTCCATCTTGTCAGAAACTGAGGGACCTGCGTAAAAACACTAATTTCAGATCAGTGATGGCATTTAGCGCGGACTATTTCTTAGTTAAAAGAATGTCCTACAGTTTCTGCTGAGCATAAAGCATCCTACCTGAATGAAAAGCTGGAGAAAACCTTCCCCTGTCAACAATCTCTTGTTGGACTGGTCCCCTTGCACCTCTATCACCATAGAAGTTTCCCCCATGGACATCATGTACATACTGGAATCTCTCAGTGAAAGCAGAACAATTCCCCCAAGTTTGAGCTCTTTGTTGTGGTTCAGCCTGGACATAGGAGAACTGATTTGAAATTGTTGGAGGTGGTGGCTGTAAGTGATAAGCCTTGTTGGTCATAGGTGAGCTGCTTCTAGACTGAAAGTCATTCCCAGAATGGATAACTGGATGAGAAACAGGAAGGATGCCATAGGAAGCAGAATTAAGAGATGGGACAGGTGGTGGCATCTGTTTTGGACGACCTCCATATCCAGTAGTATAATACATAACCGACTCCGAGGACATCAAGTTGCTATTCAGACTACTTGGTTGCTGACCGAAAGAATGTGATTGTTGATTTTGCATATTCTACATGAGATTTTAAAATAAAATCAAATAAAATATTAAATTAGAAACAATGGAATTCACCACCATATAATTTTCCTTGGAAAGCTGAAGATACTCACATGGGTAATGCTAGAATGATGCAGGTCAGCAGTATCAGCAACAGCACGAGATCCTGATTCATGTTCTGAAAGAACAGGCAGTGCAGTAGAGCAAGGGGAGGCAAAGGGGGAGGAGATGAAGGCAAAGGGGGTGGAGATGGTGGCCTGTCGTCGGGCAGTGGAGGAGTAAAGTGTAATGAATGATGCTGATCAGGTTGATTATCAGTATTGCATGTGGTATCAGATCCCGAAACATGACAAGAGGAGCTCACTTCAACTTCGCAAGGAGCTACATCCTCCATCTCAAGCTCACCATCAACATCTTCCAAGATATGCCGGTGCTTTTCAGTTGAAATTTGAGCAATACCCTTTTCATGATCAACTGCGGCATGCCTTTCTGGAGTAACAGCCTCAAAACTTTTTTCATCAGAAGCACTTGGTTCCTCATCTTCAAGACGAAGCAAACATGGAAGCTGAAAACTGGTATTGCTGAAGCCAAAAAAATGAAAAAGAAATGAGCAGTATGCTTGCAAAAGCAAATAAATTGCACTGGTCTGAAGTACTCGAGATTAAAAAAAAAAATGTTTACTACTTTTTTCTAGCTTATATAATCCCCAGACCTTTGTTTTGCCAAAAGACAAAACCAACAAATAACAAGTACCCAACAATGAAATACACCATGACCACCTCCATGAATATCCTGGTCCCACCAGCTTACCCCCCCCCCCAAAAAAAAAAAAAAAATGCATCTCCATGAACATAATCAGCACCATCAAACATCTTCTAACTCCTACCAATTCTTATGAACACACTGGTTCAGGAGAAAAAAACAAAAACTGCTCCTGCTCAGTAGGACGTTCTTAACAACCATGTGAACACCCATGTTACTAGTGTAAAATCTAAAGCACATAAACAATTGCTTGGGTCTGAAGCAGGGCTTAACTTCAGATCAAGCAAATTTTATTTGCCAGGCATGGAACCCCACAAAAGACCAGATTTTGGCTAGCAAATGCACCAATCCAGAAAAAACATATATACTAAAATGTGGACAGATTTCAATGATGTTATATTACAAGTAATGTTGTTACAGGCTCCTGCCTGACACCTGGCTCAGCCAAAACCACCTAGGCCAGGCCAGGCCAGGCCAGCCTAGATGATCCAATTGCTGGGTGATTTCCCACAGCATCGGGCGCTTGCTTGGATAACTGGGCAACTGCCTGGGACGTGCTCCATTTGGTGCTCACACAGCCCATGCTGACCAGCACTCAATCCAACTAGGCTTGGCTCAACACATTCACTGGTGATACAAGAAAACGGGGCAAAAAGAAGAAAACAAAGGCCGAACAATCAACCTTTCCATACCTTCCTACTCTCTGCCTAGTGTTCTCTCTCCACTCCTAGGGCAGGCTCCCTTCCACCATCGGACCACTCTCATCAATGGCAAGAGTCAAACAGAAGCCACAATACACCCTACACAAGGAGATCTGTGGGGATCGAGAGGCCTCAAGATAAGTCCAATCTCTCTCACTCTCGTTTCTTTCCCCTTACTTGAGAGATGTTCCGTAAACAGAAATCCCAGAGGCCGGGAATTCCTGACAAGTAAGGTTCTGTCAAACAGACATCATCTGATTGATGTCGAGTATGGGTGGGGAGTTTCTTATTGTTTATCCATTTGGACTTGTGGAATAAGAGAGTTCTGATCACAAGGTTCTAAACCTTTATTCACCCCTGTTTCCTACCCAAAGGTAAACAATAACCACTACAGTCAACAACAACAATATTTGGTAATAATAATAATAGCTTATTCTGTCCCTCTCCTTCTCTGTTTTTGTCAGTTTATTCATTTTATTTCCTTTTTTCCTATTCATATGTTGGCATTACAATTAATGTTATTGAGAGAATATTTCCTTTATACATTTTCACACTGTCAGAATGTAAACATCATTTCTATTCTACCGATTGATGATGGATCGATTTTTATCTTGGCTTATATGCTATATTTTAGCTCAAATTGCGTTGCAGTTTCAATATGTGTGTTTGAATCACATAAAGGGATTGGAAATTTTCAGATTCACTATGGCTTCAACTCTTTTCGTTGTCTTTTGTTGTTTCCTATTTTAGGAAAATGAGAAATTAGTAGTTTCATTATCCAGCTGTTTTTCTTTTTCTCTTGTATTAAGCTCTATTTTCATATTTTTTATACTGTACTAGCATTGTAGTGTTATTACCATCATCCTAGTAGCAAGTAGTAACATACTATGTTACTGCTATAATCATGGTAGTAAGTGGTAACATACTAGTGTTACAACAACAGTGATAGTAGTAACATCAGGTACAATTGTTATGATTTCTACATGTTGCTGATATTTCTTTTACCATTATATTTTTTTCTTTAACCATTCCTAACATATATTTGGATCATGCGGCATTGACAGTTTATGGAGAACAAAATATTTTTTTATGAATCATTGAAATATATAAAGGCATAATATTTTGTAAATTTTGTGCAAACACTGCCCCTCAGGTGTCCACGTAATTGCCTATGCTATTGTCTAGGCTATTTGACAACTATGAGAACCAAGTTAATTCAACTAAAAATCAAAAAGTCAGGCGAATCCATTCATAGGTTTGTGTCACAATTGAAGGCCTGTTTTTTAATATATGCCTCAAAAGAAAGTATAAAAGTAATCATGTGCTCTACCAGTGCCAATTAGGAGATGGCATGCATGGTAACATAAAGCATCATGTCATCCCATGCATACCAAAGGCCTATTTGGCTACAAAGGGTTAAAGCATTATAAGTCCATGTTAGTTGATGGAACAAAAAAATAATACATTGGTGCAGATCCTCATAATCTATATTGTGCTCATAACTGGCTGGCACAGTACGCACCATAGGACAAGAACAATACAGTGAAAAGAACAAGTACAAAAAATGAGACCAAAAAGGAGCACGATAGATATTTCTAAATATGGGAATCATGGGTATAACCAACAAACCTCAAGTTAGTTTGTCCGCTTAGATATGTGCACAATTTACCATTATATCTTGGAAAGCTAAACAATGCCAGTAGAGCGTAAGTAGATAAAACAGAGTTGAGCTTCACCAGGGACTGGAGTAATAATGAAACAATGGAATCTCTAATGCTGTTGCATAGGCATGCACAAACAAAAGAATTGACATTGTCCTCACAAAACCTAAATTAGTTTTATGTTAGATTTTTTTTTTGAGTTTTATTTAAGTTAATATATTACATGGTCATAAACACCAATGACACATAATATGCCATACCATCAAAGATCAGAAGTTTAAATTAAAGCATTTAATGATATCATATAGCAACTTCCATTTTGGGGTTAGAGATGTTCTAAAGTATTGAGTGCATAAACAAGCATCATTGCATCAATTAATCATTTTAGTTTTCCTTCTTTCAAATTCTACCATTTAATTTTTGAATTAATAATTTTACGCTTTACTCTAAATTTCATATTTATCCATATGTCCGCTACATTATCCTATATTGTGAAGTTAAACTTTCTTCTGAATAACTTTACGGTTTTTTCATGTTATTTTATACACCTTAGCTAAGAAAAAGTCTATTTGACTTTTATTAAATTCACTTTTAAATGTTATTAAATATTCATTCCACTTTTTGAAACAATGTTTGCTATTGTTAAATCATACGCCACTGCAAAATCTAATAAGCTCATGCCGACTTCATTCCTATCTCCAAATCCATATCCTCCATATACTGTTTTATATCCATCCCTCTATTTACTTACATGTCCATTAAAATCTCCTTCCATATATATCTTTTCTCCTTATGGTATTTCTTGCATTACTTCATCTATGTCTTCCCAAAATTGTATCATAGTTCATTGGTCTAATCCTACATTGGGGTTTTCCAGTGAGACTCCCACTACCGTGGCATCTTAGAAGGGTTGGATCAATGCAACTTTACCTTTGGACACAGAGTTGTTCGTATATACAAACCTATGACACCAAAGCCCACAATGTTGATACTGGATACCATACTAGTGTATTACCAATTTAGTACAATAAGCATTCTATACCAAGACATCCCCCAGATCCTTTTGTGATACTACCACTCAAATCTGGGATGGTATGGGTCGTTATTGAGACAGTACCGATTGGTACTGAGTGGAATTAGGTGGTATTGCTCAGTTTAAACTAGTATATGGGTTAGTACAAATCGATACAAACGAGTTCCCATACTGAACCAACAAACTGACTTAGTTCCACACTAGCTCAATACAGTACATACTGCAAACCAGGCAACACCAACTGATTTTGCAATCTTGGTCACTCTTATTTACGATGGAGCAATCTTACCATTGCACCAAGGCCCACCCTCAAAAGGAAAAAAAAAAAAAGCACACTATATGCTTAAATAAAAGTAGCAAAAAAATTTTGATAATGTTGCCCAGCGACGTCTCATTTTTTGTTTTTCATATCTAAACAACTAACCTAGAGAGACTCCAAATTAGGGTACCTATGTTTCCCTTTGATAAATGGCCGACACAATATTCTAGCAAAAGAAAGTAGACTGCCCGACTCTTTTTCCATCAGTTTGTGTTACTATTTTTGCAGCAAGCTTCAAATGAGATCCTAGCTTTCTCCTTTACAGCAATTGGAGCAACTGAATCTTATTAGTTCATTAAAATATCCACACGATTACAGATACTGGTACCACATCAATGGAACAGCAAATTATTGCAATCGTATGCATTTCAATACAATGGTTGCAAGTGGATTTGTAATGAGTACACAAAATGGAACAAGCACGATTTTATTTTAAAATTAACAGTAATCAAAAGATGGTTCCTATAGAAATCGTGGAAAATCAGCTATTGATAACGGCAGAAAATGTATACCCAATAAATGGGCAATATTAAAATGGTTACTCCAACAGCATATAAATCAAAACTGCCTCACGTGAAAGCCTCAGTGTCTTGCAACTACAACTCCAATTTAACAAATGCAACATACATTCCTTCAACAAGTTATAGTAAAGTGGCACACAAGGTGTAGCACAAAAAGGTAATTCCATAATCTTCAGGAGAATTCATGTAGAATTCCAAGATTCTTTCTTATATGTTCTTCAAAAATGAAGAATACAAAAGAATTCTACAACTAGACATACCTACGGCTATAGCACGTGCGCCCAACATCAACAAAAATTCAGATACATAGGTCCGGTTGTGCATGTAGTGTAATAAAAATGTGTGGATCTAACTTAGCATTTATATTCTATCATATTCTCTACTTTCTGCTCGTAATTGTAGTCACTTTGCCGTGCACATATAATTAAATATTAAAAGTAAAATTTACTCTGTGTGTGTGTGTGTGTGAGAGAGAGAGAGAGAGAGAACCACAACCACACCTTCCATACTCATCAACAAGCATTCCCTCCATCTCCCTTACAGGATCATTGAGAGCTCTCTCTGTTCTTGATGGACGCCGAGAAAAAGCACTTGCAAACGATGCTTCATTTACAGAATCAAGTTCTCGTATGTGCCGGCGTATAATGGATTCTGGAAGGGTTTTCCTCTCAAGCCATAATCTCAAAACCTTTATACAAAAACACAAAATCAGCAAGACACCCAAAAATAAAGAAAAAGAAACACAAAAAGAAAGAAAGAAAGAAATGCTGAAAGGTTCTTGCCTTGAGGCATTGCCTGCGGTTTTCCCATGCTGCATTCCCAGGAGGTGCTGCAGCAGATAACAAACGTGGAAGCACCGACTGGACAAGAGCGGGGTAAACATCTCCAGCTCCACCTAGAGAGGTTAAGGAATATTTCTTGCATGATAACATTTATTGAAAAGTCACCATGGAAAAACAGATCACAAGCTGCAAAAACTGCAAAACATATACCTTTTTGACTTCGAGAGCATTGAGTAATTGAATCTACAAGGAAGAACAGATCTACCCTTCTGTACAAGATAGACTCTCGTTCCAGATTCTGAAGAAGTATATCAACCACCTAAAGTGAACAAATAAAACAGCAGCAGAAAACAAATAAAGTCAATGTAGACTAAAAGCATTGCATTGCAATCAATAATTATAATAAGAGGGAAAGATAAGAATCTATCACAAGATTGAAAAAGGGAAAATTAAAATACTGAATGAACTCGTATTCTTGTCAAAGAGACAATTGCAAGAGCCAAAAACAAATTAAGGACAGCAACATTCCCCCCAACTCCCCAAACATCCCCCACCCACAAAAAAGAAAAAAAAACACACACACAAGCACGCAAGCAAGCAAGCGCACACGCACACAGATAGAGCCAATAACTAGGTATAAATGCGAAGACTGACACCACTCAAGCTCAAGTTTACCATCT
Source organism: Calamus simplicifolius (assembly GCA_900491605.1). NCBI lineage: Eukaryota > Viridiplantae > Streptophyta > Magnoliopsida > Arecales > Arecaceae > Calamus > Calamus simplicifolius. Next base: position 296,601 of record UESW01001863.1, on the reverse strand, counting down.
GCAAATAAAGTAAACCTTCAAATTTGGATTAAATTGAAGTGCAAGCATTCAGAACTAGACTTGACTGGAACGATGCCAACAGACAAAGATGCAACACTGAATTTGGGGAACGTATTATTTTACCTGAAAAACAAAAGTTGACACCTTTTTTTGGAATTTCAGCCTAAAAACACACTATTATAAGCAACCAGGTTCCACTTTGTACAAGCTGTTCAAGAACATACATACGATGCAAATACATACATGCATATACTATAACTCATCCATGCAGGTAATATGTTTACAGATATATGATCTATAAGAAAGTATGTTAGCTATGCAAGCATCCATATGCATCATGTATATGCATGCATGCACATGCACTTTCTCACACTCATTTGCACGGTCATTCTTTTTAATGCATGATACCTCTTGCGCACTTTTATTAAGGACAAAGTTAATAATTCATACTTTTTGCCTTGTGAAATGCATTCTTCCATCATTATTGTCTATAGTAACGCAAATGATTTTTCACAATTGGCAAATTTTACATGAAATTAAACAATGATAGTTGGCCATAGATACTAAGGTGTGAATCATTTCACGTTACAAACAAGACTCATTTGCATTATTTTTAAACTTCTACAATTTCCTTTATTTATTATAATTTTAACTTTCTTTATAGATTTTAAATAGCTTTGGACAGTACTTATCAAATCTACAAGCCAAACAATAAATTTACCACAAAATCATGTATAGTATATTTGTAACAAGTAATTTAAGTAAGGTTTTAAATTTCATGAGACAGAACTATCCCAATTTTTTCATATACAACTGGATGTGCCACCAACCAATCCCATCCTAACACCAGAGACGGTTAATCCCAGGATGCACTGATTGGAATGCTAAGATGATTTTTCTTTTTTTTTCAATTAACTCAAAACAAGGTTCACCGTACTGAAAACTGGTATGATTCGATATACTATCGGTCCGATATGGCGCATACCGTACTGAATCGATGGCATATCAATCATCCCATACTGAAGCAATGACATATCAATTAGGTAAACTAAAAGATTTCAACCCATAAACCATCCTATACCAAGTCGAACCAAATAGTTTGATATAGAAAAAGGTCAGTATGAGGTTGGTACAGAGCAATTCTGAAGTATATAGGGCAATTCGAAGCAGTACCAGCCCTGTGCCATTTCAAAATAATGAACCATGCTGGTACAGTTTGGTATGGTTTGGCATACCTCAGCTCCAGACCAAAACCACCAAAAGTGACTATTGAAAGTCAATATTCTAAACCAAAGTTGGCAGATAACAGTAACAAAGCCAAGTTTATGAACATTGATATCACAATTATGTCGATGATAACATGCATCAAAAGAAGTGAGAAGCAGAGTGTACATGGTTTCAAGATAAAATTCAAGCAGAAATAATTTCTGATTTCAGTCTCACTGATAAAACATGGTTCTATTATACAGAAAATAGGGTTCAATTAATTTAAATACTAAATACTTTTCATCTTTCAACAAGGTGCACTTAGACACAAAACTTAAAACTATGAATCATTAGGAATGAAAGACCATTCCAAAAAGTGCTCTCTGGCCCCATGGTGCATGCCACCCCAGGCTGCCCAGCATAGGTGGGCCTGCTCAACCCAAATATGCAACCAAGCCACATATCAATTTCCTAAGCAACCGCACTGCAGAGGTACAAGCTGCCTGCATGTACAACTCATGTAGTATATAGGTCATATGGGCCCTAATTTGAGTTGGACCAATTGGATCAAGGCTCTATAAGCCATTTAGCATGTAACATTTCATCTTCCAGCCCCCAGTGATAGAGAGAGAAAGAGAAATCATCTTAGCATGGACAGACAGCAGATACTAGAACACCAGTAGTCCCCCAGCAATTCTCCTCCTCTAGCCTCCATCTAGCAACTCAATTCTCCTCTACCTCTGCCCTCTTCTTCCTCTTGTGACTCCACCTCCCAACCCTCTTTCCCTCACCTCTATCTTTTTTTCCTTCCTCTGGGGCCTTGCTTCTTCTTACCCCCCACCAGTTTCAGCCAATACTGATCCGTATTGGCTGAAACTGATCCAAACTGATTGCTGTTTTCGGTTTCAATCAATTTCAGTTTCCATTGGTTATGGCTGGTTGGTCAGTTTCAGTAGTTTCAACCAAAACCAACTAAAACCACTGCTTTGTATTTAATTTCTTGTTTAGTTAACACCGCTGATGTTCTCCAAAAAAGGCTAATACAATTGAATTAAACACTAAGGATTTAATTATTGAATTTGCGTTACTTTTAAAGAAACATTTTACAATCGGGTCACATGTGACTTCACATTTGCAGCTTGCAAGCAGACCAGGTACATAAAAAAATCACACACTATTAATAGTAAATTTTTGAAAAGGATTAACTAAGTTGAGCGTGCAAGATATTATCTGGAATAAATTGGACCAAAGAACTTTAACGCAGTAAACCACCTATAAGATAGTTTTAAGGAAAGATTTTTCTTTTAAAGTATAGAGGAAGAAATACCTGACCACCTTATTCTCCATTCATATGGTAAAAAATATTTGGGGTATGTCTTTTCCAACGTTCTAAAACAATGTTCCCTTAAGTTTACCATTAAATACCACACAAAATTGCTTTTTTAAACAAAAATCACCCACTAACACTAGCTCACGAGATCATCTAAATAAATAGAATGATAAGCAATTAATGGATCATCAAGTGCAGATTGCGTAAGAACTGACCGAATACAGATGGCATATGGGGCCTTTCTCTGTTTCCCTTTTAATTTTTATGCGTATACAACCCAAGTTTAAAATAACAGCAAGAAGAGTTCTACCAATCAGGACCCAGTCCTCTATGGTACGAATACATACCAGTAATGGAAGAAAACAAAAAAGGCAGGCATTTCACCCTTTTTAACTAAATATAGGCAGGTATTGGTCTGCATCAGTACCACACTAGACCAGCATCAGCAGGTGGCTGGTACTCATTGGCTCAACTACCCAAGAAATGAGTATCAAGATGCATCCCAAGGGCAGCCTTCCACCAGTCCACTGCAGTACAGCCATGATGGACTAGTACTAGAATCATTGGTACAATCTTTTATGTTGTTGCCTTCACACCAATGCCTTCTCTCTCTTCAATTACAGAAGCTTTGAGTATCCAAAATCCATGTTGTTTTTGGGAGAGCTTGTCATTGTTTTAATTAATATTTTCTAAAATCCAAGAATAGATATGGACTTTAAAAATTTATGTATTCATTATGGAACTTTCTAACTTTTGCACCTCATATAATTGCACAATAACACATGCATGCGAACATATAATTGGAGAGTTTGCTAAACAGGTTTTTTTCAGCTTCCGCTCAGAGGCACTTCTAGTATAAAGCTAACTCAAGATTTTAACAAACATCACTTTATCTCCTAAAAATACTTTCTAGGCTTAGGAATAAGGTCCACAAAACTGGTATTAAGAACCATACCGGTACATTATCGGCTTAATAATGTATGCACCTCATAACAAGACAAGGTACTAGCACTTCTTCTCACTCTCAGCCATATACTATCACTCACAAGCAGGCAGCAAGGGTCGGTATAAGATGGCATAGAATAGTTCCACCCAATTCAAACTAGTTCAATTCACACCAAATTAAACCTTAATCCTGTACTGACTTACCAGCAACATCAGTACATATCCATGCAGAAGACCATGCTTAGGAAAGAACTTTTAGCCTCTACAAAAGCAATCCCAAATGGGGCCTAAGAATATATATTCACAATTTAAGTGGTAAATCATTCAAATCAGTATCTAGCAAAACTATATTATGTCACATGGCTTTTGGGAAAAAATCAACTTTTCAATTGAATATTACACCTTGACACTCTATACTAAAGACAGTCATGCTACCCAAAAAATACAGTTTCAAATTCGAAGTAAACTCTTTCAATAGCAGCAATGATTTGTAAAAAAACCATCAATCTGTATAAGCCCAAATAATAATGGCAGCTAAAAATGCGTTTAGGAAAGCAAATAATCATATGCACCTTTCATTCCCAATAAGCAATAATTCATGGTGATTTAAAAGATTATTTAAGACTAGAAGCACATGGTCTAACCTCCCCAGCAATCCCGTATTTAGCGCAGTCAATAGCAAGGCGTGTTGCTCGACCTATACTCTCTTTGGTTCTTGTCAATGTACAAAGCAAAGCTTCAAAAGATTTCCTTGCAGCATATGCTTCTGAATGATCAGTTAATTTGCTTAAGCTTTTCTGTCGCAGACCACCACGAGGACTTCTACTGCTATTCCTTGGATTTTGAAGTCTATCATCCATAACAGATGAGTGAGCAGATGTATGATTGATCATGGGATTTGAAGGTGAACCTTGTGCAAAAGAATCTGCCTTGTTGACTAAAGATGGACTCATTACAGCCTCAACCTTATAATCTGCAAAGTTATCAGAAAATGAAGTAGATCGAGACAAAAGTCGTTTAGCCTGGGCAGCAGCAATCAAATCTTTCATGGGTGTCAAATCAGGAGAAATACACCTATCCTTTGGAGTGACTTTGGTTCTTACTTCCCTTGTAACATCCTCCCTATAATGCACAGAAAAGCAATGCCATTAATGAATTGGAATGAAAATTTCTATATAAATAAATCAGTTTATCTGGATGAAAAATGCATCATAACATGCAAATACAAAGTTGTAATTATAAGGCTAAAACATATGTATGAGTATTTCCTAAGATAATTGTGTCATACTCATTCCCGTGCATCTTGACCCCTTGCATCCTTTAAGTATCTTGTTTAACAGAATCCCACAGATGCAGAACAATTATCACAAAAGCACGGTCTCATCATTGTGACCCAGTTTTGCCCACACTTCCCACCAAACTTTTTCCTTCCATCTGCATGTGCCTCCAATTGCTGCTTTTTTTCCATTTCATCTGACATTAGATAGCATTTGGCATAACAAGCAGTACAAGCAGTTGGCAATTTTTGCAGCCTGGCACCAAGAGGCATACACTGCCAACATGGGCACCAGTACCAGTACTTTAAACCTTTCTTTCAGCAAAGAACTAAATTTAATCTACAAGATCTTCTAGCGAATAATGGGCCCCATGCCAAATGTCCAGCAGGTGAAGGGCAGATAAGCAAAGATCAAATGAACAGAATCCAAGTACAAGACCATTTTAGATGAACTGCTGTGAACTCGCAAGAAAATGATTTATGACATATAACTTGACAGATAACAACCATCCAATTTTCTTATACTGGGAGCTTGATAAGTTGAACACAACCACTAGTCTAGCAGTATAATGCATACATCCTAACATGTAAACCACCAATTTGCTAATTGAAAAGAAACATTATTATATGAATATTAGCAAAAGGTAGGTTACAGCATGGACACTAAACAAAGCATTTGCAAGTTTGAGATTGCAAAATCAGACATAACTTCTAAGTGTAAACATATTTGGAAAATAAAACCTTACATGTCACGGGTTTGAGCATCATCATCAGATTGAATGCTAAAAGACTTTGTAGCCCCAGATGTCTCACTTGTTGTAGAACTGCCTTTTGTAGCTGACATAGTCACAAAGGATCCACCATGAGTGAGAGAATTATTGCCCCCTTTAGCATTTAAAACAGGGTCTGGCTTCTGCATGGTTGGCTCCACCGTTTGATCTCCACTTAAATCATCCGCTGGAGATTGTGGGCATTCCTCTTCTGGTTGCACAATTTCTTTCTTATTTACTATTCCTGAAAGCGACGATGATCGATCAGGCACACCTTCGCAGTTAGTCAGATTAACTTGCTTCTCAGTTAACCTAAGAGAACAAGACTGCATACTCTTGTCATGTATACCAGCATCAACTATTTTAGACACAGATGACCTACCACAGTTTTTAACATCCAAAAGGATTTCATTGCAGTGTTTATCATCAAGATTCCTTAAATGTTTAGTGTTAAAGTTATCAGTTTTCACTTCTGAAGAAGCTAATGTAGGTACATGTACATCCAAATTTTGTGAGGACAATCCAGCTGCGCTCATACTAAATGCATTACAATCAGTAGATTGTGTATCACAGGATCTCATAGGGCTCTCAATGTTCCCACCAGTAGAAACATGAAGAGAACTTGTCTTGGAAGATACCATGCAGCTACTAGGAATAATTTCCATTGGTCTTGGAGCTTCAGGACAATCATCTGTAGGTTCAGCAGAATTGGCAGACATAGCTTCCAAAGCACGATGTAGGCGTTTTGATGGAGGCAAAGCTGCTTCAACATCTAATGTAAAACCCTTCAGTTGATACTTTTTAGCCTTCCATAGCATAACGCCACTTCCTGAAGGATGAGCGCAATCATTTATGGGAGATGAATTTGAGTCTTCCTCGACCCCTGGAGATGTCCCATTGTCAAGACAATTATTTCGAAGACCAGTGGATGTAGAACGCTTATCACTATTATTTATCATCATTGTTGCTTCTGATTTGTCGTTAGCAGCAAGAAGCTCACCAAACTGTTTCTCCTCTACAAGTGGTTTACCCATTCGAACCCTTGCTCTTTTCACTAGAGGAAGATGTTCATCTCCAGCAGCTTTATGATCCATTTCATTTATTTCACTATGAGGATTTGGAGATTCTGAAAGGCCCTGACTCGATGCAACCTGCAATTCTGTATCTTTGTCCAATCTAGTGCAATCTATTCTATTAGAGGCCCGCTTCCGGTTTGGTTTCCTTTTTCTCTTAAATATCATTGTCTTCGTAGGGAGGTCAAGTTGACCATTCTGCCTAACTTCATTCTCCAAGCACCCATTTGCAGAGACTTCAATTTCACAACTAGGATCAAGTACAACCCCTTCATTCCGATTATTGGCTTGATATTTTATTGCATCCGTTACAGATGCAGTATCCTCACAAGTACCATTTTTAGGGATACCAGCAGTAAGTGGCACAGCCACATAATGAAAATCTGAGGTATGAGGCATGTTTTCAGCACTCCTATTTATCATAGACTCTTCCTTCATTCTATCAGTAGTCACATTATCACCAGCTGAGTCAGAATCATTATGTAGAATATCTGATTCTTTAACTTTTGGGGGATCACTGCTAGAAGAAGTTTTAGACCTTCGAAGGGGCATTATTCTTGTCTGAGCAATAGAGATCTGTGGTGGACCATCTCGTAATCTCTTCTTTCTTGAAGTTGCACTAGTAACCAATGGGATCTGCCTAAGTTGATCATGGATCGAGGCCTTCTCAGCTGGCTCATCAGTTGTTGAATTTATATTGCGAGGATCGGCTTCCACTGAGGTTGCAGAAATTTCTTCAGAACTGAATACATTATGATTTTCTATCCCACATATGGCATCTGACTTCTGGCCATCAGCAATATGAGAACGGTGCTCTAATTTCTTCCTAAAAGAACTGCTCCTAGTAATTTCCAAATTTCCATCAGGTGCAATGTCTTCTTCCCTGGAACCTCGTCACCTGTCTGCTTCTTCAAAGCTTCAAAGTCATCAATTATTTCATCAATTGCACGGACGAAATCAGCCCCTTTACCCTGGCGCTTAATTAAAAGAGATTTCTTTTTCTCCTCCGTAAAAGCTTCAATATCAGCATAGTTGCAGAATGCTCTGCATAACCAAATTCCACACCAAAAAGATTATAATAAAGAAGACTAGCAAGGCCTAAGCATTGATATTCAAATCAAAAAATATAGAGTGACTTACTGGCAGATCTAATACAGACACATTGAAATAAAAGGTCTTTTCTTCCCAAAAAAGTGTATAATGCACCATTAAAAGTAAACTAATTCATTACCAATAAGTTCATTTATAATAGCAAACTTTGTAGTCAGTAATTCAAGGATTCAAAGTTAACAATATTCCAGTGACAAACCCAATGTTAAATGCTAAGGCAGAAATAATCATGTCAGTGCACACAACATGATTAAAATGAACACAACTTGTACATATTATATTTTACAACACAAAAACAAACCGACATCCATAACATACTAAAACACACAAATTATGTAGACTATATATTTGGCTACACAAAACAAACACAGACAGCAAATAATTAATATCTTTTGTATATTATACAACACAAAAAAGACAATTACAGACAAGAAAAACAGGAATAAAATGCAAAACTTTTATAGGTTATATGTTTTACAACATGTACGCATGCTAATGAACAAGTATAGGTGCAGCATCTTAGAAAACATGTCGCAATGTCATCACACTGGACCAAAATAAAGGATAAACTTTAAATTTGTCAGCCCATTATGGTGGATCCAGATGAACAGGAAATAAATATAGAGAAGCACCGGCTCTGTTTAGAAAAGGGTATGGAATGTCAATTCGGTAATAGGATCAACATAAGAGCAAATTTAAAAACTGGAATGCAGATAATTAATTGGAAGATGATAACAAAGATTAGCCACAGGGACAGGAAATTATTTGCAATTTAAATGGGATGCAAATCATCAATAGATAAATAACACAGGTTTTAGCAAATGGGAAAAGCTGACTCATTTTCTAAAGAACAAGTCAAAGACCACTCAGAATATCCTAGGGAGGGATCAACACAGTAACGTACAACATCCGTGTCAAGTTGGATATAATAGGCTCAACAATCCAAGACGTCAAAAGCATCGCCAATATCAGATCTAAAGCCACCAACATATTCTAAACGTTTTCCTATAGTCTATATATATAAAGATTATTAAAAAAGAAACAAGAAAAAAATAAGTACACAATGTCTTTGTTGTACTCATATTACTCACCAAATTTAATATGACGATGATAGGTAAAGAGTGCATGAGCATCTCATATTATGATTTTAAAAACATGAGACAAGGAGCATCAAGCAACAAAAATGTACTGAAAACCAGATTGCCAAATGGGATATTACACAACTTATTCTGTCATTATCTTTACATATTATGCAAATGAAATCATGATTTGTTGTGCCAGACTGCACCACCAAGAGTGGCACACTTAGTATGTGGTGAACTAGTTGGGTACCAATATATGGGGTACAGTACCGGTACTGCAAAACTTGAATAAAAAACAAGACCACATGCATATATAGATATCTGGTAGAGTAGTAAACAATAGCTAGTTTCATACCTCAACATGCACCAGTGCACACAGCAATAACATACTAAACAGTACCTAGAAGAGTATATAAAGACATAGAAACACATTAAGGTAATCAAATACAAAATGACATCCATGATAAGTACATAAATACTAGCCATAAAAGTATTAATTTATAGATCAATTTATTATTATTTTTTTAAATTTGATACTTTTATGTAATATTTTCAGGAAAAGACCATGCCAACTCGAAGAACTTGATTTTAGGAGTCCAATGGTACAAACGGCACTCAAATCGGACTTAAAACGAGCTCAAAATGAATTTTTCAAGATTTAATCAAGGAATTACACGAAATTTAAAGCAATCGTGGATAAGAGGAAATCATACGATATTTTTAAGGCTGCGGTTTGAACTCTAAAAGGAACAAATCTGATCTGCAAAAATAAGACGAGTAGTTAACGCGGATTACACACAGAGTCAATGTGTCTTCCTTATAAAAGAACACCATCGGAACTCGAGGAATCATCCAATAATCATTTCATCCCCGTTCTTCTCTTGGTTCCGTCCCACTCCTATTTCTGTTTCCTCCACTTCATAACCCAAATCTTTCCATCCATTCTCCTTCTACCAATCATCATACCTTCCATACTCAACCATCTTTCTATCTCAGGAAGCGGATCTGCGGAACCTGAAAGCAGATTTGCAGATCCATCATCTCAGAAAGTAGAAGTAGATTATATTTTTTATTTTTTATGTAATCTTTTGGATGCTATAAAATAAAATATTTATTTATGTTTAATCTTTATTAGATGTTCTTCAATTGAAAATAATTTTTGACTGATCTATTCTTTAAAAGGATCGGGCTGTGATCTAGGGGTATGGTCGTACTCTAATTAAGATAGATCATATCTTAATTATTTTCACAACCAATCGTTTGCTTATTTAAATTTTTAATTACGTAAATTTATTTCAAAATAACTACTCAAAGTCCCTGCGGATTTGACACCTTACTTACTCTCGCTACTCTACCTAAGATTAGTGAAATTGAGGTGTTTTAATCATTGCGCTACGACACACATCAGATTTTTTGGCGCTATTGCCGAAGACTTAAGTGCAATTATTTAAAAAAAATATTAAAATAAAAAAAAAAATATAAAAAATATAAAAAAATTATCATGAATTTTCTCATAATTTTATTCTTAGTTTTAGTTACCTCAATTGTTAGATTTTCTTATTTTCTTTTTAACATAAAAAATTACTTTCTTTCTTATCACAAATCCACTTTTAATCTAATCAACTTTTTCTTTTAATTAATATACCTTAAAGAACCTAGAAGAAAACCAGAAAATACTTTCCATAAAACATAATTATTTTTTAAAAAATTAATAATTAATAAATAAATAAATATAATTAAAAAATTATTTGTTTTCTATGCCTAGATTGACTTAGGTAAATTTATTTTCTGCAAAACTCAAATTTTTTATTGACATCTCATAATTTATTAGAAAATTAGAAGCTTAATCATAAAAATCTAAAAAAATAAATAAATAAAATAATTAGATTAATTTTGTTTGATAACTTCAAGAGCTTGATATCTGCTTATTGCATAGCATTTTCATAATTAATTTTAAGGGCACAAACCCCAAATCAAAATAAGGTGGGGAGTTGATCACCCTTCCTTCGCCCACAAACCACATCTTTCATTTTACATTAACCCAAGCCTTTTACTCTAAAATTAACTAGACGTCAGCCCCTAAGAAACTCAAGCTCAATAGGACAAGGCACCCGAAAGAGTTGGACCGAGTCGGGATTGACTGACTAACTGGTGTCTAGAAAAGAAAGAAAAGTGGTTATTTAATTGGTTCCATTCGCTTACGCAAGCAAATGGGGGACTCCCACTGATCTTATCCTTAACTGGCTAGTTGATCAGTTAATTTTTGACTTGGAGGGCTCCAAGGCGGTCTTGGAAGTTAGCTGTCTAGATTTAGGTTAAGCCTAGGGTAGAGAGTTGAATCTTTGTTAACTTGATTGCTAATAATTATTAAATCCTAATTAAATTAGTCTTCATTGCTCTTAGTTTTAGGAATCTCTTAGGATACTTCTTTTAGAATATTCTCCTTTCTCTTCTATTACATTAGTTAAAAAAAAACTAAATTACTGTTTGCTTTAGAGTATACCGATAAGGTGTATGCTTGGTCGCCGATCGTTACAACCTAACCTCATACCCCTAGATCCTGAAATAGAAAGAACCTTTAGAGTAAACAGACTTAGAATTATGGACCCTAATAACGAAAATAATCCACCACGCCAATTAAAGGAGTATTTCACTCCTTCAAAATATACCTACTCTCCCTGCATTCAAGTGCCTCCAGTGGAGGCCACTCAAAATGAGATCAAGTCAAGTGTAATTCAAATGTTACCTTCATTTTATGGACTTACAAATGAGGACCCTTACAAACATCTAGATGAGTTTCTTGAAATTTGTTCAACCATAAAAATTCAAAACTTTTCTGACGATGCTCTTAGACTTAAGTTGTTCCCATTTTCTCTCAAGAACAAAGCCAAATATTGGTTAAATTCTTAGATACTGTAACAATTTCAACCTGAGACCATCTTCTTCTCAAGAAATACTTTCCTATAGAAAAAAACTAATCAAATTAGAAAAGCCATAACAAGTTTTTTCCAGACAGATAATAGATGCTCCACGAGATATGGGAGAGATTAAAAGAATTGATTAAAAATGTCCATATCATGCTGTACCTAAATGGCAACTGGTCCAGTGCTTTTATGATGGTTTGACATAAAAACAACAGCAAATGATTGATGCTTCATATGGTGGGACATTTATGTTGAAAAATGACATGAAGCTTGGCAACTCTTTGAGACATTAAGAATTCATTACATCACATGTCAACTGCTCGTAGAGACTCTCCTATAGGACCTAAAAGAGGTGGAATAAATGAAATTAGTCATTCTATAGATATCTATACTAAGATAGATGAATTGTCCCAGAAACTTGACCGAATTCTACATGTAAATACCACTTCCTCATCTATTCAAAATCATGAGGTTTGTATAATCTGTTCAAGTCCGACCCATTCTATAAGTGTTTGTCCAGCCGTATACCAATTTTCTAAACTTGTTCAAGAGTAAGGCCACCAAACCCAAACCCGAATGACTCCTAAACCAGAAAATGATCCATATCCGAATACTTACAATCCTGGATGGCGAAATCACCCAATTTTTTCTTGAAAACCCCAATCTTTCATCAACCCAATATCAATTAGGCCTAACCATTAGGAGACCCAATTTAAAAACATGTCATATTCCCAATATCCAAGCAACCAACAACCTCCACAAAGTAATCATGATCCCACTTTCGAAGACAAGGTGCTACAAGCACTAAAGGGGCTAGAAATGAATACTCAACTCCTTCACTCCCATACCCAGTCTATCGCCAAACTAGAAACCCAAATAGATCAGCTAGCAACAGCTTTTAGTAGGAAGGAGGGTAAACTACCCAGTCAGCCCATTAGTAATCCAAGAGGACAATACATGGCTAAGAGCTCCACTGATCCAAAAACTTCTCCTGAACATGCTAAATCTGTCATAATCCTTAGAAACGAAAAAACTTTAAATCAGCATGAAGTGACTAAACAAGAAGAGCAACTCACGCTGACCAAGTCAGAAAGAAAAAATATTAAGAAAAAAGAAGAACCAATTGATTCAACACCCATACTTAAGGCTTCATTTTCAAGTGCTTTAGAAATCTCCTCTATCTCTTGATAAGAAAAATATCAAGATGAATGAAATGTTAGAATTGTTCAAATAAATTCAAATTAATTTACCCCTTCTTGATGCAATTAAACAAGTCCCTATTTATATCAAATTCCTAAAAGATTTATGCATTCCAAAGCGAAAATCTAAGGCACACATACTGAAGAAAGTCAACCTAACTGAGCAGGCCAGTTCAATCTTTCAGCAAGTTACTCCACCCAAACTTAAGGATCTTAAAACCCCAATTATATCCCGTGTCATATGAAACCTTACGATTAAGAAAACACTGCTAGATTTAGGTGCCAATGTTAACCTTCTCCTGAGTTCAGTGTATGACTTATTTGGATTTGAAGAATTGAAATCAACGACGGTAACCCTATAATTAGCTGACCGATCAATTAAGGAAAGCGGCGAAATACTGAAAGATGTGCTGGTTAAAGAGGATGAATTTTATTTTTCAGTAGACTTTCTAGTTTTAAAGAAAATCTAATCACAACCCCAGACAAATACCAATCATTCTAGGTAGACCCTTTCTAGCAATCGCTAATGCTTGTATAAATTGTAGAACTGGGGTCATGGATGTATCTTTTGAAATAAAAAGCTGAGGTTGAATATTTTTAATGCATCTCAAGGACTACCTCTATACGACCATAATGAGATCAATATACTAGAGGAAGTTATAGATGATAAGACCCCTGCTTTATTCGACTCAGATCCTTTACAGGCATATCTGACATATTTTGGAGTGGATGATTTTGATATTGATGGATATACTAAAGAAATAAATGCAATTTTAGAGCCATTTGATTTTAGCACCATTCCCTCTTGGACGTGGAATATGACCAATTACCTACACACTTTAGTACACTGATGGTACCCTCCCTAGAAGCACCACCTTTCCTAAAGTTAAAGCCTCTCCCTGCTACATTGAAATATTCATTTCTTGAGCCCAATGATACCCTTCCGATAATCATTGCATCTGATTTAACATTGATCAGGAAGACCAGCTTTTAGGAGTGCTCAAAGAATATAAGGAAGCGATCGAAGGACCCATTACCGATCTGAAAGGAATTGACCCCTCCATCTGCATGCATCATATTCATTGCGAGAAAAATGCCAAACCTTATATAGGCATGCAAAGAGACTTAATCCTATTATGAGGGAGGTTATGAAGAAAGAGATAGTAAAATAGTTAGATGCAGAGATTATCTACCCAATTTTGATAGTAAATGGGTTAGTCCCACCCAATTTTACCTAAAAAATCAGAAATTACTGTGGTGAAGAATGAAGAAGGAGAATTGCTTCCAACTCTACCACAACTGCTTGGCGAGTTTGCATAGACTATAGGAAACTGAATAACGTTACTAAGAAAGATCATTTTTCCGCTGCCTTTTATCGATCAAATCCTAGAACGATTAGCTAGTCAGCAATTCTTTTGCTTTCTGGATGGTTATTCAGGGTATAATCAAATACCAATCTTTCCTGACGATCAAGAGAAAACCACCTTCACTTGGCCTTATGGAACGTTTGCTTTCAAATGCATACCATTTGGACTTTGTAATGCACCTACTACATTTCAGCGATGCATGTTGCCAATTTTCTCAGACATGGTAGATAAATTTTTGAAGGTATTCATGGATGACTTTTCAGTATTTGGGACCACTTTTGAGAATTGCCTTAATAACCTAGCTCAAGTATTGAAACGATGTAAACAAACAAATTTGGTATTAAGTTGGGAAAAGAGTCATTTTATGGTCCGAAAGGGAATTATTTTAGGCCACATTATTTCTAAGAAGGGGATTGAGGTAGATAAGGCCAAAGTGGAAGTCATCTCAAAACTCCACCTCCAACTTCAGTCAAACAAATACGATCCTTTCTTGGTAACGCTGGGTTTTATAGGAGATTCATCAAAGACTTCAGCAAAATTTCTAGACCTTTGTGCAAATTGCTTACCAAAGAAATCCCTTTTGTTTTTGATGATAATTGTTTGAAATCCTTCAATACTCTTCATACACCTTTGACCACAACAGCAATTATCAAGCCCCCTGATTGGTCCTTTCCCTTTGAAATCATGTGTGATGCATCAGATTTTGCAATTGGTGCAGTGTTAGGACAAAGAATCAATAAGGAGCCACATATGATTTATTATGCTAACAAAACCCTTTCAGATGCTCAACTGAACTATACTACTACTGAAAAGGAGTTATTAGCATTGTGTTTGCTCTAGAAAAATTTCGATCATATCTTTTAGGGTCTAGAGTTCTGGTTTACTCTGATCACACGGCCCTTAAACACCTCTTATTAAAGAAAGATACTAAACCGCAATTGATCAGATGGATTTTGTTTTTACAAGAATTTGACATAGAGATCCGTGATAAGAAGGGTTCTGAAAATGTGGTAGTTGATCACATCTCCAGAATTTTAGTTGAACACATCAAGCACAGATGAGATCATGGAGAAATTTCCTGATGAACTTTTTTCAATTTCTTCTGGTCTCCCTGGTTTGCCCATATTGTCAATTACTTAGCAACAGGACAAATTCCTTCTCACTGATCTAAACAAGAAAAGGATAGATTTTTTTCACAAATAGTATTTTTGGGAAGAACCTGAACTGTTTAAGCATTGTCCTGATCAGGTAATTAGACGATGTGTCCCTAAGAGCGAATTTGAAAGCATACTTAACTTATGTCATACCCTTGCTTGTGGAGGACACTTTAGTGAAAAAAAACTACAACAAAATTATTGCAGAGTGAATTTTATTGGCCAACACTTTTCAAGGATGCATATGAGTTTAGCCGAAACTGTTTGCGATGCCAGCAAACCGAAATATTTCCAAGAAAGATATGATGCTGCTGACTCCCATATTAGTAGTCGAAATCTTTGATGTTTGGGGATCGATTTTATGAGACCTTTTCCTGTTTCATTTGGATACGAATACATATTGGTTGCAGTAGATTATGTGTCAAAATGGGTTGAGGCCATAGCAACCCGAACTAATGATTATAAGGTTGTAATCAAATTCATTCAATATCTTTAGTCAGTTTGGATGTCCAAGAGCTATTATTAGTGATGGAGGTAAACACTTTACTAATAAACACTTTTAGAACTTAATGAAAAAAATATGGAATAACCCATAAAGTTGCAATACCATATCATCCCCAAGCAGAAATATCTAACAAGGAGATCAAACATATTTTAGAAAAGTTGATAAGGCCTGATAGGAAAGATTGGTCAACACGTTTAAATGATACACTATAGGCTTATCGTACTGCATTTAAAACTCCCATAAGAATGTCTCCTTACCGACTAGTGTTCGGAAAAGCTTGTTATTTGCCAGTAGAATTGGAACATCGTGCATTTTGGGCTATTAAACAGTTTAACTTTGATATGAAAAATGCTGGTTCAATAGAAGACTCCAATTGAATGAGTTAGAAGAGCTATGCAATGAAGTGTACGAAAATGCTAAAATTTATAAGGCTCGAACTAAAGCATACCACGATAAATACATTTCGAGAAAAACTTTCGAACCTAATCAGAAAGTTTGGCTCTTCAACTCAAGACTAAGACTTTTCCCTGAAAAACTTCGCTCCTACTGGGACAGACCCTTTCTTGTAACCTAGGTATTTCCCTATAGGGCGATAGAACTCAAAGATCCTAAGCAAGGGAATATTTTAAGTTAAACGGTCAACGATTGAAGCCTTATATGGATGGAATTAAGGATGAGAAGTTAGTTGAATCTATTGACCTTTTGGATCCAACATCACCATGATTCTAAGCACAGTCTGGCTGAAGACTTTAAACTTAACACTCCTAGGAGCAACCCAGTTTATCATTTATTTTTAATTTTTTTGTTAGAAAACCCAAGGACAATAAAGTTGAAGGAAGCATCGCCTATGGAGTCATGCAAAGCACATTTAAAGGACATCGTACCTAAAAATGATAAGTACATTAAACCCAGGTGGTATCCTTCCTTGCAATTTCTTTTCTTTAATAGAAAACTAAGTTTGGTGGGGAAAAAATAATTAATTAATTTAAGTCCTCGAGTATGACTAAAATTAATTTTGTGATGTACCAATTTTTATCTTGATTTGAAGTTAATTGAGCATTCTAATTGATGAATGATTACGGCATAGATAATTTTAGAGATACTGATAGGCAAATTATTAAAGAAACCCAGTAAAAGATAGGGTGTAGGGAAAAAATTTAGAGTAATTTCAAACCCTTCTGACCATTGATCTTGATAAGAAATCTACTTGATAAGGGTCTAGATGAAAATGTCAAAGAATGTATCAAATTCTTTTTAAAGTTTAAAATTAATAAAATAGGTTATGAGCATCTCTCACTGAGTAACCGAGTCATGCCACCTAAGCAAGTGATATTGTTCGCGTAAAAAGGTAAGAATGTGAAGAAACCCAAATAGAGCCAGTCTTAACCTGAAGCCTTTTTGACTCGAGTCAGTAAGCCCGAGGGGTGTTTTACACCTAATGCTCTAAAGCCAACTGAATTGGGAGTCATTGGCTTAAAGCTCGCTACAAGGGTCAACTAAAAAGCAAGGGGTTAGGACATTGCACTGACTTAAAAAAAAAAGAGACTAAATTAAAGAAAACACTACGCCCAACCCAAATTAAGTTAGAGGACTTAAAGAGTAAGGTGAAAAGTTGGTTAAAGAAGAAACTCTATAAATTTCTATGGAATTCACTCCATCACTAAATAGGTGAACTTGATAATCTTATGAAGTACCTTTTTTATGGTCTAGCCGGGTATCTACTGATCTTAGAATAGTAAGATAACTATCACTTCTTGGACCAATTTGGTACATATCACTAGATTTCTTATTTTACTCGAGGACGAGTAAAATTTAAGTTCGGAGAGAGTGATAAGTACATAAATACTAGCCATAAAAGTATTAATTTATAGATCAAATTATTGTTATTCTTTTAAAATTGATACTTTTATGTAATATTTTCAGGAAAAGACCCTGCCAACTCGAAGAACTTGATTTTAGGAGTCCAACGGTACAAACGCACTCAAATCGAACTTGAAACGAGGTCAAAATGGATTTTTCAAGATTTAATCAGAAATTGCACGAAATTTAAGGCAGTCGTGGATAAAGGAAATCGTACGATATTTTTAATGCTACGGTTTGAACTTTGAAAGAACAAATCTGATCTGTGGAGATAAGGCAAGTAGTTAACGCAGATTACATACAGAGTGACGCGTCTTCCTTCCTTATAAAAGAACACCATCAGAACTCGAGGAATCATCCAATAATCCTTTCACCCCATTTCTTCTCTGGGTTCCGCCCCACTCCTATTTCTGTTTCCTCCACTCCATAACCCAAATCTTTCCATTCGTTCTCCTTCCACCAGCCATATACCTTCCATACTCAACCATCTTTCTATCTCCGGAAGCGGATTTGCAGATTCATCATCTCAGAAAGTAAAGTAGATTATATTTTTTTATTTTTTTATTTAATATTTTGGATGCTATGAAATAAAGTTTATTTATGTTTAATCTTTATTAGATGTTCTTCAATTGAAAATAATTTTTGGCTGATCTATTCTTTAAAAGTGACGGGCCGTGATCTATGGTACGGATCGTACTCTAATTAAGATGATCATATCTTAATTATTTTCACAACCAATCGTCTGCTTATTTAAATTTTAATTGCATAAATTTATTTCAAGATAACTACTCAAAGTCCATGGATTCGACCTCTTACTCTCGTTACTCTACCTAATATTAGTGAAATTAAGGTGTTTTAATCGTTGCACTACGACACGCATCAATCCACAACGATATGAAACACCACACAACACCCTGTGGCACTACAGAGGAAGATGATGTGTTGCTTTTTTTCACTTCCAAGAAATGGCGAATGTCTAGATGAGGAGCTAAGAAGGGACTATTAGCATGATCCTTCCCCATTAAAAATGTCAAAATAATATGCAGCGCCACAGAAGTCCCGACATGGAAAGATGATATGAGTTCCATGTGATGGACATTAAAATAAAAAATAAAAGCCACCACAACGATTAGAACAGAAAATATAATACAACAAGGTGCATATTGGCCAAGAAAATTGACTGGCCAAACAATTGGCAATACTATGAAACAACAACACTCACCTTTAGTGATATAACAGTTAAATAATCAAGTACCCCATATCATGAAGGATAGCAAACAAAAAGAACATGATCACAATAGTTGTCGGCGAACCCAACATCAATAATAGATGAGCACACAAGTGGACATCTAGGCACAGGAAACTGTTTAAGTTCATTGAATGTACAAGAATAACACAAACAATACCAAGGGACAAAGCACCTCATATAGATCAACATAAGAAGGGAGAAACTAACAACAAACAATAGCAAAGGCAGTACATGTAACTTCACTCTAAGGCCTAAGCTCTTACCAAATTCAATGCCAATTTTCACTAAAGCATGGGGGAAAAAGAATAACAGCATAATCCAGAAAACCATCCAAGCCTTGGTCATTAATCATGGTGATCCAACCTCATATGAAATACAAGATTTAGATATAAGAGATCAAAGCATCACAACCACAGCCTCAAACCCAAGGTTCAATAAATCGGTTTCAGTTTTATCTGCACAGATTTCAGTTTCCGCATGTTAACTGGTTTTCAGTGGTTTAGGCTATAGTTCTAATAGTTTTGCTTAAACTTATAAAAGAGAGAACCAAAAAAAAGGAAGAACTAGAAAATTGAGAAATATAATACAAGAATGCAAGGCATCATTTTAGGGTATAATAATTTGTTTCATGCCATTGTGTTAATCATTTCGGTGGCATTACACTGTAATCATTAGAAGATTATTTTAAGAAAATAAAATATTAAAAAATATCTTTTGAATGTAAAAAGGAAAAAGATTATGACTATGTGACAATAGAGATACCTAAGATGGTTTAGTTCAAGAATCCCCAGGCTTTATATCAAAGATTTAATATTCCTCTAATTTTCTTGGAATATAATGTAATGTTCCTCCAAAATAGTTGGGACTTGGCTGGATGGTTACAGTATCGCCTTCAATTCTTCTCAGTAATTGCAAAACCCAAGTATTATTTCTAGAAAATACTTCTCGACATTTAATGAAATGAAGAGATCAAAAGTAATAGCATGCAGTCCACATATCAATAAAAGTTCGCCTCATAAGTTAGCATCAAGGAAACTGCAGAACCAGTCTTAATTTAAATCTTCCACCTGAAACTAATTTTCTTTGGATCTTCAAGCCATAAATCAACCACTCTAAAAGCACCATACAAAACTATGGAGGCCTTGCCAGAACTAGTGGTTTTTCAATGAACAAAAAACTGTGACAAAAGTGAATGAAAATCCATATCAGATCAAACAGAGACAGATTTTGAAGTTAAATGAGCACCATTAAAAAGAAGTCATAACAGAAAATAACTCCTCAAACTAAAACTAATGGTGAACCTAGCAAGAGCCAAAGGACTACTGTACCATATCAGAACAATCAGCAATCACTCTCATAAGGCAAAACAAAAGGACACAACAAAACAATCTTGAGGGGAGAGGTCAGAAAATTGAAATAGAATTATGTGAGAGTGAGCATATAAAGGAATCAAGGAGTTAAAAATCAACATATCCAAAATGAAGATGCCTTGAGTAAAAGCAAAGCAGTGAATCTGCTTAAAAGTGAAGTGCCTAAAAACTCAAGGACATGAGTGGGGTGAAAATGGAGTAAGCTAAAAATTCTACTAATAGTTTTAATTAACACTAGAGTGGTATCTAGTCACAGAAAATAGAATAGCACAACTGCTCAATATGTTCCCATCAAGCTAATCAAAAATGCACAAAAGAGTAAGAAGATCCCCATCTGATAGAAACTAGTGATGGCTTTCTTTAATAGAAAACTAAAATAATGTCCAAGTAAGCATGACAAATATAAGAAACATCAAGTGATACAAAGGCCTTTGATGAAGCACTAATGGTTAAAAACAAAATAGAGAGCAAGATGCTCAAATATCATAATGAATGTGATCAAATAAGAAGAACCATTTTAACTGAAAATTGATAAAGGAGAAGACAAGCACTCTACCCTCCTATGAGCCCGGCTAAGTTAAATAAAACATGTAAAAACACATTAACCAACAGACCCAAATTGAAACAATCATCAACCTAAGAAGAGTATAAGACAACAAAACTATCATTTCCCAAAGCTAGTGTAGTCACAAGAGAGAAAAAGCAGAAGATTGGAAGATCAATAGGCATACAAGCATGTGATCTTGGTAGCACAAACTCCCCCAACTCTAGAATCAACTGCAGTGTTGCCTATGCTAGAAGCTAAATGACTAGCATTACACTAACCAAAGAGTCACAGTAAAGCTAGCAAGACCTAGTAGACTAACAGTAGCTAATTTCATAAATGAACATAAACGTATAACTCAACTCAACTCAACTCAACTCATCTAAGCCTTTTTCCCAACTACATGGGGTCAGCTACATGAATCTGCTTCCTCCACTCTGCTCTATTCAGGACCAACTCGATATTTAAATTATAAATAGTTATATCTTTTTTAATTATTTCTGTCCATGTTAGTTTAGGTTTACCTCTACCTCTATCCTTATCATGAATTGTTAAAAGATCACTTTTTCTAACTGGAGCATCTAAGGTTGTATATGTCCAAACCACCATAATCAATTTTCTCTTATTTTAAGTTCAATTGGGGCTACTCCTATCATTTCTCTTATATATTTATTTCTAAATTTAACATAAACGTGTAGAAAACATTAAAAAAAAAACATTGCGCTAGCTGAAATTTGGAAATAGACAACTGAAATTTAAAGAACAATAAATCCATCCAAATAGATCAATAGGGTAGACCTATATGAGATGTCAAAAATAGAAGGTCAAAGAGAATAAGGAATGGAAACAAAGATCAAAAGCATGAGATGTCATGTTTGAGCCAGATCTAAAATATACCCATTAAGATTTGTTCATCCAAGAGTCTATACAAGCGAACAAATAGTGGGCCCAAGAAAAAAAAACCGCAACTCTCTAAGGGTGCTCTGATCTAAACAATGACAATAGTAAACAAACAAGTATCAACTTCCTCTAATACCAGCTTATTTGCACCAACTCCATCCATATCATGCTAGCCTTGCTACAATTGTTAGCAAATATACAATAAGCAAATCACATAAAGCCAGGAGTAGAATGAGAAGCAAGAACCAACATAGAGATCCTTGCAATGCAAGGGAAAACCAATTTTATTAGTTAAGGTTTCAGTAATGGATATGAAGCATATGTGATGAACAATGTGCACAGGAATTTTAAGTAATATTGTAATAATTTGTTAATGATTCAGAACCATCAATGCTGTGACATGCAAGTTGAAAGATGAGCTGGCCTGATATCTTAAAAACATCCAATAGCAATAACAGTATAGCAAGCATACTAGCAATCATTGAAAAGCTTATATGGCTATACATAACATTATTAGACTCCCAATAAAGAGATGGAAAACATCTCATAAGCAGGAAGGCCAAAATAGGCCAAAAAACCCAGTACTTGACTCCTAGTCTACATGAATTTTCGTGTTTGGGGATCCTCCAATTCAAACTAACAGACTTTGGGTCCCACTCAACTTATAAAAGTATTTAAAAGGTCAAAAGTAAGGTTCACAATCTAAGTATCAAACCTTGTACCAACATTATATTGGTACGATATCAATATGCTTAGTAGGGGGTCAGTTTGATGAACTCAGTATGCCAACCCCCCCCCCCCCCCCCCCCTCCTTCCCGCGGCAGCCAGGGGCCAAATATTGTGTACTGACTCAATATATGGCAGTATGCACTAGCATGGCAAACTTTGGTCTGAAGTTTTTCGTTTTGTATATATGCATATCATAAGATAATAACCTATAAATACATACTATTTTTCAAAAGATAAACTCTCTTGTTATCTCTTTGGATATGATGGTTTAGAGTGAGATAAACCCAACAAAATTGTAGAAACACAACAAAATTGTAGTTGTCTATAAAGAAAAGATGCATTTATTGATTATATATTCATCACAATTTCCCCTTCTACTTAATTATGTACAAACATTAGATGGATTGGCATTGCATAAACCCACAAAAAACAAAAGAAAAGAAAATTGAAACCACTACCACATTTTCGCCTTGCTACACAGAATTCTTGCTACTGACACCCTCCTTTGATAAACTGAAACAACATGCTTAAAAATAGAAAAGTAAGATAAAATAACCAATCACCACCCCCCATCCATCCCTTCCACTTTAACAAACTCCCAATCACCACACCAACACTCCAACCAACCTCACCTGTCAAACTCTTCACCTTCATCCCCAAATGCATTTGAAAATTCCTCATTCCCCTAGTTGCCATTGCCAACACACCATGCAACACTTCCCATCCTCAATTTTCACATGAACACTTAGTTGGGTACCTGATGTCAGAACTCGCAGATTGCCCAACACTTCAAGCTACGAGAACTTCACACAAATTCCAAATAATGCAAAAAAAAAATCAACAAACAAGAAAAAAATATACGTAGCAAAATTGACTGATGAATGATGCTTTCAAATAGGAAAAAGGTGTGTTTCTTATCATATATATTTGAAATAAAAAAAGAAAAGAAAGGACAAGGTTGTGATTTAACAAGAAGCATGAAATCAACTAGCATGACAGCATGTATGGCACTAGGGATGTTGAGCCATTCCTGTAATACAACTGTTAACAAAGCACTTGAAATTTCTAAACTAAGTCGGACACTCTAGGTTAATACAAGTTGAAGATAACACATCCAAAAAAAACCAAGAGTGTAATAACGTCTCAAGTGTTCAAAACAATTAGCACCTAGAAGATAAACTCATACTGGAGTGCCAGGTTAACAAACCACACCATAGCCCAATTTGACTCCACTACCAACCCAAAAGAAAAGCTCCTAATTCTTTTTTAGACCCCTGGCCAAACCAGAACTTGTTTAGGAGATGGAGCCAGATCTGGGCTTGGATACTCCTTTTGTACTAAATTCAACTCAAACTTGCAGACAATTTATACAACATTCAACCCAACGTTTGTAGCACTATAGCTAAAAAATTGTTAAAGTCAGGTTCAATTAAAAGTACTTAATTAAAAATCTTATCAATATCTTGCAAGCCTCAGATGAGGTAGAAAAACTAAAAATGTTAGCCAAGTTGAGTTTCAAGTTACAGTGGGAGCAGACTCCAGAACCAAGCAAATTGGAGGAGAACCCGTACATCATGACAGTGCAACACATCTAAAGGGTGATGAATAAAATCTCTGCCCTTTGCAGACAAATGAGCTAATGCCCAAAATAGAAGTGCAATGGAAGTTCATTATAAGTGGGTCAGTCATGAAGCCAAAGAGGGCAATGAAAAACAGCAAAATGGATGGGAAAATATCAATATTGAGAAAAACAGACAAGCATAAACATAGTAAATGACCTTGTTAAGTTCTTTTACTACTAAAAGAACATAGATATTGTGGCCAAGCAGGGGGCAACAATCATGAATGAAAGAGAGTAACCAGCTTATACAGGTTGGGTTTCAAGAAAACAAACTAGTTATGTTGATCAGATTTCTATTATTGGTCAATGTTAAAAAATACAGAGGTGTTTAATCTAGGTCCCATTCCATTGATCCAACATCACATTCACATGACTAATATGGACTCAAACAGAACAATCATGAGTTAGTGGGACTCTAGCAATTCCTTCGATGATTAATGGCACCTAAGTGGCAATATAACCAATTCTATGGAGATCAAATGAAACTAGAATAATAAAGATTTTGATTTAGCAAGACAACAAATCAATCAAACCAGAAGAAAAAAAAAAAAGCTCGCAATTTCATGTGGCATATCAAAAGTTATGCCCTGCCCCCATAAACCCTCATACCCTCAGAACTTTCAAACCTAGCTTTTTTTTCAGTATGCAATAATGCAATAAGCCAATTAATGCAAGCATGCACCTGAAAATCTGTCTATCAAATATTATTCAACTAAATGTTAGCCATGTTAATTCAAATATAATACCTCATATCTCAAACAAAATAAACATGATCTCAACTAAGAAGCAAGTTTTAAAACAATGTTTGAAGTCTAAATCTCTCTTCCCTTTCTTTGTTTGCTAAACCTCTTCAAATTCTAAAGATAATAGCATACTCGATAAATACCAAAAGTGTATGTTGTTCATTGCTATAAGAGGAAAAATAAAGAGAGTTTTCTTTTGAAGATATTAGTAAAATTTCAAGCACCTCCTAAGCATTTTAATAGCATGATGTTTTCATTGACACCAAGCACAACCAAAAAGTTGTTTTGAAGAAAAAGTAATAATCTAGAAGTTCTTAAAAAGTTTATTTTCACAAAGTTATGAAAAATGGTAAGGAACTTACAAGCAACATGCAAAGCATCTGCTTGTGGGTCAAACTATACCCGCATCTGACATTACCAGCAATCAAACCTGAATTGGTTTTAGCTTTGGAATTTTAGACCCAAACCAATTTATCTACTTAATTAATTCAAGCTCAACCCAATTAAAGTAAAAGTTAATGAGGTCTAACCTCTAGGATAAACCAGCACTTTTGCAGTGCAAGTGGGTCAATCTGCACCAGATTTGCCCAAAGTCAAATAAAATAAATACAATCTAAATCTGATATATTGCACAAAGGTTATAGAAAGCCTATGATTGTTGAATTTACCATGACATTGCTTGAATGCAAATTTTACAGCCATCCTGCAGTCATCATATCTTTAATAGGACCTTGGTGGATTACTATGGAATTGTTGGTATGCAAATTTCACAGCATATAAATGAACTTAATTGGTCAATATGGAGACACATCATCTTCCATAAAATCTACATTAAAGTTCCAGTAAGACCATAAGAACTCAAGATTGATGACCTAAAATAACGAAAGCTAAATAAAAACAAGTGCAACCTCTCTAGCCCATGAATGGAGGCAATGCTTGCTTCAAAATTAGGGAAGCAAGCATCACACAAGTTAATTACTAGCAGAACTAAAGTTTAACTTGTACATGAGCACAGGCAATATTGCTAGTACATGGCGTAATCAACACATATGTATTACAGAAATGAACATTACAAGGCATCAAAGTTTCTCCTCCTAGGTCCCAAACCAATATTTCATAGGATGAGCAATAATATTTTCACACTACAGTGTCAGTCACACAGAGTCTAGGAGTCTAGAGCTACACACTGAACTACTATGAGAAAAACGGAATGGGACTGATGCGAAAGGCAAGGGAATATTTGAGAATCAAAAGAGATTAAAACACTCCAAGTTAATGTTACTTCCATGATGAAAGAACCTTCTGCTAGCTGTCACATAAAGGATCAAACATGTAGTGATGCAACCCAATGACAGAAGGTAGTCAGATCAGCAGTCTTTCCAAAGTTGCAAAATGTGTCTCAAGCCATTAGGGATGGCCAGGCATCCAATGCACACTCATCAAATAATCATCACATAGAAAAAAATAATTTGGATAAATTTCCTTTTTTCTTCTCCTAATTGCTTCCAAGTCAGAGCAGCATAAAGAGTGAGTGAGTGAGTGTGAGAGAGAGAGAGAGAGAGAGAGAGAGAGCACCAAGTCCATAGTCATTACCCACCACAATCCTTGTGTCTAATTCAATATTTTCAAACACTTATTCCTGGCATCATTTATGCCAAAAAGTTCTCTGAATTGAAACATCCAGGGGTGCAACGAGTGTTTCAAGTCATCCTAAATATGCATCTCATCAAATTCCCTGATTGATAAGCAAAGTAGCCAACAATTTATGTACACATAATATCTAATATCTAATTCAATATCTTCACACACTCTTCTTCCTTCCATCATCTACACAAAAAATAAAAAATAAAATTCATAAGAAGCATAATATCCATGGGTGCAAAAAGGTATATCCAGTTTTCCTAAATATGCATGTCATCACATTCCATGGTTGCTAAGCAAGCAGACATCAATATATGCATAAACATAATACAATAGCCTGCCATTTGCTTCTAAAAGAGTTCATTCATCTTCTGGGTGACTATAACCTTCATTCCTCAGATAATTAAGAGCAAACAACAGTAAAAACTCCATTCATAAGCCGGCAAAGAACACAATTACTACACAAACATGAACAGCAAGACTGTCTCTTCCATTTCAGTTTAGTTATATGGATTGTACTTTAATGCCAGCTCATATCCAAGGGTAATTCCCGCAAAATAAATAGGATATACATCACTTATCCTTGCAATGCACACTAGGCTCTAACCCTCCCCCCCCCCCCCCCCCCCCCAAAAAAAAAAAAAAAAACCCTCTCTCCATCCTTCAATTTGTATTTGAGGTCATCTCCCTGCCAACTGTACTTCTGACCTATAATGCACTAATCCAAACTAATCTAAACAATACTTTTGCTTGACCATCACTGTAATAAAGCAATCCTTTCCATGATGATCCTATTCCAAAACTCAAATTTTCTTAGTTTTACCAACCATCAACATCAGCAAAGTTTCTAAGAAGCAAAAAGAAAGCCATTTGGCTCAAGGGAACCAAAGAAATGTATTGAAAAACAACCCTACTCATCAATGAAATGGCAAACATAGCAGAAAAAGACAATGCTAAGTCAAAGAAGAAAGGGGAAAGCTCAGCAACGATCACTGTAAGAAAAGGAGAGGGAGATAGGAGAGGGAGCAGACACTGATTAATTTTAAGACGGAGAAAGTGAGAGCCAAACATACTCTTTAAGCAATGCCCCACATATTTCTTCCCTTTTCTGCTTCATATGAAAATCATGATATCAACCTAATCTCCACAACACCTATGAGTAGTATGAGAAGCTTGACATAATGCCATCAATCCTAGTCCAAGCTGATATACTGAAACAATAAAAAATTGTCACTTTTGCACTATTTTGATTAAATTCCGCCCATAAGATTCCCAATAGTAATCCAACATCAAATCCAATAATCCAACAATAAGTACACCACCAATAACAATATCTTGCCTCAGATGATCCTTGAAAGAACTTGCAAACCATCTAAAGATGTATTTCCACAGTGCAATCCATCCCACAGTTAATATCAAGAACATTTATATTCAACATCATAAGATCCACTAAACTAATCACGCACTAGTAGGACTCATCAATGCCCAATATATAATTGACATAATATAGCTTGTATGATACAATCTCACAAAGATTTTTTTCAAAAAATGTGATAGAAACATTTGATTAGCATTAAATCAAATGACAAGTCTTTGCCTTACGCACCCTCTCATCCCATAAAAACAACCTTGTATATCTGTAGGTCCAATCATTGCATAAAACCAAAAGTAGCCAAAACAACTTCTACAAGGGCTTATAACTCATCCTCAGTTCTAACTACAAACTATTCCAATTGCAAGTTTAGCACATGCATACGCATTCACATAGACACGCATAGAAGAATGAGGAAATTAATTTCTAAATAATCTGACTCACACAATTGTTACAAAAAGTCTAGAATGGTATCAATACCAAACAAGCAGGTTTCCAAGCCAAAGCACAATTTATGTCACAGACTAGAAACAATTACAAGGCCTTAATTTAATTGATCAACGCCTGTTCATTATATTAGTTCATTTAATGAGTATAATAATAACCAGAACTTAATTCAACTAAATAAGAGAGCTGTTAGGCTCCAGTCTCATAACATGGGCATATGTCAGTTGTATACAGTCATGGCCTTTGTTTTCATTAGCTTATCTTATGACAGCTACAAATAAGAAATGAATGAGTAAAAGCACAGTACCTGAAAGAACTGCAGTACCAATTGATCATTCTTAAGTAGCTGTATAAAAGAAGCTATCAGTGATAACTGAAGCCCCTTAATACCAGAGACATATTTTTCATACATAAACCAACACAAACAGCTTGCAAAGAGATCATTTTCATGAATAAAATACTACAAAGAGATCATTTTCATGAATAAAATACTACAAAAAACATAAATAGGTTCTTTTATCCCACAAAATATCCAAATAAAAACCAAGATGATAGCAATAGCAGAATAAAAAAATTAAAAAAAAATCTTTTTTAAAAGCTGTCTTTTATTTTGCCATAAACTTTCATTAATAATTAATGCACAAAAATTTATGATCAAGCACTCAAGTACTCACATCTGTTCAGTACCATAGAAGAAGACAAGCAGCTTCTTGCGAACTGCTGACAAGCCCCACTCCTCCGGTTTACTAATCTGCCAAACAACAATCAAATCAAAAGGCAGAGGTTGTGAGCACCACATGCAGCGAACATTGAAATCCCAGATGAAGGATGGCAACAAAAGTTAGCATAGGAGCAGGTGCAGCATGCACATGCTTCAAAAAGGGGAATCGACAGATGAATTTACTCAGTCAAGTACCCAAAAGCATTTGAATGAGAAAATCATGCAAACGTGTTAAAAAAACATTTTTTTTCATCCAATTTTCTGAGTTCATCAAAAGCAGCCTAAAGATCACCATCAAGACCTATACTCTGATTGGAAAACAGATGGTACAAAAACCCTAAGAAAGAAAAAGAAAAGAGTTCTTCAGACAACAAACTCTAATCAATCGAGCATAGCAACTTAGGGCAACACAAGAAATCGGATTAAAAGAAAAAAAAGGGAAAAGGGGCATGAAAGTACCATCGCCGGCCATGCCGGGAAGCCTTTCATCTTGGCGAGGACGAGATCGCCGACCTTCCACTGATGCTGGGCGGCGGCGGCGCGGCTCTTGCGGATCCCTTCCTCCGACCGGGCGCCATCGAGAGAAAAAGCGCCCCAAACCCCGATCGCTAGGGCAAGGGCTAGGTCATGCGATTGCGGGATCTGGAGACGGTGGCGAGGAATCTTGGCAAGCGTCCCTCCCCCGCTCCCCGAAGAAAAAAAGAACTCCCGGTCGGCGAAGGGCTTCTCAGGAGGGTGGCGGCTGCGGTGGAGGGGCTCGCAGGCATTAAGCCGGCGGTGGCGAGAGAAGAGAGACGGTATGCGGTGCGCCTGCTCCGACCCTTGATTTCTGAGTCTAGTTGGAGGCGCGATCACGCCCCACGCTCCACAATAATACCATTTGATATATCTGTTAGTAATTATAATATCTGATTATTAAATTTCTTTTTTTAAAAAAAATATTTGTACAATTTTAATATTTTTCAAAAAAGAATTGAATTAAAAAATATTTTAATATTCAAATTGAATCAAAAAAATTATTTTATATTATTTCAAAAATTTGTGCAAAAAGTTTAAAATTTTATTTTAGACCAAGATTAAATTTTCTGTTGCTTTGAAAAGCACGTTGTTTTTAGAAATAGAAATTAAATTTTAAATTAATTTTATGTTGCTTTAATATTCATGCAAAATTCAACAAATATTTATTTTTAAATTCAAATTATAAATTTTTAAATTTAAACTTCAATTTGAATTTACCTTAATTATTTTTGTACTTAGTTGTTACTATTAAATTTATTTATTGCATTTAAATTTTAATTTAAAAATTATTTAGAAGCCACTAACTAAAATTTAAACTATAAGGCTAAATCTAAAAACTTGTTAACTAATTAAGCAACTCAACCATTCATAAAATGATTTCTAATTATTTCAAGGCCTTCGAACTGGAAGGGTGTGTTTGATATGGTGGATAAGGAAAGATATCCAGAGATATCCTCTGGATATCTTTCCTTATCCCCAAATGCTATAGCTACAGAAGATAGTGCTGAAAAGTTTAACCAGAGGGGATAACCCATATTTACCATGGGTTATCCCCTAAATTTGTTCCCTAGGGAACCCAGGAATAACTAAAGTTATCCCTTGATAGCAGAGTGGTAATTTTACAAAGATGCTTATCCCCTCAGCTATCCTCTGGATAAATGTTATCCTGTACATTTATCCAGAGATAGCCAAAAAGCTATCAAACACTACCGAAAGGTTTAATAAATTTACTTTTAGGTAGTGTTTGAAATAGGGGATAAGAGGGGATATCCAAAGGATATCCCTCTTATTCCCAAAAGCCATAACTATAAGGGATAGCAGAGAATAAAGTAACCAAGGGATAATCCATGGTTAACCATGGGATATCCCCTCAATTTATTCCCTAGAGAATGTAGGAATAGCTGGTTATCCTCCAAATAAGAGTAAAAAAAGGTTATCCTATGGATTTACCTTTTTGTATTTGATATGATCAATGCGATAGCCAAGGGATATCCCTAAGGATAGCCAGGGGATAAACTCTATCCCGTACATTTATCCATGGATAATATTTTTCCTATCAAACACTACCTTAGGAAAGGCAAGCTAGGTTAGTTTGCTGTGTTGATATGATGGATAAGGGGATATCCTCTAGATATCCTCCTTATCCCCAAATACTATAGCTACAAGGAATAGTGCTGAAAAAGTTTAACCATAGGGGATAACCCATGTTTAACCATGGGTTATCCCCTGAACTTCTCTAGGGAATCCAAGAATAACTAAAGTTATCTCTTGATGGTAGAGTGGTAATTTTAAAAAGGTTCTTATCCCCTCAGCTATCGATAAATGCTATCATGTACATATATCCAGGAATAGCCAA
>UESW01001863.1:179531-262450 GCA_900491605.1 Calamus simplicifolius | reverse complement strand
ACTTCTTATTTTCTTAAAATTGCATTCAAAAATTTGTGTCCCTTCTTGTTACAGTAATGACATGTAACATTATCATTGTTTTGTTCCTTTCTAAAAAAGTTTTTGACAAATTTTTGTTTCAAATTAGGTCTATATCCTAAACCAGCCTTATCATATATAGCTCTTTGATTACTTAACAATAAATTAAGTTTTTCTGAACTATAAGTGAATTTATCAACAATACTTTTATATTTATCAACTTCCTTCTTTAGTTTATCATTTTCATTAGAAATTGATTCTTTTTCTTTAGTCAAATTTCATTTTCAGATTTCAGCACTTTAGTTTCATTATTAAGATTTTCTTTTTCTTAATGAAAGTTAAATTTTCATTTTTCAAAAACTTATATTTCTTTTTCAAAATTTTGAAATCACCAACAAGTTCATTAAAAGCATCAAAAATTCATCAAAAGCAAATTCATCGCAAGGGTTTTCGGAACTTACCTCATCGTCGTTTGCCATAAAGCAAATGTTTGCAACTTCCTTTTGTTCTTCCTCCGAAGAAGATTCATCGCTGTCACTCCAAGTTGCAACATAGGCTTTCTTTTTCTTCTTGAAAGTCTTTTTCAGTTGAGGACAATCATATCTAAATGCCCCGGTTTCTTACATTCATAGCAAATCAAGGGGTCTTTCTCTTTTCCTTGTCCTTTTTTTTTCTTTTCTCCTTCCATCTTAGCTCCAAATTTCTTCTTGTGGAAGGGTTTCTTTCTCCTCATGAATTTTTTGAATTTCTTGCTAGAAGAGCTGTCTCATCATCATCATCATCATCACTGCAGCTCTCCTCTTTTGCAGCCTTAAGAGCTATGGTCTTTTTCTTTTTCACATCCTCTTCTATGTGCTGCTTCATGGTCAGCTCATGGGTCATTAGGGATCCTAGAAGCTCCTCTAAGGGTAAGGTGTTGAGGTCCTTTGCTTCTTGGATTGCTGTCACCTTGCTTCCCATGTTCTTGGAAGTGACCTAAGAATTTTCGAACAAGTTCAGAGTTAGTATATGTTTTGCCAAGACTTTTCAAACCATTTACAATATCAGTAAATCTAGTGTACATGCAGCTATGGTTTCAGTTTGTTCCATGCTAAATAATTCATATTTATGAACAAGAATATTTATTTTAGATTCTTTTACTTGGTTGGTACCCTCATGGGTAACCTCTAATCTATCCCAAATCTCCTTTGCGGAATTACATGTGGAGATTCTATTAAATTCATTAGCATCTAAAGAGCAATATAAGACATTCATGGCCTTAGCATTGAGCTGTGCCATTTTCTATCATTATCATTCCAATCCCTTTCGGGCTTAGGAACAATAGTGCCATCAACAACGTGTGTGGGTGTACTAGGTCCATTATTATAACACCCCCAATTCATAATCAGAAGCTTGAATGAATATCCTCATTCTTGCTTTCCAATAAGAATAGTTGGAACCATTAAATAAGGGAGGTCTATTCGTAGAATGACCTTCGGCAAATGATCCAACTTGAGTTGCCATTTGGATCTTTAGCTCTTGATCGTGTGATCAAAATCTAATGAGCACTTGCTCTGATACCAATTGTTGGCCCAGATGACAACCCAAGAGGGGGGGGTGAATTGGGTTCTTTAAAAATTTAGCCTTTAAAAATTGTTTGCTTAAGATGAATGAAAATAAATGCAATGTAAATATAAAGTGCAATGAATAAAATAGAGATAGAGATAGAGACAATGGAAGCACGGCAAACACAAAGATTTTATAGTGGTTCGGTGTATCCAACACCTACGTCCACTCCCAAGATCACTTGGGTCCACACTATAATCTCCTCGATTACAGCCGAGTTGTTTTACAAGCTCACAACTCAAACTTGTTGTTTTCCCGGGATCACAACGAACCCAGCCGGTTTTCGGGCTCACCAGCACAAACCCTAAACTCAAGCTAAACTAGCTTGACCCGAGGTAAACAACCTCCACTAGTTCAATCCCCTGATTGAACTAGGCACAAACAAATATAAGAATGTTTTCAAAGTTACACAGCTCCTAATGAGCAAATATTCAAAATAAGTAAAAGGTTTAGAAAAGCCTGATTTGAAGTTGTTTGGCTTTGAGCTTTTCTTCTTTTCCTCTTCTCCTTGCTGGGTTGAATCAAGCCTCAGCTCCGATTCTTCACAGTAGATGCAGTTGAGAAGATTGAAAAGTTGGTCTTTTTCTTCTAGTTGAGAATCCTTCGATTTTTTCTATTTGAATGGCTTGGATTCTTCTTTGAGCTTTGTGGAGTGGAAGGATTTGAATTTGAAAGCTCCTCTCTTGGATTAAGGCTCAAGACTTCTCGGATTTTGATTTTAATTTTTTCTATCCTTTCTTTCTCTTTTTCAAACGGTTGTTTTTCCCCTTTTTATAGATTTTCCTTTGATTCATTTTTGGAGGAAACTAGCCGTTGGAGTGTACCTGGAAGGATTTTCCATTCATAAAAAATAGCCGTTAGATGTCAGAAATCAAAAATATTACCGTTAGAGCTGATCTGGCATTTTTAATTTTTCGTCCAGGTGGGTTGGAGTCGGCTCCAACTTTTCAGGTGTCGGCTCCAGATCGTTTTTCCATAAATAGTAAAATCTGAGTTCGTCGTGGAGTCGGCTCCGCAAAAGTAAGTGTCGGCTCGCCGTCGTCAGGTGTCGGCTCCCGAATACTGTAGGTGTCGGCTCCAGGATGCTCAAAAAATTAACGTTCTGTCCCCGCATCGGAGTCGGCTCCAGACACTGTAAGTGTCGACTCCGAAACTTTAGGTGTCGGCTTTGAAACTCTAGGTGTCGGCTCCAGATCGTATCAAAAATTAGATTAAAATTGAATGGCCATGGGGTCGGCTCCTGATTTCTAGGTGTCGACTCCAAGCTCTGAAACTTTGAAATCTCTGATTTGTATTTGATTCAAAATTCATTTCTTAATTCTTTAAATTGATCAAATAAATTTAAGTCCTGAAACACTTATAAAATCCATTAGTAATCAAATAAATATACTCAATTCCTTTATTAATCATCAAAATCAATAAATGGATCAACACCGACCCCGTCGGCAACAAAAGCCCGAGGCCAGCTCGGCACCTAAAGCCTTGGGCTAGCCAGGCACAAAGCCCAGTGTACCACTGGTAGAGTGATGTACCATCGGCTCTCAACAACAAGCCCGATCCCGGTCGGCAACTAAAGCCCGAGGCCAGCTCGGCACCTAAAGCCCTAGGCCAACTAGGCAAAAAGCCCTGGGCCAGCCAGGCACAAAGCCTAG
This sequence comes from Calamus simplicifolius, assembly GCA_900491605.1. NCBI lineage: Eukaryota > Viridiplantae > Streptophyta > Magnoliopsida > Arecales > Arecaceae > Calamus > Calamus simplicifolius. The sequence goes on along the minus strand of UESW01001863.1, from coordinate 259,175 downwards.
TGTACCATTGGTAGAGCGATGTACCATTGGCTCTCAACAACAAGCCCGACCCCGGTCGGCAACTAAAGCCCGAGGCCAGCTTGGCACCTCAAGCCCTGGGCTAGCCAGGCAAAAAGCCCTGGGCCAGCCAGGCACAAAGCCCAGTGTACCACTAGCAGAACGATGTACCATCGGCTTTCAACAACAAGCCCGACCCCGATCGGCAACTGAAGCCCGAGGCCAGCTCGGCACCTAAAGCCCTGGGCCAGCCATGCAAAAAGCCCTGGGCCAACCAGACACAAAGCCCAGTGTACCACTGGAAGAGCGATGTACCATTGGCTCTCAACAACAAGCCCGACCTCGGTCAGTAACTAAAGCCCGAGGCCAGCTTGGCACCTAAAGCCCTGGGCCAGCCAAGCGAAAAGCCCTGGGCCAGCCAAGCACAAAGCCTAGTGTACCACTGGCAGAGTGATGTACCATCAGCTCTCAACAACAAGGCCGACCCCGGTCGGCAACTAAAGCCCGAGGCCAGCTCAACACCTAAAGCCCTAGGCCAGCCAGGCACAAAGCCCAGTGTACCACTAGCAAAGCGGCATGCAATTGGCCCCTAGAAGCTTGAGTCTATCTCGGCCTTCCAAGTCCGATGCTCCATCGGTCCCCGGAAGTCCATCTTCCTCGACTCTAGGATTTGGTCCTACATGGCTAAGTCGAGGTTATTCGAGAATGAATTAAAGGTTGCTCCTCGGTATCGACGAAGCCCCTAAGGGTCCCACGTCGGTAGCCAAAGGACTTGGGGTAGAAGCTACAATTGGGTAAAGATAATTCTCATTGAAGGAAAAATTGTACTTCATTAATTCAAAGTGTTTACGAAACACCGACCAAGTCAGACTTGCAAAAAAAAAGAATGAAAAAGTACAACTTGAAGCTCATGGTTCGGCCGACGCAGGCTCGTCGTCAGACAAGGCAACTTCGGAAAGACGCTCCGGCTCGACCCCAAGGGCATGAGGAAGGTTCAAGTCTCGGACGACTTTTTCCTTTCCATGCTGAAACCCTTGGAGATAGACTTCCGCCGAAGCTTCGGCTAGCTCATCCATAAAGCGCTCGAACGCCCTAAACTCTTCTATGGTCCTGGCAGCCCTGGCCTCAACAACTGCCTCCACCTCGGCAGCTCGAGCTTCTTTCTCCGTAGCTAGAGATACCGCCGCTGCCCTCTCAGCCTCCATGGCACACCCACTTCCTCCTCGGCCTTCTTCGCCCTCTCATCGGCCTCCTTCGCCCTCTCCTCGACCTCGCCCGCATGATTCTCGGCTGCCTGGATGGCCGCGGTCAATTCTGAAATATGCAGGTCCCTTGCCGCGACGACGCCTTTAGCCACCATCAGCTGACTTAGTGCTGCCCGCAAACGGCTGTCCTTAGCCTCTGCCCAGCTCTCGGCCGCCTTTATCTCATCGGCCCAGGCAACCCTGTCCGACTCCAGGGCCCTCTTGGCTGCCTCAATTGGAGCACGAGCCTCCTCGGCCTCTTGTCGGACCTCCCGTATGAGGGTCTTTCCCCCATGGATGGCCTCCCTTGTAACCGCTAGGGAGTTTGCAATCTGCATGTAAGCCTCATGTCAAAAAAAAAAAAGGAAAAGAAGAGGAAAAAGGAAATCTAAAGGCAAGGGGCTGTAAGACTACTTACTTTAACCAGGGCCGCGTAGGACTCTCGGAAGAACGTAGCCGTCTTCAAATGGCTAAGTTCTTCCTGGACCTCGGGCACGAGGACTGGTGAGATAAGCCGCTCCGCCCAGCGCCCATCGTTCAAAATGGAGTCCCGAGATGGCCTCGGCCTGACTCCATTTCCTCCAACAGCTTCGGTGGTCTCGGACTCGGTGTGTGGAGGGCTGCTTGTTGGTGTCTACTCGGGGGGCGGACTTGCTACTCCTGACAGTCCCTCACCCCAGCTCCTTGTCGCCTCGGTGGGGGCTGGTCCGCTGGGAGCAGGGGGCTCCTCCGCTATCGCTGGCTCCTCCATGGTCGGCTCCTCTGTCGTTGCCCCCTCGGCCACCGCCCTTTCTGGCGAGGTGTCGGCCGTCAGATCAATCTTCGGGGCGACCGGAGGCTCTTGCGGTGCGGGTGGTTTAGGCACCCGCACTGTCGGACGTTTTGGGGCCGGTGTTTGCTGCCCTCGCTCGGCCCCTCCTGGGCCCTCTTCTTGGCGGTGGCCCTCATGAGTCTACGGGTCGGGACCTTCATGGCTGTACAGCATCAGTCGGGGTCAGCAAAAAAAAAAAAGAAACAGGAAGACTTTGACTAAGTATGAGGGAGACTTACCACGATGGGAGATGAGACTCGCCGACTAGATGTTTTCCTCTGTTAGAAGTAGGTTGTACCGAGGGATGTCGGTAGTCAACAACTGCCCCAATGCTTCTTTGTCTCCAGGAAGGATGGTGGAATTCATGTTACCTCGGAGGTTGGGGTCCCCCCATCGGGGCTTAACCTGGTCCAGATTGACAAAGAAAAATCGGGATTTTCATCCCTTGATGGAGGTAGGAAGTAGAAGCTTAAGAACTCGGCCGGGTCGGGGCTGGAATAGCCACCAGCCCTTCTGAGCCCGAAGGATGTAGAAAGAGCGAAAGAGGGAGACTCGGGAGGTAATGTGGAGGTGATGGCAGAGGACGATGATGGCACTAACGATCCGAAGGGAGTTCGGGACCAGTTGAGAAGGGGTCAAGGAGTAATAGTCAAAGAGGCTAATGAAAAAAGGAGGAAAGGGTAGGCAGAGGCCCACCTTCAGGAAATTTCATAAATGACCACTCAGCCGGGTCGAGAAGAAATCAATCTATCATTGGGAGTCGGGAGATAGATCCCAACATCCCGGGGGATTTGGTAACAGGCCCGGATGTTCGCCAAATCCTGGCCTGTTATCGTGAAGATGACCCCCTTTGGGGATTCCACCCCCACCCTCGAGGAGGTGCCGACCTCCATCCGGCGTCTCCTCGATGGGGCCCTGCCAGCCGCCGCCGGGTGCCTCCCTGTAAGAGCCTCACCGGCGACCTGCCGTCGGGCCAGAGGGATGCGGTCCTCCGAATCGAAGGACCACTCAAGAGGAGGTGAAGGAGAGGGGAGAGGAGAAGGAGAAGCTTGAGGCCTCTTGGAAGAAGAACGATCCTCTAGATCGCCCTCCAAGGTCCAGGATTGGGAGCTCATTGCTAGAAAAAGGAACAGAGAGGTCTAGAAGAGATGAAGAGCTAACTTGAGGAAGAAAATGGCGTGCGCAGACTCTCAGGTTGCAGGGAAGGCCAGGAGGCAGAGGATTAGAGGATCAGAGGAAGAAGACAACGATAGCAGGAGCAGTGTAGCCAGATTCAACCCCCATCCGAGTTTTATTCAGTTTCAAATTGTCCTGCCTTGTCTCGTCAGCTACGTGGACCCCCATCATAGGCTGGGCTGCCTTGGTGATTGCTCGGTGCGTGATATGATCTGCCTTCGGCCAATAATGGGATGCCGCTGATGTCATCGTCATGATGGGCAATGATGGCGCGACTTTCCTCACAGACTTCGAAGGATCAACCTTGCCTCAAGGACGATCGCCGCAGATCGGGTGGACGATAGTGGCCGCCCTTTCACATCCCCTATGTCACCTGCATAAAGTCATCGCAGCATCTGGGGACACGTGTTCGGGGGCAGTTCGCAAAGGATGGGGATCAGTCATGTGGAAGGTGACACCCCTTTCGCCTTGCTGGGATGGGCCCACTTCGTCTCAGGGGTGAGGGGGCATCTGATATGGCTGATCCAATGCCGTCAGAACAAACGGTAATGGCGACTAACGGAGGCCCTCTCGGCCTCCTGAGCCCTCCTCGGTATCGACTTCATGAACAGTATCTCAACCTCTGAGACCCCCTCCAGTCCTGGACTTCATGAACAGTATCTCAACCTCCGAGACCCCCTCCGATCCCGGACTTCATGAACAGTATCTCAACCTCCGAGACCCCCTCCAGTCCTAGACTTTATGAATAGTATCTCAACCCCCGGGACCCCCTCCGGTCCCGGACTTCATGAACAGTATCTCAACTCCTGAGACCCCCACGGCTTTGGACTTCATGAATAGCGCTCGGTCTCGAGTTTCGCTCTCGGCCTCGAGCCTCAACATCCGAGACCCCCTCCGGTCCCAGACTTCATGAACAGCGCTCGGCCTCGAGCTTCGCTCTCGACCTCGAGCCTCAACCTCCGAGACCCCCTCCAGTCCCGGACTTCATAAACAGTATCTCAACCCCCAAGACCCTCACGGCCTCGGACTGCATGAACAGCGCTCGGCCTCGAGTTTCGCTCTCGGCCTCGGACTGCTTGAACGGTGCCCGGTACGTGGTCTGGCCCTTGAGCCCTGCAACCTATAGCCTCGAGCCACCTGGCATGCCCACGTGGTCCATCGCCCATCCGTAGCAGCATGTGGCCATGCCTCATAATGGCGTATGGTCCATCGCATGTACGTGATTATGCATGACCATACCCCATTACAGTGTACGATTCACCACCCGTCCACAACTGTGCGCGGTCACATCCGGCAATGGCATGCACCAGGTACAGCTACAGTCGCTGGACACCTGTGAAGCCGTACTGATAGATAATGCAGGACACCTCCGACCTGCATGGTGACAGTACGATCCGTCACTATCAGCCTCACCCTTTTTGTCCATTATAGGACGAGGTACCTCGAAATCAGCTATCTTCTGGAACGGAAAGGTGGATCTTCAAACAGGTATAAAAGCGCATACTCTCACTGTAGGTAGGGATCCAAGAACTGAGGTTTTCTAGCTTCTTCCCACTAGTTAAACCCTAACTTTCTAGCTTCCTTCCACTAGTCAGTTCTCATCTGTTCTGAGTGACTAACTTGAGCGTCGGAGGGTCCCCACCGGAGCATCCGGTCTCCGAGGACTTTTCTTGTAGGAGTTCAACGAGGAGGACGTCCGTTTCCCTAGTGTTTGAAGAAAGTGACTCGGTGTCAACAAGGAGTAAAATCATATTGCTTAGGAACCCGCTTTATTGGAAGGGATGGGGAACGTGAAAGAACTACACAAATGCTTTAAAACCTATACAATACGTAACATCATTTGAACAAAAATCATAGACCACAATTTTCAATAAGAAACAACATGCTGCAATCAATGTCTTGAAAGTTATCCCAAATATCTCCTTCCTAATGGAGATGTGCTGCTTCATCCAGTTACGAGATCTTAAAAATCCATATATTTAGTGCAAATACCAACAACCACCAATCCAGTTGTATGGCAACATAAAAAGCAATTCTGGTGATAAAATGACAGCATAAGACATGGGATGGAAGCATGGATGAAAGTAATGTTTGTGGATGGAAGTGTCTTGCAAGCACTATTAAAAGAAATTGCAGGCATGATGTGATGTCCCTTCTAATAGTCCCACATCAAAAAATTGAGAGTTGGTTGAATAGTTTATATGTGGTAAAGCAAGATGGACAAGTGCCACATAGGGCAAAGAACATCGCTTCTATAAGGGGGTAGATTGTGATGTCCCTCCCAATAGTCCCATATCGAAAATTGAGAGTTGGTTGAGTGGTTTATATATGGTAAAGTAAGATGGACAAGTACCAATTGGATCTCTTTTGGGCAGTGATGGCCCAAGTTGGTGTAGGCCTTGTCCGTCTTGCTTTCTTGTAACAAAATGGGTTCGTGGGTGCTGCGGCCCAAGGCTCGGGTTGTTACACATGATGCCAACTTTCTTTAAGAAAGAGATGCTAATGTCAATATAGCCACTACAAAAGCATAATATGCAGTATTTGTAGGAAAGTCACCGCGATCGCATATACCTTAGGAAGCATGATCCTTCTCTCATGTAGAGAAAATCATGATCCTTATTGATTACATTTATGCAAGAACCTGCCACAAGATACAAAGACATTTTAAAAGGCACAGAGTCATTTTTAAAGGCAGGACAGTTAACCACAAAGCATGTCATGTACAGAGACACAATTATAGTAAGGTGAAATTTTTCATCAATAGAATTCTTATCATTGAAGAACTCCCATTCTGAAAAAGTTTTCTCAGACCATTCATATGGAGCATCAGATGAAACACCACTTATTAAATCCACACTTGTAAAACAAAAACATAATATTTCTTCCATACACTTATTCTTATCAAATGAAAGAAGCTCACAATGAATTTTCTTTTGTATCAGTTTTCTATAGTTTATTATTATTCATCGATTTCAATAAGAAATACAAGAAAAAACTCACAGGACATGAGATAATCTTTGATTTACCTTCAAGAAAATTTGGCATGCACTTAGTAGTCTAATATTAAAAAATTCTTTAATTTTCATAAAAATCATGAACTCAGAACATTGGATTTACCTTTCATTATATGACTATTACAAATACCCATGCATCCAAAAATCATCCATAAGAGGCAGCTTTCAAAACATAGGCATGTCAGGTCATATATAAACTTCAAAAATCAAAGTAGATGAATAGAACAAGGCAGCCCGCCCTTAACATCCAACAGACACTCAAATATCAACTGTGATGCAATAGTATGAATGAGTTCAATGTGAAACTTGTTCACTAAAAAAATCTCAAGATAATAGTGCAAGAAATAGACCAATTTCCCAAAATATACAACCAAATTTGAAAAAATTATCATTATTACGACATAGATGTCAACTATTTAATGGATGATTGATTCTAAATCCAATTTTATTATTGTTCAAGTTTAGTACCCATATAACCACATATTAGGCCCTTCAAAAAATCAAAACCATCTTACCTATAAAATATACCACTTGGACGTGTCTACAAGCAAACAAAAGTAGTCAAAAAATATATGCATTGTTGCACATAAGAGCCTTCCAACCATATTAGCAATGCACATACAGCACCAGCAAATGCATAGAGTAAGCCAAAAACATAAGGAAAGAGCATTATGGTTTTACAAGTCCTGCAACGATGACATTAACAAGATATAATAGTCGTAACCATCTTAAAGCATTACGGAGTTTGTTCACGCTGAAAACTAAGTACAAAGCCTAAAGGAAAGGCTACGAAAACAAACAGAAATGTTTTTAAAGGTGCACCCACATTTCTGGCCAAGGCTACATCCTTTTTCCTCTTTTATATTCAATATCATGAATTTTTTTCGATAGATTGATGATAATTCTTAAATGCATCAATTGCCTCTTATCTACATTTAAACTTCTTGTATAAAGCATGCTTGAACCCGATAATCTCACGCTGACACTCAGGCCAGGATTCATAGATCCCTTGTCTACGCCCCATGAAAACTACATAATAACTTTCAGAAGAGATTACTCAACCTTAAGAATATGCAGCTTGATTTTCTGTATTAAAGTGAAACCAAGATGAAACTCAAATTACATAATACATTGCACTATTAATAAAGTCAATCATGGTAAATATGCTAACTTATCAAATTTTAGAAAAAAATTGTACTTAATAAAAGGATGCAAGTTAGACTTACTTCGCATGTTACGAGGAACCCATGGCCTATTAGCATGGAATTGCATAGTTCATCATCTCTTTGGGATTCGTCATCCCCTATAATGAGATAAGGATCGACATCATCCTCATCATGGTCAGCAGGCAAGGGTTCAATTGACATATTAAAGTATTTATCATTTTCTTGGGTGCATCGTATGAAGTTGTGAATGATGCAGCATGCCATTACAATACGTTTTTGAACCTTGAAGGGTATGGGATGGGGTTTATAAGAATCTTATATCGCTTCTTAAGAATTCCAAAGGCCTTCTCTATGCAATTTCTAAGTTGAGCATGTTGATGGTTGTATAAGTTTTGATAATTGTTATATCATCGAGCCCTAGAATTGTTAAATGTACTTAGATGGTATCTATTGCCCTGATAAGGAGAAAGAAACTTATTTGTATTGGCATGTCCTGAGTCAACAAGATAATATTTCCCTATATACGACAACAATGCTTTACTTAAACCACTCGAAACTTCAATAAAAATATAAAATCAATTAAATAGGAAAGCTTTTGAATACCTTCTGGTACATTGAAGCCTCTTGACTTGACACACCAACGTAGGACTCTTATATCGGTATTAGATCCTTCCCATCTAGTACAAACGAAAAGGAAATAGTGATCAAATAAAACTGCAACCAATATATTTCGAAAAATGGTGCCATTTTGATTACGAAAGCGAGATTGTTTGCTTTTCTTAATTAATGCAGGTATGTACGTACCATTAATCGCTCCAATAGCATTCTTGTGATGCAACCAACTATATCAAAGATAAGTTAACAAAACTAAAAATTAAATAACAGCATTTAATCCTGTCTATATGTACCATGAAGTAAGGATGAAAATGATTGTTTTCACGGATCCATGGGTGCACGCCAATATTCTGACCCAATTAAACTATAAATTCTTGCTTCAGTAAATAAATTGCTTTTAATACATTGTTAAAATATTAGGATATTATTAATATCAGGATATTATCTCCCCTAAGTGCTGAAAAGTTTCAGCCAACACTCTATTGGTTACACCATAAACTATGTCATAAATATAGGTGGGCCACCTTGATGGACACCATGCATTAGAAGCATAAAAACATTAGGCGCATGAGCATAACTTCTAGAAAGGGTTGCCATTGAAGGTGGTACATGGTAGAACTCAGCCATTTATCTTTTAAGTCAAGCTTCCAGTAGTGGCCCTTCATAATGCATAAAGAATCACCTCAACTCAACTTCGCATAGTTTGATTTATCATATTCATATTTTAAAGGTTCTGACGGAGTTTTACGTTGGCTGTCAGCTACCTAACGCAACCCTTCTCCTTTACCGGGCTTAGGATCGACCTTGGCAGAATTATAAAGAACCACCTATTAATCTCATTTTTTAAAGTCTCCCCTACAGCAAGAATACATTCAGGTATAATCCCAGAAAGACTATCCAACTTCCGCATGCATTCATCAATAGAATACATCGTAGGATGGGCAAGCTAATCTCTCTTGAAGATCTCAATGGTAATTTTTAATCTCTTTCTACCTTGATCAACCAAATCTAAAAGGGCATCAGTTGCATCAATTGTGGGCCTAGTCCTACATGCTATAGGAGTAATGAAGGTTGACCTTTTTTCTTTTCAGTATTAGAGAACAAACCTGCATCTAGAGAACATTCTGTGGATAGGGTCGAGGCACATGTATTCGGACTATTTGGGGATACATCATCAAATAGGTTATCAAAAGGACCGGATGATTAGTTTTAGACTCCACCATGTTGTTGTGATGGTTGGCCAACATTGATGTCGTCCAAGTTGATCCGATCCACCTCATCATCCAAGGTATCATTGTCCGATACTCTCTTTGGAATAGCAAATGTATCCCCCCATCTACCAGTAGCTGTATTCTTTGAAAAAAGGATGTCTATATCGTTGTATGCAGGAAATGACTTACTCTTAATTCGAGCATACTCCTTGTTAACCTGTTAAGAAATTTTTAAAATTAATTATTATAATGTTATCAAAAGCATGCTACATATGATATTAACATCAATCGATCACTCATCGAGATGACCTTCTCCCACATACATCACCAAATGTGGACACTTTTAGTATAGGATCACATCCCCAACCAGATCGATTAGCTAAGTTATAATATAAGTTGAAGGTCTTCTTTAGTACCTTTAACCGATTCTTGAGGTTTCTATAACTGAAGGACTTATTTGTCTGTGCATTGAACATATTGGTCATCTTCTTCCATATTTCTTGCGAGAAAGTACCATTGTAATAGTTACTTTCGACATTCTCCTATCTTATCAAGACAAGCATTATCATATCGGGAGCATCTGTCCAATTAGGTGCTCTAGTACGATATGATCCTTCCCTTGCATGTACAGATTGATTGTCTTTTTTTAATTTAGACATCTTATCTATAAGACTCAAAATGTTGATCATTGTCAGAATGGTAATATTTATTGTTACAATTGATTGACAAATGAAGGAAAAATAAATAATAACAAAGACATGTTATAAAGCAAGAAAATTATTCCACTGAAATGTGTATGTGCCGACACATGTACAAGATTTTTTAGTAGACTATAGTTTCTTTCATCACTACATGTCCCTGTATACTTGTAATTATGATCTTTTTTCTCCTTCTAGTGCTAAATTACCTTACCTACAGTCCTACTCGATCAACAAAGTCACATAGTTTTGATGCTTAATCTTCAACTCCTTGGTACATTGATGACCTAATACTAACACACATTATGTATATACCTTCACATTTGCATGCATGTGCATGTTTACTAGGATGATGGCATTCATTCTTCCATCATTATGCAAAGAAACATGTGGATTACACGAGATGAGAGCATAGAAAGAGTTCTCAAGTTCTCGTCGTGTAGGTGTATCCTTCAACTGCCTTATTAATAGGCAATTTCCTTCATGTTAGAGTTAGCTTGATCAAGATGCATTCCGTTCATCGATTGCCCTTCGAATAATAGTGCAAATGAAATACTCGTTGACAAATAAGACTATAGGAAATATCATAATTAAGCATTGGCACCTCAATTGTACTCGAAATTTGTAAAGCATAAACTGCTAATAAGGAGTTTTGATTGTGTTAAGATTACCACAAACACATTTGTTTATGTATTTATTTTCTCTTTGGGTATGCAAACCGCAACTACATATGAAAGTTTGAGGAAAATGGTGTCGTAGAGTTGTCAATTTGAAGGTTATGCAGGTGGAAATACATTATGATCAAAGAAAAAGAGAGGTAGTTGCGATAAAACCAAAACCAAAAATACAAAACATGAGATTGAATGTTTATTCCACTAGTATTTCGGGTACATATGGCTTAGCTGACCACAAAAAAGCAATCATCAGAATTCATCGAACATCAAACATATAAATGTGAGAATATCTGCATGCTAAAACAATGTGCATCAAAATCATTAGATGGATACTACGTTAACAGGAAAGTAAGCTGGACAACAGAGGCATTGACAAGAAATTCTTGGTACAACCCAGAAAGTAGGAAAATTTGTTCCATATGATTCAGTAGATGAGGAAAAAATGAATGACATATTGTGCATCAAAATAGAAAACAAAAGATGATGGTTCCAAACTTCCAACCTATCTCCACAAATCGAAGAATCAAGTATGATACATAAAACGAGCTAGTTTTTGCTGAAAACTAATGAAATCAATCAAAACATTAATGGTATGTATCACTGATGTCCATATACAAAATGCCTCTGCTTGCCCACATGCTTAAAAATAAACATTTGTCTCCAGATACAAAAAAGAAACCAGCATCAAAATGAAAACTATCCATCATGTCGTCACTCTTGTTTCCTTTGTTTTTGAATCTTCACAAGAGGAAGAATGGGATCTAGATTATACCATAGATTAATGGATCAGCAAGTAGAAATCAAAGGCAACAAAACCAAATCCAATGATCAAAGCAAAAGTATTACAACTAAAAAATTATGATTTAAAAATAGAAAAAATCGGGCACGAAAGCATACTTGACAATGGAAGAGGGATTGGAGACGGACACATACCTATGCTAGTTCACTTCACACCTGAGGTGGATTGGAAGCCTACACTGTAATGCCTTTGGGATGACATCAGATAGCCTCTAGAAGCTGAGATCAGGTTGCTGCTGAGATCACCGCTCCTCAAACCCTAACTTCAGGGAGCAAGATGAAGACCGAATTGCTACAATTTTATTTCCATTTTTTTCTTCCATCGATGCCCTTGGAATGCCATAAGTGAGAATACAACTATTCCATGGGGGAGCATGGAATAGCAATTCTAGAATACCATGGTTTGACCAGAATAGGAATTTCTGGGGGGCCCACATATTTTTTCCGCCTGTTTGGGGAATAGCATGGAATAAGCCTCTATTCCATGTAGGAATAGGGCATCGAAACACTGCCATACTTTTTCGATTTAAAGCTCTCCTCCTTTTCTCCTATACCTTGCCAAAAAAGCTTATTAGCTCTACTCTTCTTCTAGCCTTTCCTTTCGGGGCCTTAAAACTCATAATCATCTTTATCCATATTGGATATATATACAAGAAAGAAGGAAATACATCCTTCTTGGCTCAAGGATATCTTGGGTCAAGGAAGGAGACAGAAATACATCATTCTTCCACAAAGTTGTAATTGGGTGTAAGAAGCAAAAATATCTAGTATCCTTAGTAGATAAGGAAGGGGTAAAACAAAATTCTCAAATATAATCTTTTCAAAGTTGCATAGATTCTTTAAAACTCTCTTCAAAGTCAGCTCCAAGCTATCCACATTATAGACTGGAAACTTCTTTATGGTCACTCTCTAATAAACATGAGCTTGCTAGTTACACATCTTTTTAAGGATGAAGCCAAAAAAACTATGTTCTCACCGGAGCACTCAAAGTATTGAGACCATATGGTTTTTTACTTTGCTTCAATTAGAGATTTTAAGACCTCCTTAGATGACATCATGGTATTCCTTGAGGACTTCTATAGGGGTATTAGACATTGGCAGATCAAATTTTGCCTATTTGGTTTTGATTTCCAAAAAAAGGCAGAGCTCTTATAGTGAGGGACCTTCATCCAATTAGTCTCCTTAATAGTTTCTACAAAATCACTGCAAAGATTTTAGCCTTTAGACAAAGATTCCATCCCTCCTGATAGATGACGCACAATCAGCTTTTATAAAATGAAGATCAATTGTTGAAAATTTTTTGTCGGCTTAAGAAATGTTGCATTATAGTAGAAGGGTTGGCACTCAACAAACCATGTGCAAACTAAACTTCGAAAAAACTTTTTAACAAAATTAACTAAAGATTCTTTACAAAGGTACCGGAGGCCCTAGCTTTTCATCTGACCCATAGATTTCATCTCAATAGAAGTGGGCATTACTATAGATGATTTTCTAGGTAAATAGGTTAAATGCAAACGAAAGCTTTGTCAAAAGGATCCTTTCTGTTTTGGTTTATTCATCTTGATAGTGTATATGCTCTTTAGATTGTTGAAGCAAACCAAACATGTTTGATTAGTTAAAGGAATTGATGACTCCACTTATCTCTATGATATCAGAAATTTACACTTCGTAAATGATTCCTTCCTTTTTTGTGTAATGAGAACCTTACTATTATGAAAGTCATTTTTCTTGCATTTGAGAACATGTTAGGCTTTAAGATCAACTTTTACAAAAACTTAGTGATTTGTTTGAATGTTGATAAAGAGCTAGTATAGTTTTTTGCAACTTTGCTAAACCAAAAGAGAGGTAGTATTCCATTTACTTAACTAAGTCTCCCTTTAAATGATCAAAGGTTACCTAAACAATGTTAGCAACTACTCATCGAGAAAGTTGAAAGGAGGCTTGCATCGTGGACACATAGGCTGTTGTCCACTAGAGGGAAAATATGACTTATTAATTTAGTCCTTACTAATCTTTTATCTTATTATATATCTATACTCAAACTGCCAAAATGAGTGAGTGGTCGGACGAAGAGTTTTTTTAGGAAAAAAAAAAAGAATCAATCAATAGTTTTTACTATTTAGTTAATTAGAAAATAATCTGCTGAGATAAAGAGAAGGTAAAGCCTAAACATTAGGAATCTAAAGAATATGTGTGATATCCTCTTTTTTTTAAAAAAAAAATAGAATATCTATAAAATAAATCTCGAATTGTCCAAAAGTTTCTCTCATAGCTGACAGCTGATATCAACCTCTTATGTTGCCTCTCTTCTCCTCTTCTTAGTGTCACTGTGCTCTCTCTCCCTCATATTCACGCGACCCCCTGTCTCTTCCCCTCTCTTCTATGGCTTCCTTCATCGCACCTCCTTCCTTATTTTCGCTTCTCTCTTATTCTCCATCTTCATTTGTCGTTACAGCCATTGCCTTGACCATCATGACCTCCTCCCCTGCTCTCCCTCTCTTCTCTTTCTTCTTCTCGTTGCCGCCCTCATTGAACTCCGGTATCACTGTTCTTTGTCACCAAACACCATCAATGTTGCCATCATTTCAAGATCTGGATCTCTTCATCTTCCACCCAGCAACCTCCTCCCTTTCTCACATTTTCCCTTGGTTTCATCTCCACATGGATGCCCTTCGGCCCTTTATCCTTGTTGATGCCTTCGTTCATCAGCGCTGCCACTGTGGAGGTTCCATGGTCAGTCCGAGAGTCGACTATCACCCTCTTGTTTACTCTCCCTCACCTTTGCTGTCAACTTCGTTCGCCAGCACTGTTGTTGCCTTCCTCTCTTCCCTCCTACCACCAAACCTCATCATTGGCCTGGCTCTTCTTTGTTGCCGTTATGGCCGACTGCCCATCGTTTACTACTATCGCTATTCTCTTCCTTTCCCTCTCTTTCACAAGCAACCACCCCTGTCTCTTCTTCATTGCTGATCCCCTGCACTACCCATCGCCGCAGACATGGCCTTTCTGCCTATCCAGTGCCATTCATCGCCACCTCTTCCACTTCCTCCACTATCGCCATCCTTCCTCATTATCGATAATAGCAACCCAGCTGCAAGCTCCATGGTAAACCCTTCCCCTATTCTCTGTTATTTGGTTGGGATTGATTCTGGGCTGGTTAATGGGCCAGTTGGGTGTCTGATAGGTTGGGTTAGTCTATTGAGTCATTTGGGTAATAGGGAAGCAATGGACCTAGTAGGTCATGGCCCAAATGGGTTGGATGGGCCATGGGCCAGTTGAGTTAATGGGTTTGAGCTTCTTTCAAATAGGTGTGGGCTAGGTAAAATAATGTTGGGCTTAGGTCTTAAGGTGATTATGGGTTAGCAAAGGTATTTTTGTAAATATAGCTGAGCTAATGAAAATTAGCAACATTAGAAAAATGATTAAATCTAGACTAAGATTAGTTAAGCAGGGTATGTGTATTGAATTAGAGGGGTAAAATGGATATTTTTTAATTTTAGACTAAAAGGGCAAAAGGGTAAATTCTTTAGTCATGGATTTTGATGAATTAAGTAACTGTTTATATTAAATTATAGGTGATTATTATCTAATTTGACTTGCATTGAGGAGATTATTGGAGTAGCAATTTGAGGTAGGGATTTTACAGCTTACTGTTATGCAATATGTTTTCATAACTTGCATGCCTGCATATATCATATGTCGTTGATTTTTCCTACACATCATAGATTATTATGGATTTGGATATATCTATATATGGTGAATTGATATTTTGTTATAAATAATTTTTTGTTTAATCTGGTATTATGGATTTTGTGTTTTTTGGATACGATATGGCATGGTCTCCTGGAGGTGGTATGGAATAGTTTGGTATATTATTGTCAAAATGGGCATGACATGGTATTCTGGTAGTAGGATGGATACTGTTACTACATGGTATTAGTTCTAGCAGGGAGAGTTGGTACCCTCCCTTGCCTAGACTGGTAGCACTGAAAAAGGGGGTAAGCCCGAGGAAGGTTAGTGTACAACAAAGTCGTGGTACAAGACCTGACTGAATTTATTTACACAGGGTATTAGTATATAAACTAACCTGGGTGGGAAAAGTATCATTAGGTTATATTGTTGACACGTAATATTAGTGCTAGACTGTGACAGTAGTACTGGTAGTAATAACTCATGATGCATGCTTGCTAATGGGGGACCCATTTAGAGGATGCCTTATATACTGTGGCAAGAGGGGCTAGTGGGTGTATTGTATACGAATAAGGGCGACTTTCTTGGTGATATCATACGTATGGGTGCATAGATGATTTGGTAATGGATGTGGTTATTTGGATCGGTGGTTAGTATGGCTATGGTGATGGTTTAGTAATGGATATGGTTATTTGGATGCGATGGCTGGTATGGCTATAATGGTGGTTATATGGGTGGTTTGCTAATGGATATGGTTATCTAGATGCGATGGCTAGTATAGCTGTGGTGGTGGTTCTATGGATGGGTTGGGTGGTAATAGTTATCTGGATATTATGGTTCGTTTGGGTTGGTTCGGCTATGGTGGTGGCTATTGGGGTGCAGTGGCTATTTTTGATGCTTTGATGTGGTTACTTTCCTTGGTGTTGTTATCTGGATTTTATTGGTTTGGTTGTAAGTATGGTTATCCGAATAGCTTTGGATATTTTTCTAGTATATGGATTTTATTGGCTTTCTGAATGATTATATATATTATGATATCTTTGTTTAAACATATTTTGGTTACACTAAATTATTTATTTGACATATTTATTATGGTAAGTGTAGAAGTTCTACTAGGCTTTTTAGCTCATCCCACTATATCTTATTTTTTGCAGCAGATGATAAGGATATTTATCTAATAAATCAGAATTTGGGTATGGTCTTTAGGAGTGAGGATAGTTAGAAATTCTTCTTTTATATTGATCAATTAAAAAGGAAGGTAAAGTATTGATAACTTGATATGAAAAGTGATATATTTAAATTTTAGCTTCTACAGTTGTGTATTGCATATATTGAGGTTTAGGAGGCCTTGCATGCTCTTGAGGTTTGGTTTAAAAGTATGCGGCTGCGTCACAAAGTCCCTGGACCAGGTTCAGAATAAGGGGTCGTGATAATATGAATACAACCTTATTGTCTAAATGGGTGTGGAAGTTTTGTGTAAGAGCTTAAGAGAAGCTAGCCCTTGGGACAAGATAAATTTCCAAAGCTTATTATTCGAGATGTCATCTCACTATATGAGATAGATGCAAAATTCACAATGTTTCACTAGCGTAGAAGGATATTTGTAAGGAGTTGGATAACTTTTGTAATTGTATAGCTTTTACACTTGACAATGATATAGGCATTTGATTTTGGAGGGGCAGCTGGATAGTTTTGATGCCTTTAGCACATCTCTTTGGAGACCTTTATGAGCATACCATTAAGAAACAAAACATTTAGTTGCTTCTATGTGAAGTCACAGTGTGGTGGAGCGTTCGCATGCATTGGCCCCTCACCTCATTAGAGAGCCAACAATTTTTGCAGCTTTTGAGCCTTTTGCACAAAATATCCTAATCCACCATGATAGATGTTCTGGTGTAGAAGTTTGGCAAGGATGGTTACTATTTAGTAAACTCCTATAGATTTATCAACCATCATAGAGTTATATATCCTTAGTATAGTTCGGTATAGAAGGTTTTCACTTTAGAAAAAATTAAGGTATTTCTTTAGTTAATCATCCTTAACAAGCTGTACACAAACGAAGTGTTAGTGAAAGAAGGATAACCAATGACAAAGGTTGTGAGTTATGCAAGGATAATTAGGAGCAGTGAATTATCTGTTCATAAATGGCCATTTCCTAGAACGATTTTGGAACTTTTAGGCAATGGTTTGGGGCTAAGTAGATTGCCTATTACTATCCATAAGTTGTCAAAATAAAGGAGAAAGAAAGTACCGATTAATAATCAATTATATTGGGTTCAACTTGTTATGGCTTTCATATGACACATGTAGAACATAAGGAATTTAAGAATTTTTTTTAAAAAATTTTTCTTAATTCACTACAAGAAAAATGATCATTTATGAGGGATTTATGAGGGAAAAAGAAAAAAATCCATCAAAAATTTATATTTCTGATGAATTTTCGACGGAGAAATGGTTCATAAGAAAAACCCTCCTCGAAAATTTTTTTGAGAAATTTTTTCAAGGGAATTTATTTCTGAGGGATTTTTCGACGGAATTTATCCCTTGAAAATTTTTGATGGATTTTCCAAGGAAATTTTTCGAGGGATTTTCTGAGGAAACTTTTCCATGGGATTTTCCAAGGAAAATTTTTCGAGGGATTTTTTGAGGAACTTTTTTGAGGGATTTTTCGAGGGAAAATTTTGAGGGATTTTTTGAGGGATAATTTTCGATAGATTTTTCAAGGACAATTTATCGAGGGATTTTCGAGGGTAATTTACCAAGGGATTTGTCGAGGAAAAATTTTTGAGGGATTTTTTGAGGAAGTTTCCAAGGGTAATTTACTGAGGGAGTTTCTAAGGGAAAATTTTCAAGGGATTTTCGATGGATTTCCAGAGAAAAAATTTCTGAGTGGTTCTCCGAGGGAGTTTCGAGGGCAATTTACCAAGGGATTTTTCGAGAAAAAATTTTTGAAGGATTTTTTGAGGAATTTTTTTAAAAAAAAATTTGAGGGATTTTTTGAGGAATATTTTAAATTTTTTACATAGCTTTTCTTTATTTTCGAGGAAATTATCCCTCGCTAAATAAATATCCGAGAGAACAATCCCTCGCAAAATGGCTTTTTTTTAAATACACCTGATTATATATATAGAAATTATCCATAAGTTTCATCATATCCAAAGGTTTATAACAAGCTCATAACAAGCTCAAAAAAGTTTATAGCAAGTTCATCATATCTAAGTTCATAACAAACAAGTTTAAAAAAGTTGTACAAGTGTCATCATATTCAAAGTTTCATAACAAAAGAAAAAAGTATCACAAATAAGTATCACTCCAATATAGAAAAAGAAAAAAAAATATAAATCCTCCTTCTCGTGATCATCAACGACATCGCAATCAACATCATTTGTAGAGGTAACAACTGAAAATGGTGCTGAACCGTTGATGGATATTGCATCTTTTCCATCATAAGATGCATGAACTCCTCGGTACGAAAAATCTGAGCAGATAGCTCATTGTTTTGAGATGCTAACTCCTCATTTCGGGCAGCTAACTCCTTGTTTTGGGCAGATTCTAAAACATATTATAAATCCTCTCCCACTCCTGAATCCACTCCTCAGGAACTCGTGAGGATGTGCAGCTAAAAGATGAGCCTATCAGCAAGCTAGCTTAGGATCCAAGTCCATAAATTCATTCCTTATTTACCCCAACTGTCTCTTTCTATATATGCATCATGGAGGGCTGAGGCTGCTGCTGTGATGATTCTGCACCATTCTCTCCAGTTAAGCTTTGACTTGATTCCATCTCTTGCCACTTTTATACAAAATTAGTTTGTAAAAGATATTAGATACAATTAGTTAAACATACAAATAGTATAAATATATAAATTAAATAGAGTTTTTTAAATACTTACATGTGATGTCTCTGCCTTTTTATTTACCCATTGATTGCCATCCTTTTTCTTTTGATGGGTGTTTCTGAAGAGCTCATCTAATGTAGGTACTCGGTTCAACTTCTATGTCTGAATTTCATTATAAACAATATTATCAATTTTTTTAAAAAAAATTATATGAAATAAGAATATCATATATGTAAAGAAAAAGATATTACCAAATTAGAATTTAATAATATAAATAATAGTAAAATGTACAAATAGTATAAGAATTTAGATACAAGAGATAAACTACAAATCAGAAAAAATCCATTGCTATATGTAATCGTATCAACATATGCTTGATAAATCATAAAGAAAGATGAAGATAATGGGATGAGTTACCAAGCCGGCTTGATTGAGGTATGGATGTAGTATGGTTCTCAGGACAGCAAGTTCTTTTGAATGTTTTTGACCACGCCATGTGGAAGTATTTAGGGTCAAAATATTTCATTTCCCTTTGTGATGTGGTTAAGGCATTCTTAAGAAAATTTAACTCCACTTAATGCTGGGATCCAGGAGACAATAGCATCTCAAGGTATGAGATCTTCTAAAACTCTTATTTTTAATAGAGACTTCACAAGCTCTGATACATTCAAGTCATGATTGATCATTTGATATGTCAGCATATGTCTGTGCATATGAGATATATAGGGCCATCATGTAATTTCAACAGAGGGATTCTAGCTACCAATACAGTGTAGCCAAGTCCATTTGTCAACAACTCAGCATTACTCTGGGTTTCTACACGTTTGCAATCTTGATTTGTACAGTTTCTCCACCAGTGGTCTTGTAGACCACCTTCTTTATCTTAGTGGTAGGTATTAAGAACAAATATGATAAGAGGATTCTTTAATGGGATACATAGAATAGACAACTATAAATCTAAAATCTAGAAATCATTAGAATGACTTGCATTATTTATGACTGCATGAATGACAGTTGTTGCAGCAAGAGCCACCTTGTTCCATGCAAGCCATAGACAATGTATAACTCCTCCTTTCCTCTAACCTTTTCTAACATTCTTTATAGCCACCTGCTTCTTGTAACATTAGTTGAACATGCTAATCCACCATGACATGAGATTATTCAACTGGATCTATATTGGAGTTTTGCAACCTTCTTGGCTTCTTGCTAGTCCTTGCTGCTAGCAAAGCCCCATCAACCTGGGACATCTCATCACAAGTGACTTTCACCTAAAAACATACTTGTCATAGCTTTCATGATAATAAGCTCGAGAAAGGACCACATCTTCACCCTCAGTCTTAATAATGTTGGCAAACCAACAGATCTTAGTAAATTGGTGATTGATCATCAGCATATCAATGCACCACTGACATGTTCTCATCTATTCTCATAATGTCATCTCATATGCCCAACCAACCTATTTGAGGCATAAAGCCTCTTAAGTCTAGGGATAAGTGACAAATAATGCATCCTCTTATAAGATACTTGACTGTGATTCACACTTTCCATCCTACCTAGTTTGTATCGAGGATGACCACAGAACTTGCAATCAATTAAAGACTCATCATCCTTGTAATACAACATACATCCATTGAAGCAACAATCTATTTTTTTAGCAGATAGGCCAAGCTTCGAAACTAAACTTTTTGTCTTGTAGAAGTCAGGAGGTATTAAGTTACGGGGAGAACATATTTCTTTCATAAGCCCCGCAAATTGATTAAAACAATATTGAGATATATTGTTATCAGGCTTGATACTCATCATTCTAACCGCAACTAACAACTCTGAGTGATTAGTACAACCTGATCAGAGCGGCCGCTATGCTACATGCAACATCTCGTAAAACTTTTTAGCCTATTTGGAGGCTCCTCCACATAATTTGGAGCATCCCTATTCTGATAAGAATTCATATTGCTATTATAAACATCTCCAAAATTCGGACCAGTAGCATCAAAATTCATAGCTTCATATCTATCGGTTGGCTCATTATTATTCAATTGACCACAACTAGAAGCACTAAATTAAGTAGTACTTGAACTAGCAAATTGCATTTGATCAATACCATAATTCACTATTGGTTCAAGTTCTCATGTTCTGTCCAATACCAGTAGTCAGGTTTGAAACCTTTTTTATAAAGATATACCTTCACTTCCTCTATAGTCAAGTACTTTATGCTTTTGCACTTGAAACAAGGGCACCTAATTTTCTTCTCACTCAAAAATATAGGTTGTTGGCATGCAAAGTGAATAAACCATTCCAACCCTATTAGAAACTCATATGTATAATCCTTTCGGTATGGTAAAAGTCTATTATATCCAACTATAATAATGACGAATATTCATAATAACGAAGCTTTAGAGTGTTTTCTTAATAACCAGCCTAAAATCATAAATAATTGATGTATGTTAATTTTGAGTTTGTATGCATACTATACAAATGCTTAACCATAGTTGGAGTAAATAATAAGTAATAGTTTATAGGTATTAATTTTCTTTTTTCTATAGAACACATGAATGAAGAATATAAACAAATAATTAACATAATAATGATCAAGTAGCAAATATGCCAAGTAACTAAAGCATTTATATAGCAAGGCTTAAATGCATTAAAAAAAGTCAAATTAATCTTTTTTTTATCACATAAGGTAAAAGAAATGATAAAAGGATAAGCTTGGAAGCAGCAGCAACAAAACAAAAGTACAACTTTGCTTTTTCATGAAAAATAAGAAGTAACACCATAATGCAAACATTGGGAAAGAATAGCACTAGAAAAGAGAATGAAAGGGTGGGGCTTGTAATCCAATAACAAAATATTCAGGAGAAAGAAGGCAAGCTTATCCATGAACAGAACATAAACAAAAAGGAAGATAAATCTCTTAGAATAATAAACAGATTGAAATGCAAGCCAGGATGGGCTTTGTTGCATCCTTCGGGTTAGATGTGGGTATGTTAAAATTGGATTGGCTAGGGTTAGTCTTGAAAAGTTTTGCTGGACTAATTTTAGGCTTAGCTGGCCTCAAGCTGGTATTTGTGAGCCTAATAACCTAGCCTAATTTAGCTTGATGATGTCGTTTGAGGGTCATAATTTATGTTGGACATGCATTGTTTGAGGTATAAATAAAGAATTAGTAGCACAGTTTCCTGGTTGTATGTATAATAGTACTCATGTTATATCTTCATTTATGCTTTGTAAAACTATTTCTGAAGTTTACTTTGCAGGTTAATGATAAATTTGTTTCAGAAATGCTACTCAGGCAAGGTCATGTGAGGTTAAGAGTTAAAATGTTGTTCAGATGAAACACCTAACCAGACTCGGAGCTAACTTTGACTGCTCAGGCTTGGAATTCACTGTCCTTAGAAATTTTCAACCCAACACAATCTAGATTATGTTGGTCAAGTTGCTTAATTAAATCAGAGTGAAAATCACATTACTTTAGACATTATTATTGTTAACCTATGAATTAGGTTCTGGCTAGAAGCCCAGGTTAACCTTTGTTTGGTCTAGATTAAGAATGGGTTGATATGTTGGGTAAGATCACATTACTTCAGACATTATTACATGCAGCCGTGAGGCTGCTGCCATGGCTTTGTTCTTCTCTGGAGCAGAGCGGTTCTGCAATGAAATAAGGCTCTAAAATCCCTTGAATCTCATCATTAATCTTATGATATACATATCATGGTTGAGGAAAGAATGTAAATCCCTTCCCTAACCATCATTATACAAAGACTTCCAAATGAAAAAGGAAAGGAAATTCGACGCGGTCAAACCCATCAGGCGAGTGAGACAGTGGACGATTCATCCTCGTCGGCGACGCCTTTGGCCTTCCCACTGCCAGCGGTCGTGGCTCCATTGCCTAAGTAGTCGAAGGGCGCCATGATAGTGAGTATGGGTTTCCCCCTCATCGATCCCTCTCCATTCCCCTTCTTCACCAACCCCTCCTCCCCCCTCCTCCCCATAGCCCACGCCGGAACCCTCACCAACAACGTCCTCGAGAAGAATAGTACACATCACCTTAAGAAGGGATTAAGAGGATTCAGAAGAAATATTTACTTTGTTTGCACGTTCCTAGGGTTTGAATCGCTCCCTTGTTTGCTCGTCCCCTAGGGTTTGAGTTGCTTGGACGAAAGATATGGAAGCCTGACGGTCGCAGCTCGAACGGAAGAGAGGGAATGCAGGCAGACGAAAGAGAGGGAATGCGGGCAGACAGAGGTGGAATTCCAAATGAAATATGGGCCCTAGCGATGGAAATTGATTTTTAATTTTAATTTCATTTATAAAAAATTAATTCGAAAGAGAGGGAATGCGGGTGCTAGGCAGTGGAATACCAAATGAAAAATGGGTGCTGGCGGTGGGAATTGATTTTTGACTTTAATTTAATTTATAAAAAAATAATATATGCTATTTAAATATTTTCATAATAAATTGATGAACAAAAAAAGTTGGGATCATAGTGGTTATGATAGTGAGTATTTTTTTAAGGTTTCATGTTCAAATCCTTCTATCTATCTATAAATTTATTTTATAAAAAAATACTAAAATAACATTTTTTTGTTTCATGGGAATTATTTATGCCTATCTTACATAGATTTTTTTAAAAAAAATCGTGGATCAAGAATAACATGTTTTACTTAGACTTGATGATGAATTATAATACATTAAAAATCATATTGATTGACCATACATGAGTATTTGTATTATGAATTGATGTATTTAAACTTATTTGTGAAAGTTTATAGATCTTGTGAAATTAATGTATGATTTAGAAATTAATTTGAAATTGAGGCATGTGTTCACTCTCTCAAGTCTAACTATAATTAAGACTTAGCCATTGGAATAGACCACTGGCTATGTGTATTTATGAATAAGTTTCTTTCAAGACAAGTTCATCGATGCTTAAGACTAGCACACATCAATGTGTTTTCACACGTATTTTCACACATCAAAGCATGTTTTCTTTTAGGTCAAACCAGTGAGGTGATCATGGGTAGATGTATGCATTAGTGTATGTCCTAGATCCAATTGGATTGAATGTTGTATATATTCTATGAATACAAATCAAATAAAATGGTTTCTTTATCTATTCAGATGTCTTTTATTTGATATATTTGTCTGTGAGATAAAGTCAAAAAAATGTGAACCGTGCATATGGAATTTATAATAGAGATTATAAATTGTGAGATTCAAATTGCACGTTATGGTTCGATTCTTTAAACTTCTCTAGTCGATGTGTAGATAGGACTGGACACCATCGAACACCGTGAGACTAGCACACATTGCATATCCTCACCCTTGGGGTGAGCAGCTGATTTCACAAGCTGAAGTATGAAGATACTTGGATAGGTGTATGGATGTTCGTTATTGTAACGATGCATTGGATGACCCATACAGAGATCCCATATGGATATTCTATATAGTGTCGATGGTTGATCTCTAATGACGGTGGTGTGAGTGAACCTTTGACTTGAGATCTTCATTGCATCTCATGTATGGAATGTCATGCTTTGACGACATCCAAACGTCGCTCTAGCCACGGGTGGCAAATATGGTGTTGGTTGGGTATGACATGAAGCACATGAAGATGGTGCTTGATCAAGACAGGATTCATCTCCCTTGATAGAAAGGGTTATATCCCACGGCTACTTGATGGATTAAATTGATTGTTAAATCCTTGCAAGGTTGAGTTGGAATTCGAAATGGTTTCAAAGTTTAATTCATATGAGTCAATTTTTTCTGAGATCAAGTAAACAAAGATCAATTACAGGGTTGACACATTCCATACCACTGATTGATCTGGGATATGCGATGAAAGGATTTAATCATACGGTAACCGTTCATGGATAGGTGTTATTGATGGTCATGTCAACAAAACCTTTAGCAGTTGGGTGGTCATGATGCTTTGCTAGAGCCTCTTATGATCTATAATCATGTTGTTGACTTGGACAAAGAGTTGTCCAATCATTCCTAGGGTCTATGATTAGGACATGATTATTGCCAACATGTTAAAGGGCCTAATGGGTTACATGCATTAAGAAGAATTTTGGATGAATTAAAATAAGAATTAAATTAGATTTAATTCAGATAAGATGATCAATTAAATAATTGGGTGAGACCTAATTTAAAGAAGCTAAAATAATAATGGATATGATCCATTATAGTAGAAGGAATGTTAATGAGAAATTATTTGCGCATATGATGAACAAATAATTTGATACCCAAATATGACTTGATCCATGTGATGAATGGCTCTGATTATTCGGGTATGGATGGCCAATCTCAGCCTTGTGAAGATGGAATCATGCCCATGGGATGAGGCATGATAAATCTCTATGGTTCAATGATGAACACGTACAAATTGGGGCATGTAGTTATGAGATAACCAATTCCTAATTTCAAAGGCTGAGATTGTGACACTTGGATTAACGTTACCATGACGTTACTATGAGAATGAAGTTTCTTCTATTTCTTTGGATTAATGTTACCATGAAAAGAGGTCTCATCTTCTTCCTTGGAACGTTTCTTTCTCACCCTATAAATATGGTTCCTTCCTCCTAAGAAGAGAGAGCATGAGAAGAAAAAGATTAGATCTTTTAGATCTTCAGAGTATCTTCTGTATTTCTATAAGGGGAATCAAGAGGAACTAGCACCCCTCTCTCTCGAAGTATCATCTTCATACCTTGAAGGTCTTCATCCACTCTTCTCCGCGTGGATCACTGTTAGAGGCCGGACACATGGACGGCTAGTGGCAGAGGATTCACCGGCTTCATCCTTTTCTACATCGATAAAGGATTCAGGTATGAATAAATTTAATATTTTAGATTTTATTTAAGATTTAATGAATCTGTTCCTAAGGATTCTGGGCATCTGAAAATTTTATATTATATCTTCTTGTATATTTTCATGAATTTGATTCATATCTAGAATACAAATTCCCAACAGTGGTATTAGAGCCTCCTTAGGCTACAGATTCATTAATCTGATAGGATACTTGAGTCAACATGATTCATAATATGAGTTTTTATTATGCTTAAAATCATGAAGAGTTTTCATATGTTGATAATAAATCTAAAATATAATAAAATGTTTATTATTTGATGATAAACAATATTATTTAGATTTATGCATGTTCATTATCATGTTAAATAGAGTACGTTGATATATGATATCAGAGATAAAGATTTATTATATGATAATAAACAATAATTAATTTAGATTTAATCATATATGTGTCATGTTAAAATAGTAATTATTATTTATGCATGATAGATACTATATGCTGAAATCCTAGAAATCATGTTTAGGATTTAATTTTAACATGATTATTGATATGATTAAGATCTGATATTCTTATGATAATGAACATTGAAAACTTAATTTGGATATTTGGATCAAGATAAGATTGTGATTAAATGTAATCATACGGAATATAAATTTTATATTTTGAATCTAAAATTTTATCATGACAAGAGTATGATTAGGGTTTGTTAGAGACATTAGGATTTACATGGGATGTAAAACCGACATGTCATAACATGTAATTAAATGATAAGAAAACTTAAAATTTAAATTAAGAATTCTTATCATAATACCCTAGCTAGATCACTATCTATAGTTATCATAAAATGTAATAGATGATAAAGATTTAGGAAACTTAGACTTAACCATGTCGTTGTTTGATCCTATGATCCCATAATTGATCTAATCAATTGGCTTAACTACATTGGTGTCTAGAAAGGTTTGATCATGGTTTTTAGTTGCTCCGTTCGCTGCCAGGGAAAACCCATTCAATGGGATCGAAGGGTATGCTAAATAGGACCCCATTGATCAGCTGATCTGGCCATTGTTAAGGAAAGCTTAATTGATTAAATCAATTAAGGTTAATCATGATGGTAGCAATTGATTTGGTCACATAATTAGGGTTCCTAAATTAGATAGTGATCAGGATCCTAATTTGATTAGGAGTCCCAATCATAAGATTGGATCTTATGAAATTAAGGTTAATTGAGATTAATCTAAAATCTACATATAGGATATAACCTAGCATAGTACAAATGTTGTAGATAGATGGGACCTATATGCGCTAAATCCCTCCACGAATATTAAGTCATAAGCCTTCCATTGTTCACATGATACAAAATCATTAGGTCATGAGATTTATCATGCCAAAGCCGAGGTCGAGTGTACTTATGAGGAGTTGATTGTGGAACAATGGGTTGACTTAACTAGATTAGCTGGCATAATTGGCCAAAGTCAGGGTCAGTCTAATCTAGAGGCAAACTTTAGGGTGATCACATATGGATGTAATTGACAAGGCAATGTCCCCTAAATGATCTATGAGTCACATTAGATGTGATTGATGATAATCTACCAAATTTGGCTTACCAAGATTTGTTGTGCCAAAGCCAAGGTCAAGGTAATTCAAATGAGGATCCTAGCCCACTAAGAAAATTGAATGCAATTTTTCGAGATTAATAGAGAGGGCTATTAACCTTGATAAAATAGTGGGAGAAACCAACTTAATTAAAAATTAGAATTACCATATTAAGTTGGTGATTAGTATTCATAGTAATTGACTCGTTCTAATTTTATGTAGGTTATCAGAGAACCATGAGTGTAAACATCAACCTTAGGAATATTTTAGAATCCAATAAATTGACTGGACTCAACTTCCCTGATTGGCTAAGGAATGTAAGGATCGTTCTTCGATCTAAAAAAATTCTTTTTGTCCTAGATAAGGTTGCACCGGAGGTCCCACCAGCGGATGCTCCGACTGAGGTTCATGTGGCATACAACGGTATAAAGATGCTGAAGACATGGCCATATTTGATGTTGGCCTCGATGTCACCTGATCTTCAGAAACAGCATGAGCATATGAATGCTCAGAGATTTTGATCCACTTGCAAGAGTTGTTTGGTGCATAGTCTCGATATGAGAGGTTTCAAACTTCTAAAGAGCTGTTTCAGTGCAAAATGACTGAGGATTCATCAGTGGGTGCCCACGTACTGAAAATGATCAATCTGATTGAGAAGTTGGCACGATTGGGTTTTGTGATGGATCATGAACTAAGTATTGACTTGGTTCTACAGTCATTACCTTCCAGCTATTCATAGTTTGTTCTTAATTTCAACATGAACAAGCTAGAGACATCTCTACCTGTGCTCGCGAATATGCTGACGAATGCCGAGCCCAACATTAAGAAAGAAAAGGGGCAGGTTATGGTCGTGGAGTCCTCTGGTGCTCGTAAGAAGCGGCCAAAGAAGAATAAGGTCCAAAAGGCCAAGGCGACTAAACCAAATAAGGGCATTAAGAAAAAAAAGTAGCCAAGGGGAAGATCACTTCTGTGGTAAGAAGGGCACTGGAAGCGAAACTGCAAGGCTTATCTGGCTAGCCTGAAAGAAAAGAAACATATAGATGCTTCTATATCAGGTATATTTATGATTGAGATGTTTTCTTCTGTTACTTCTTATTCCACTTGGGTATTGGATACGGTTGTGGATCATATTTGTATTAATATGCAGATGATAATAAGCAGTAGAAAGCTAGAAAAAGATGAAGTGATCCTGCGCATGGAAAATGGAGCAAAGGTTGCTGCTTTAGCTATAGGATCTTGTTCTTTGTCTTTGCCCACTGGGCTTGTAATGGAGCTTAATAATTGTTACTATGTTCCAAACATAACAAAGAATATTATTTTCATTTCATGTCTTATAAATGATGGATATATTTGAAATTGAAAATAAAGGAATTTCAATTTTTAAAAATGAAATGTTCTTTGGTTCTGCTGAAATGTTTAACGGGATTTATGTTTTGAATTTACAATGCCCTATTCTCAATATAGAAACTAAGAAATTAAAATCAAATAATTCTAAGAACTCACTCATTCCTATGGCACTGTCATTTAGGCCATGTAAATGAAATACGTTTAACCAAGTTACATAAGGATGGCTACTTGGGCTTATTTGATTAGGAATCATTTGAGGAATGTGAGTCATGCTTACGTGGCAAAATGACTAAGTCATTTTTTACTAAAAAGGGTGAGCGAGCAATTGAATGTTTAGGACTAGTACACTCGGATGTATGTGTCCTATCAATATTCAGCAATAGGAGGTTTTTCTTACTTCATCATATTTATAGAAGACCATAGCAGGTATGGTTATGTATATCTGATGAAGCACAAATCTGAAGCTTTGAAAAGTTTAAAGAATTCAGATCTGAGGTAGAAAAACAAAGTGGTAAAAGTATTAAGAACTTTGATCAGATCGAGGTGGGGAATACTTAAGCCATGAGTTCTTAGAATATTTGAAGGAGAATGGGATTCTCTCTCAGTGGACTTCTCTGGTACGCCACAGCATAATGGTGTATCGGAAAGGAGAAATCACACATTATTAGATATGGTGTGATCAATGATGAGCCTTGCAAATCTTTCAAAAATGTTTTGGGGTTATGCCCTACACATAGCCGAATACACTCTAAACCGAGTTCCATCTAAGTCAATCAGCTCCACTCCCTATGAGATATGGTATGGAAAGAAACCAATTCTTAGTCATCTAAGGATTTAGGGTTGCTACGCTTATGTAAAGCGTAATGAGTCAGACAAGCTGGGAGCTAGATCCGACAAGTGTAATTTTGTGGGGTATTCTAAAGAAACAAAAGGATACTACTACCACCCACTTGAGCAAAAGGTTTTTGTCTCAAGGCATGCCATATTCCTAGAGAATGAGATTTTTCTAAGAAACGATAGTGGGAGAAATATTGAGATTAGTGAAACTCAAGAACCACAAATTGACACAGACGATTAGATGACATGGAGCAAATGTCAAATGCAGTGGGAGTTGAGCAGGAGACTCAACTCACATTCAGGCAACATTTACGTGAGCCTCTATCAGAAATGATGGAGCAATAGGTAGCTCCAAGTACACATCAACTACGTAGGTCAAGTAGAACACATCATATTCCTAAGAGATATGGATTTCTTATAGAAGATGATGAGCCTACTAACTATGAGGAAGCAATTTGTGACATTGACTCCAAGAGATGGCTTGAAGCCATGAAGTCTGAAATGGACTCCATGTACGACAACCAAGTATGAACTTTGGTTGATCCACCTGAAGGGATAAAACCCATTGGGTGCAAATGGGTCTTCAAGAAGAAGACAGACATGGATGGTAATGTGATTACCTATAAGGCGAGGCTAGTTGCAAAAGGTTACAAGCAAATGCAAGGTGTTGACCTTGATGAAACCTTTTCTCCTGTAGCCATATTTAAGTCCATAAGGATTTTGCTTGTGATTGTAGCCTATTACGATTATGAGATATGGCAAATGGATGTCAAGACCGCCTTCCTAAATGGTAATTTAGTGGAGGATGTGTATATGACACAACCTGAGGGTTTTGAGTCCATTGATTATCAAAATGCATGCAAGCTGCAAAGGTCCATTTATGGACTTAAGCAAGCCTCTAGAAGTTGGAACATCCGTTTTGATGAAACAATCAAAAAGTTTGATTTTATCAAAAATGAGGATGATCCATGTGTACAAGAAGGTTAGTGGAGTATTATTTTCCTGATATTATATGTAGATGACATATTATGATAGGAAACAATGTATCCTTGCTGCAAGAAGTGAAGGAATGGTTGTCCAGCAAGTTCTACATGAAAAATTTGGGAGAAGCAGCCTACATACTGGGTATTAAGATCTATAGAGATAGATTTAGGAGGTTGCTTGGATTGTCCCAATTAACATACATAGATAAAGTGCTAAAACGGTTTAGCATGGAGGAATCCAAGAAGGGATTCCTGTCAGTATCGCATAGGATACATCTCTCCAAGGACATAAGTCCTAAGACCCAAATGGAGAGAGAGCACATGAATAGGATTCCATATGCCTCAGCAATCAGATCCATCATGTATGCGATGCTATATACGAGACCTGATGTTTCTTATGCATTGAGTATCACTAGTAGATACAGGCAAACCCTGGTGAGAAACATTGGATGGCCATCAAGAATATCCTTAAGTACTTACGAAGGACTAAGGATATATTCTTGGTTTATGGAGGACCCGAACTCATAGTTCAGGGTTATACGGATTCTAGTTTTTAGTCAGATAAAGATGATTATAAATCTAAATCAGGCTATGTCTTTACACTCAATGGCGGTGCAGTCAGCTAAAAAAGTTCCAAGCAGGAGATGACTGCCGACTCTACAACCGAAGCCGAGTACATCGCAGCATCAGATGCAACCAAAGAAGCAGTTTGGATCAAAAAGTTCATCACTGAACTTGGCGTGGTTCCAAGCATTACTGATCTAGTACACTTGTATTGTGACAACAATGAGCTATTGCGCAAGCTTAGGAGCCAAGGTCTCATCAGAGGTCCAAACATGTACTCAGGAGATACCATGTAATTAGAGAGATTATTGGTAGAAATGATGTAAAAATAGAATGAGTCCCCACTGAGGATAATGTAGCTGATCCACTCACTAAAGCCTTGCCGCAGCAGAAGCATGATAATCATGTTAAGTCATTCAGTATTAAATACATGGGTGAATGGCTCTAGTACAAGTGGGAGATTGTTAGTGTATGCCCTATATCCAATTGGATTGAATGCTATATACATTCTATGAATACAAATCAAATAAAATGGTTTCTTTATCTATTCAGATGTCTTTTATTTGATATATTTGTCTGTGAGATAAAGTCAAAAGATGTGAACCGTGCATATGGAATTTGTAATAGAGATTACAAATTATGAGATTCAAATTGCATGTTATGGTTCAATTCTTTAAACTTCCCTAGTCGATGTGTAGATGGGACTGGACACCATCGAACCGTGAGATTGGCACACATTGCATATCCTCACCCTTGGGGTGAGCAGCTGATTTCACAAGCTGAAGTATGAAGATACTTGGATAGGTGTATGGATGCTCGTTATTGTAACGATGCATTGGATGACCCGTACAGAGATCCCTGTGGATATTCTATATAGTGTCGATGGTTGATCTCTAATGACGATGGTGTGAGTGATCCTTTGACTTGAATCTTCATTGCATCTCATGTGTGGAATGTCATGCTTTGACGACATCCAAACGTCGCTCTAGCACGGATGGCAAATATGGTGTCGGTTGGGTATGACATGAAGCACATGAAGATGGTGTTTGTTCAAGACAAGATTCGTCTCCCTTGATAGAAAGGGTTATATCCCATGGCCACTTGATTGATTAAATTGATTGTTAAATCCTTGCAAGGTTGAGTTGAATTCGAAATGGTTTCGAAGTTCTAATTCATATGGGTCAATTTTTTCTGAGATCAAGTAAACAAAGATCAATTACAGGGTTGACACATTCCATACCACTGATTGATCTGAGATATGTGATGAAAGGATTTGATCATACGGTAACCGTTCATGGACAGGTGTTGTTGATGGTCACATCAATAAAACCTTTAGTGGTTGGATGGTTATGATGCTTTGCTAGAGGCCTCTATAATCATGTTGTTGACTTGGACAAAGAGTTGTCCAATCATTCCTAGGGTCTATGATTAGGACATGATTATTGCCAACATGTTAAAGGGCCTAATGGGTCACACGTATTAAGAAGAATTTTGGATGAATTAAAATGAGAATTAAATTAGATTTAATTTAGATAAGATGATCAATTAAATAATTGGATGAGACCCAATTTAAAAAGATAAAATAATGATGGATATGATCCATTATAGTAGAAGGAATGTTAAAGAGAAATTATTTGTGCATATAATGAACAAATAATTGGATACCCAAATATGACTTGATCCATGTGATGGATGGCTATGATTATTCGGGTATGAATGGCCAATCTTAGCCATATGAAGATGGAATCATGCCCATGGGATGAGGCATGATGAATCTCTACGGCTCGATGATGAATACGTACAAATTGGGCCATGTAGTTATGAGATAACCAACTCATAATTTCAAAGGCTGAGATTGCGACTCTTGGATTAACGTTACCATGAGAATAGGAGTTTCTTCTGTTTCTTTGGATTAACGTTACCATGACGTTACCATGAAAAGATGTCTCTTCTTCTTCAATATTCTTTCTCACCTGTTCCTTCCTCATAAGAAGAGAGAGTATGAGAAGAAAAAGATTAGATCTTTTAGATCTTTAGAGATATCTTCCTTATTTTATAAGGGGAATCAAGAGGTGCTAGCACTCCTCTCTCCCGAAGTATCATCTTCATACCTTGAAGGTCTTCATCCACTCTTCTCCGCGTGGATCACTGTTAGAGGCCGGACTTGTGGACGGCTAGTGGCAGAGGATTCATCGGCTTCATCCTTTTCTACATCGATAAAGGACTCAGGTATGAATAAATCTAATATTTTAGATTTTATTTAAGATTTAATGAATCTGTTCCTAAGGATCCTGAGCATCTAAGAATTTTATATTATATCTTATATTTTTATGAATTTGATTCATATCTAGAATACAAAATTTCCAACAGTATGTGCATCGACATGTTATTCATTAAAAATTATGTTTCCTTTCCAACTAAGCTAGTGAAGTCATTATTGACACATATGTGCATAAAGGCATCTCATGGGTGCAAGAATAATTTTTCTTTCAAGCATAGATAGTAAAGCAATCACTAGTACATGATATCATTTGGCATATTTTCTTGTTGAGTCAAAGGTAGTCTCCTTTTAAACTTGGTTAATAGAACAATCACTAATACACAATTATATCAATATGTTTAGTTAAAGGTTAATTTATTTTAGTCTTATCATGGAACTCGTTATGATAAAATTTGCTTAAAGCAAAGGATTTTTTTTAAAAATTAATCCTTTAATTATTTTAAAATTAGTATTATTAATGAAAGCATTCCTTTTTTTAAGTACATCATAAATTTGATAAATTACTCAATTATATGATTCATAAATTATCTTATATAAATTTATAGCTAAAATATATTTTTAATTTTTAACATTCACTTAAAATTTATTTTAATACAAAAATTTTTTGATGAAAAGAATCACTCAAAAAATCTCTCAGAAATTAATTTTATGGGAGATCAAAAAATACCTCAAAAATTAATTTTTAAGGAATTTTCTAAGTGATTTTTTATCAAAAAATTTATTAATAACTCATTAATGATAAATAAATCTCTCAAAAACCCTCAAAAATTAATTTTGCAAGGGATTTTCTAAGGGATATATTTTTAATTAATGAGTTATTAATAAAATTTTTTGATGAAAATAATCCCTCGGAAAATTTCTCATAAAATTAATTTTTGAGAGATATTTTGAGGGATTTTTTGATGATTTTGTGAGGGATTTTTTGAGAGATATTTCTACAATAAATGGCTTATTTGTAAAAAAATAATAAAAAAAAACTATTAAAAAATTCCTCAGAAATTAATTTTGTGAGGAATTTTCTGAGGGATTTATTTTTTATTAATGAGTTATTAATAAAAATTTTAATAAAAATGATCCCTCAGAAAATTCCTCGCAAAATTAATTTCCAAGGGATTTTTGAGAATTTTTTTTGATAATTTTGCGAGAAATTTTTTTGAGGGATATTTCTATAATAAATGGTTTATTTGTAAAAAAATTGATAAAAAAATCCCTCAAAAAATTTCTCAAAAATTAATTTTGCGAGAGATTTTTCGAGAGATTTGTTTTTCATTAATGAGTTACTAATAAATTTTTTTGATGAACATAATCCCTCAAAAGTTCCTCACAAAATTAATTTCCAAGGGATTTTTTGAGGAATATTTTGATAATAAATGGCTTATTTATAAAAAATAATAAAAAATTCCTCAGAGAAACCCTTGAAAATTAATTTTTGAAGGATTTTTTAAGGGATTTATTTTTATTAATGAGTTATTAATAAAATTTTTTGATAAAAATAATCTCTCAAAAAATTCCTCGTAAAATTAGTTTTCGATGGTTTTTTTTGATGATTTTACGAGAATTTCTTAAGGATATTTTTATAATAAATGGCTTATTTGTAAAAAAAATTGATAAAGAAAATCCCTCAAAACATAATTTTGGGAAGGATTTTTTGAGGGATTTATTTTTCATTAATGAGTTATTAATACAATTTTGATGAAAATAATCGCTCAGAAAATTGCTCGCAAAATTAATTTCCAAAGGTTTTTTGAGGGATTTTTTTATTAATTTTTTTATAAATAAGCCATTAATTATAGAAATATCCCTCAAAAATCTCTTGTAAAATCATCAAAAAAATCCATCAAAAAATCCCTCAGAAATTAATTTATGAGGGATTTACTGAGGGATTATTTTCATCAAAAAATTTTTATTAATAACTCATTAATAAATAAAAAATCTCTAGAAAAATCACTCGTAAAATTAATTTTTGAGAGATTTTTTGAGGGATTTTTTATCATTTTTTTACAAATAAGCCATTTAATATAGAAATATTCCTAAAAAAATTTCTCACAAAATTCTCAAAAAATCACTCAAAAAATCCCTTGGAAATTAGTTTTACTAGGGATTTTTGACGGATTTATTTTCATTAATGAGTTATTAATAAAATTTTTGATGAAAATAAATCCCTCAAAAAATCCCTCATAAAAATAATTTTCGAGGGATTTGCGAGGGATATTTTTTATCAAATTTTTTTTTACAAAGAACCCATTTATGTTAGAAATATCCCTCAGAAAACTCCTTGCAAAATTAATTTTGCGATGGATTTTGTGAGAAAATTTTTTTGTTGAAAAATTTTATAATTTATATTTTTTGTCGAAAAATCCCTTGCAATTCCGAGGGATTTTTTTCCTCGATAAAATTCCTTGATGAATTATACTTTTCTAGTAGTGATTATTTATTGTTTGCAAGATCATGGCATGCTTTGCTATGCAAACCTTTAGCCAAGAAGTGGCTAGGAGGTCATAATTCAATTTATGATTTATTTTCTTTCTTGCTTGCTTCATTTATGTTGTAATGCTTCTTATAAATATGCCTCCTTATCATATAAAGGGGCAATCTTTTCACTCTTTTACTTTTAAAATATGCAAAAGAAAGAACATAAATTTTAAAATGATAAAATGGAAGAAAAAAGCAACGAAACCTCTAGTGAAGTAAACAATACCTACCATACAATAAATCTAGTCTTATTAAATTACAACATTCAATCTAAGAGCTAAGTCATAAACAAATTGACTTGCCATAATATAAGTCATCGACTTTGTTAGCATTAAAGAGTACCAACTTAAGCTCGCACAAAAGTCTAATTCTCATCTCAAAATCAACTTGACTGAGTCAAACCAAAATTCTTCTAATCCTAGTCATATCAAATCTACTTGATCTAGTTCATAGTGATGTGGATTCTACCAAGTTATTGGCTCTATTTTATAATATTTATTAATGATTTCACTTCATATTTTTATACATATAAAACTAAGAGCGAAGTTTTAGATAGATTCAAGATTATAAAGCTAAAGCTAAAATACAAACCAAAAAAACCCATAAAAGACTTAGGTCTAATTGAGGTATTGAGTATACCTGAAATGAAATGGCATTATTTTATTAAGAACAATGGATCATATATGATGTCATACCTCTCTCCCCTCAATCCCATGGAGGAATAGAAAACCGTACTCTAATTGATTGATTAATTCAATATTAATAAGTTCTAGTACAATTAAAAACTTATAAGAGAAAGCCATCTTAGCAGCTTATTATATCTTAAATAGAGTATCTTATAACGATAATATGAAAACACCCTTTTGAATTTTGGAATGGCAGAACTCCTGAACTAGATTATCTGAAAATATGGGGGGCCTGGTTAAGTTCAAAATACCTAAACCTAAAATAAAGAAAATATAACCCAAATCATAGATCCTATTTTTGTAGGGCATACTCTAGAAAATAGTTCAAATAAGTTCCTTATGATAAATTAAAAAATGTGTGTCTAGTTTAAGATCATCAATAATGATTGTGTGCTTTTTTGTTTATACATTGATGGCATCTTTATCTCAAGCATATCTCAAAAAATCATATCTAAAATCAAGTCCTTCCTTTCTCATTCAATAAAAAAGTTGATAAAAGAATTTGGTTTTTCTAGTCAAAAATATATGTCCACTTCATATGATCCTAATATTCATCTAAATAAAAATCTACATGACCCAATAAATCTGTCAAAATATTTTCAAATCATTTAGATCTCTTTTATATTTGGCAAATAAGACTAAACCTGATATTGTCTATGCTATAGTGGGATTAAGTAGGCGTACCTAAAATCTTAATTGATTTCTTTGGACTACTTTAGCTTCAGAAATCTTAAAGGAACCCTAAAGCTTTCTCTCCTTTACACTGGATATCTTGAGGTTGTTCAAAGTTATAGTGATACAAATTAGGTCATTGACTCTCTAGATCTTAAATCAACTATTGATATCTTTTTTTTTTTGTGTCTTAGTGAAGTTACCATAGCCTGAAGTTCATCTAAGCAAACTATTGTATCCCAAAGTATTGTGAACACTGAGTTGATACCCTGAATACCACTTGTACTAAGGTAGAGTGGATTGCAAATCTTATATCAAAGTTACCTTTAATGCCTAAGTTAGTTTCGGTTATCTAAATCCATTATAATAATAAAGTTATAATTGAACTTACTAACCAAAAGAGTGCTATTAAAAAGATGAATTGACATATTAGACTTTTTTATAAATATATAAGACAAGACAAAAGAATTATCATTTTTTTGGAATATGTTGAGAAACACTTGATAGATCAATTGACCAAAGAATTATCTAGGAGTGGTATCCTAGGATCATCAAGAAAGATGTGTCTTAAGCCCATCATTTTGTTATCAGTATAGATATCCAATCTCTATAATTAGAGATTCCATGAAAAAGGTTCTGTATGATTAAAACGATGTTGATTGAGCAATTGTACTAGGGCATAAAGTACTCTCATCTCTATAATGAGAGTACTTATAAAGTAAAAAAGAAAATGTTATAAGATTGAGTTATATTCTTAATAGGTCTAAAGTATAATGTAAGGTATTATATCATAAATATCTTTAGAGGACTAGCCTATGTGAGAATTATCGTATCATATTGCAACAAAGGGTTTGGACTAACTTTGAGAACTTCTAATGAAAAATCAAGATAGTGAATGCAATGCTTTTAATATATGTTGACCGTACAGACCTAATAAATATGTACTATGTATGTAATATGTGCAAGTCCAAGTTAAAAACTAGTTAAGATCTAATCCAATATGGTTCTTTTGAATGGATACAATTAATGCTAAGTGGGGTTCAAGTCTATTGGATACATCATCCATTGCATTCCCTAAAAATTTATGTTATTTGATTTTAATAGCTCTCAAAATTTTAAAACCTCTATCGGTGATTATTGGATAAAAAATTTAAAAATTTTAAAATTAATAACCTAGCATGACCCAAGCAAACATGTGGCAACTTTAGATAAGAAACATTTTTAAAAGAAAATTTTTAATTTATTAAGGATGCTATTCTTATGGATTACTACAATTGCATAGAAGAACCATGAGGAGTATAATTCAAGCTATTATGCGGTTTTTATATAGAACGAATTATGCATTATCTTTTTAGGGTGATATGGTAGTCTATAAATAGGCTCCACATCAAGGCCTAAGTAATTAGAAGTAATGAATGGCATTGTGAAAAAATAATCACAAATTAAGAATTTTGTAAGTGATTGGATACATTCATTTTTGCCTTAATTTGATGTGAGAGTTCATACAAGCAAATGTTTAGTCGTATATTGCTTGTATGCTAGAAAGTTTTTTAGGTACTTATACAGAGCCAAGGTACCCTAATGATACCTTTTAGCTAATCTTTTTGGGTAAGGTATAGAATAATTATGCATAATATTAAAGTAACTTGGCTCATGGCTTGTATGGATTAGAGATATTATATGTAAGCTTTTTCAAACTAACATACAAGTAGATCTTGGTGTTTGTAATTAGATTTAGACTCTTACTACTGAGTTCATTGCAGATTAAATGGAAGGAGTGTATGAGAACCTGTGTTGATATGTTTCAATCTCATTGATTATATAAAAGGAAGTTCTTAGATACTTATATAGAATCAATGAATTCAAATAGCACCTTTTGACTAGTTTTTTGATGGGGTCTTGGATGCTATAATAATAATAATAATAACTTAATCTGAAACTAGTTAGGGTTGTTACATGAATCCCTTTTCTCTATTTTACTTGATTTAGGTCTTGGATAATTACGCTTCACATTTATAGATTGAGAGGAATTATAGGATTTTTCTTATGTAAGCAACTTTTAAGGTAACAACATATAAGGATATATTACCAAGCACTTACCTTATAGTATCACCACTTACCACTATTAAGATATGAGGGGTTCAATTCTGATCGAAGTCAACCCTTAAGAACAACTTCGATGTCCTATTCATTATAGATTTAACTATCACTAGTTGATAAATTATGGTCTCATCCTTGCAATGTATCTCTCACTGTTACCTTGCAATCTTACTATCGTCAATCTAATCCTTTTAGACGTGATTGTAATGAGTTCTAATCTCACCCAATCGAAAAAATGGCCACCTATTTAGATGTGACTGTTATTAGTTCTAATCAGGCCAAATCAACAAAGCCACCTATCCTTGTAAATTTGAGCACCACTATCCATATCTTGCTAATCCATATTGAATTCAATTTTCACAATATCTATGAACAACCCCTACTGTTGTAAGGTGAATAACTTTCTACTTAATTTATTAACCCAAAATGCTCAAGCATGATACGAAAAGACTCCTAATAAAAAAACCTAATAATGAGATGAAGATAAGATTGGGTTGGATTTGAGGCTTGAACTTTGATTCAAGTCAAAATTTTAAGCCCAAACCTAGTACAAATAATCTCAAATATGGCTCAGAGTTTGACTGAAGTGATCTTGTACTATTGTGATTTTCTATTCTTCTAACCAGCATTTTAATTCATATCTTTAGAAGCTAATGCAACCTTGAAAAATAAGAATAAGAAGAGCTTTAGTTTTTTAAGGAAACTTTATTAAGTATCTTTCTTGGAATTGTATTTTTTTATCCAATTTTCTTTAAGAGACTTTCTTATTCTTTTAGGAGTTTTATTTTTATCCTATTATCTTCGAAAGACTTTTTTTTATAAATTCTTCTAGGAGTCTTATTTTTACCAAAATTAAATCAGTTTATGATTCTAATCTTTTATTTTTGAAGTATTATAATTCTAGTTTAATTTCTTTTAGGCCATTTTTATTCTATAATTAGGCTTTTAATATACCCCAATGTTGGAATAATTTTTTGTTTAAGTAATACAAGGCCACAAAAATCCCTAGGGTGATTAGAGATGCCAAATCAAAAACATCAAGAAGTTAATGCTAGACCAATAATTATTCCTCTTCTACTTGCCTAGATTAGATTAATTCCAAAGCTAGCTCTGCTTGCATGAGAAACCTTTATTAAAAATAATGACCAAAGCACTTTTGCTTCTTTTGTGCATCAAACCTTGGCACCAATAAAAATTTTAATCATTTAATTATACAAAATTCTTCAAATTCAAAAATGCTATCTAACTCAAATAGAACATTGGCAACCAAGTGAAATCATTATTGGTATCCTAGATCTTGGCAGTCCTTGTCTTAGGGTGATTCAATCTCCAATCTTTTATAATTATTACATTTGCCACATATGCTATGTCATATTGATTAAAAATCTTTAAATATCAACAGTTAATCTTTTTGGTATAGTATAAGAATCCAAGATCACTAATGATGGAATACTAAGATTACCTCAGATATATTTTGCAATTGTTGTAATATTTTATTATATTTCATATGATTATTATAATATTTGGTTAAATTATTCAATTATAATACATAAATTATATATTATTAATAATTTATATTATATTATAAAAATAAAAAATAAAACTATGATATTACATTATATCATATCATATTATTATTAATATTATAATATAATCTGTGAAGATAGTATTATTGTAGTATATCAACATAATAATTTAATGTTACACTATATTAAATATATATTATAATATTATACTATAATAATATAACTATATTATAAAATCATCATTATTATATAATATATATGATTTTTTTATTTATTGAGCAACTTTTTTCTATGTACAACAACTATTTGATCTTTAAATCCTAGTCCAAATTCATTGTCCAGCTATCAGTCCCTAAGGAGAGGTTTCACATCTATTGGAAATTAATCCGCATGGAGAAGCTTCACTGGATTAGATAGTGATTCTAAGGATGGAGTATATTATCTTTTCATTGAGTACGATAAAAATTATATTATACATTCTAAGATAAAATGAATCAACCAAAAGCAAAAGTATACTATCTATTAAATATATAGATAATAAAAAAATTATTTAAATATAAATTACAACAACCGATGAAGCTTTCACATCTCCATGCACCAGCATGCTTCACACTAATTAATTATTAGGCATCATTTGATTGTACTTTTAGATGGCTTGAAAGTACTTCTAAAGTTTTAAAAATATTTTTAAGTAATTTTATATTATTTAATAAACTCTATAAATATGCTTTGGGCCTTCACCAAAAGTTGATAAAAGCTCTAATGGGGAAATCTCTAATTTAGAGCTTTCTTCAAAAACTCTGCTTAACATGCATTGTGAAGCCATTTTTGAACCTGTTTGGATTAGTTGTTGGAAGCCAATTAGTAGCTATTAGCCTCCAATAGCTGATTGAAGAATATTGAAGCTAGTTGATTGGTTCAATTGATAACTATTAGCCTTTCAAAGGCTGACCGTTGGGATCAACTTGTTAAAATATTTATTGGATTTAACAATTGCTTTAATAGTTAAAATAAAAATTAGAAAGATATGGATGCCTCTATCAACCATCCAAATTTCATCTTTTATTATTATTTTTTCCTTTCCCAAACGCTTCACCTTTTTTTTTTTTTTTTTTTTGTTACAAACGGGCGATCATACACTCCTCATATGAATCAACCCAGATACATCTGAATATAAAATCTGCTGGAGAAGGATCGGGCAGGGGTCCGCAGGGCTCCAAGTCCATGGTCCCGCATGCTGAGCTACAAAGGAAGCCACCCAGTCTGCCGCCGCATTGGCCTCACGGAAGATATGACGGATCTGAACAGACTGGATTTCCCTCAACATGGACCGGCAGTCCAACAAAATCGGATTAGAGGGAATGTCCAAACAGCTGTCCCTCAACAATCAGGAGATGACAGTCATAGAATCCCCCTCAATCATAATCTTATGGGCCTTGAGAGTTCTGATAGCATACGAGAGACCCCCCCACGCACCAATGAGCTCCGACATAGGAACAGATGAGTCGAGGGTACCAAAGCCTCCCACCGCTAAGAGATCACCCTGATGCCCACGAATGATAAAAGCAGAGCCAGCAGCTCTATGACGGACACTCCCATCAAAATTGATTTTGACATACCCTGGAGGTGGGGGCTTCCAAGAGAAGAAAATCGAACACCGGTTCGCTGTCAAGACAGCAGGGGAGCCCCAGAGGCCAGAGGGGTCAACATCAACAGCACTAGAGCCCCGGGCACAGTCCGAAGACAACAGTCTGATCTGCCTCACAACTCTGTGATAAGAGAATCTGTCGTTGGTGAAGATGATCTGATTCCTCGAAAGCCATATGTGATAAGCAGTGGCAGACCAAAGACCACGCTTATTCAGAGGGCCATACCGGATCTCCTGAAAGAAAGAGGATCGCAAATCAGCCATAATATCAGCTCTCCTAGGGTAACCCATGAGAACCCATATCCGTCTCGCTCTGGGGCAATAAAATATAGCATGGTCCAGAGATTCCTCCGCCTGACTGCACAGAGGGCAAGTCGGCTGGATAGACAGACCCCTCCGGGATAGGAGAAGGCAAGTCGGAAGACAGTCCCAAAGAAGCTTCCAGATGAAGCGCTGAACCCTGGGAAGAATAGGAAGCTTCCAGATCCAGCGAGCATCCTTCGTACACTGCGCCTGTGGCCTGAACATATCCAGAAGATCTCTAATGGGGGCCTTGGGAAAGCAAGATCTCTGCCAAACCCTGGAATCTGCAACACAGCCAGCCATGAGAGGAAGCGAGATAATCCGAGAAGACAACTCTGCTCCAAACAAGCGGGTCACCGAAGGAATATGCCAGGAGAGGGGGTTTAAGGAAATCAAATCCTTAACCCTGAGATTGGGGGGGACATCCATACTGATATAGGTGGGCCAACGCATGAGAGGGAGCTCAGAAATCCAGGCATCCTTGACAACATCAATCAAAGAACCATCACCAATCAGCCACGAAATGTTGTTCATGATGGCCTGGCTATGACTACAGATCTGCTTCCAAAAGGACGAAGAGCCCCGGGGCGGCATAATGGTCAAGCCAGGAGCCCAGTCTCCGTATCTCGCATGCATCACAGAACTCCATAAACACTGAGGCTCTAGGAGGAATCGTGAAGCGTGCCGAGCAAGAAGAGCTTCCCTTCTAGCAATCAAAGACTGAATCCCCAAACCACCTTCATAGATAGGCATACAAACCCTATCCCAAGATAATAGGTGAATACCATGACCCTCCTGCATCGAAGCCCAAAGGAAATCTCTGAAGCATCTATCAATCCTTCTCAGGCAGGTGATCGGCATGACAGTATTGGATAGGAGGTAAACTGGAATAGAAGAGAGGATAGAGCGAATGATGGTGACCCTGGCCATCATAGAAAGGCTAGTAACTGGCCATCCATCAGTACGCTGGCGGATCCGTCTCTCAATCTCAGCATAGTCAGAACAACGGGCCCGTCTACCG
Organism: Calamus simplicifolius; assembly: GCA_900491605.1. Taxonomy (NCBI): domain Eukaryota; kingdom Viridiplantae; phylum Streptophyta; class Magnoliopsida; order Arecales; family Arecaceae; genus Calamus; species Calamus simplicifolius. Next base: position 215,396 of record UESW01001863.1, on the reverse strand, counting down.
GTAATAGGGATCCCCAAATACATAAGACGGTCCGTCAGAGGTGATACCAGATAGCTCAATAATAGCTTGCTTAATAGATCTGGGGGTCTTCGGACTAAAACAGATAGATGATTTAAGAAAATTAACTCTTTGGCCCGAAGCTTGACAATAACGCTGCAGAATAGAGTGAAAAGAGGCAGCATTATCAATAGAGGCCTTCCCCAAAAGGATGCAGTCATCGGCGAAAAGAAGGTGAGAAATCAGAGGGCCCTCACTCCCGGCCATGAACGGGACAATCCGACGATCCAGCTGAGCCTGATGGAAAGCACGAGACAGATCGTCCACAGCAAGAATAAATAACAAAGGAGATAGTGGGCACCCCTGTCTCAGACCCACCGAAGAGTGGAAAAACTCAGTAGGACTCCCATTGATAAGCAGAGAAAAGGACGGTCTCAGAATGCAAGCCATAATCCACTCAATAAAGAGATCAGCAAATCCGAATTCCTGAAGAGACCGTTCCAGAAAGGCCCAGCTCACTCTATCATAAGCTCTTTCCATATCAAGTTTCACTGCCATAAGACATCTTTTCCCAGGAGCTCTTTGGAGATCATGCATGAATTCCTGAGCAATGAGGACGTTGTCCGAAATAGACCGCCCTCGAATAAAAGCCCCCTGCTCCAAAGAAATAATACGGGGATAACAAGCCGAAGACGACCAACCAAGAGGCGAGCACAAATTTTATACAGGGTAGTACAGAGGCTGATAGGTCTGAAGTGCTGAGGAAGAGATGCATCGGACCGTTTAGGCACAAGCGTAACAAGAGTCCGATTCCAATCCAAGGGAATCTGCTTCGAATGGAAGACAATTTGAACAGCCTGAATCACCTCCTGACCAACAATGTCCCAGTAGTGGCGATAGAAAAGGGGGGGAAATCCATCAGGCCCAGGGGCCTTTTCCGGTCCAAGCTCCCACAGAGCCATCCGAATTTCCTCAGCAGTGATCGGCCTACACAGCTTATCATTGTCCTGAGAAGAGACTCTCCTGGAGTCAGGAACTCTGACAACCGGATCACCATTACCGGAGGAGTCAGCCCATCTAGACTGAAAGAAATGAAGAAGCAGATCCCGAATAGAATGATAATCCTCATGGCCTTGCCCCTCTATATCCACAAGCCTCCGAATTCTATTAACAGCACGCCGCTTCAGGGTAGCCTGATGGAAGAATCTAGTATTACGATCCCCCTCACGGATCCACTGAAGCCTTGACCTCTGTCTCCAATACATCTCCTGCTGGCGAAGTAGTGAGTGATGACAAGCAAGCTTATCCCGCAAAGTGAGAAGGTCCGAGTCCAGCAGAAATCCCTCCTGATCCTCCTTTTCCTGAAGAGCTGTAATATCTGCTTCCACCCGATCAATCTGACGATCCAGATTTCCCACATCATTCCTATTCCATCTGGTAAGACGTCGTCTAGCCAACATCAGACGACGAGAAAGGCGGTAAATAGCATTACCCCTGATGGGAAGATGCCAAATTTGAGAAATAATAGACCGAGCCCCCGAGTGGACAGTCCAGAAATGCTCAAATCTAAACTGTCTACGGTGATGCTGATCAGCCTCAGTAGAGATCAATAAGGGGCAATGGTCGGAAGCAATCCTGGGCAGGTGAGAAACATGGGCCGCTGGAAACTTGTGAAGCCACTGGGCCGTAGCCAAAGCTCTGTCAAGTCTTTCCCATACACGAGCTGAGCCATGGCGATTATTACACCAAGTGAATTGGGTTCCGGAATACCCCAGATCCAATAAACCAGCAGTCCCAATAAAAGATTTAAATTCAGTAATATCAGCAGAGGCCGAAACCCGTCTACCCCCATGTTTTTCATTGGCCTCAGTGATACAGTTAAAATCTCCCGCAATAATGGTAGGGAGACCTTGACCAAGAAGGGAAAGCAGCTCAGACCAAAGAATCCGCCGCTCCCTATAATCCGTGCTGGCGTAAACAGTCGACAGAAGCCAGGTGTCAGTGGACCCCGCAGAGATAAGAAGACCAATCTGCTGGTTACACTGATGAAAAGCCTCAATCGAAACAGCAGAGTCACGCCATATGGCCAAAATACCCCCAGACATACCCTCAGCCTGCACAGCATACATAACCACGACCGGGAAATCTCCCTCCGGAGCCGGGCTAAAGTATCGCCTGACAGTCTAGTTTCCAACAACACACATATATCAAAATTATGTAATTGCAACAATCTATTAAACGAGGATCGAAAGGAAGGCTTTCGAGCTCCTCGAACATTCCATTTAAGTATCTTCATTTAAAGATTGGGGGGGACTGGGACCCCTCCTTGGTCCTCCACCATAGCCATATCAGATAAACATCCATTACCGAGGGTGCCACTATCAGTAATCATTGGATACTCTGTCATCAAGCCATCCGAATCAACACCTAGAACCACAGGAGGCAAGGACTGATCCGGAGGTATAGTATCAGAGAGAGGACCCACAGTGTTTTCACCTGATTCCTTCATGGGTAAAGTGACATTCGTATCAGTTCTGGGCTTGCTCACCCCCTGACCAGCTTGCTGGATACAAGATGGTAATGACATCTTGGCTAGGGAGTTAAGAGCCCCCTCATTGCTTTTAGGCAAAGAAGTTTTCCCTTTTCCTTTCCTCTTCACTAATTTGGATATGGATCTCGGAGCCGGGCAGTCGACCGATCTGGCCCTTTTCAGAGGGCCAAGAAAAGCATCCTCACCACCCTGAGAATTGCCACTGGTCGAGCCCAATCCAGATGAGCTGAAGGGATTATGAATTGTCTGAACTTTGGACTGAATAACAGCATTACTCCCCTTCAGTTCAGACTTCAATTGAGAATTCACTGGGTCTACAGTACCGGCACAGAAAGTAACCGGCACACTAACAGTAGCATTCAAGGGAGCTGATATCACCTCCTTCCCCTTCTGAAAGTCATCACCCTGATCACTCGACCCTTGCACCATCACAGTCGTCTTCATCATTGACGGGGGCAGTTTCCGGCGAGCCACCTTCACCGGCTGCCTCCACCCATCCTTCTCCACGGCCGACAGTTGCTGCGTCATCCGATTCAACTGGGAATAAGCACAGCTACTCAACGCCTTGGAGCCAATATTTGTCTGGGAATTCTTCCGTTCCTCCCGTTTCTGCCCAGGAGACTCCCGACGTTGAGAACAGCCGTCAACCAGGGGCCGAAAGCAGGGGATGGAGAGACTGTCTTCTCACTTGATTCAGTCAACACAGAGCATGGTCCTTCCAGGTGAAGAGAACCGCAACTCGGGCAGAATCCTTCCAAGGATTCGTAGATGAACGGCTGCCAAAAGGAAGAGAAATGCCCTGCACTCGGGTACCCGGCCGGAGGGGACGCCGGAGGTCCATCCGCAAGCAGATACGAGCATAATTTCCCCTACTTTTGGCCATGGTCGCCGCATCAAGACAATGGAACTGCCCGGCACCTTCAGTGATCGCTCGCAGGAAGTCCTCCTTCCAGAATTCAAGAGGAAGATTTGGAAGACGGAGCCAAACCAGGGCGAAGGGGATAGCGTTCTCAGCCGGACGAACTCCGGCTTCCAACGATCCATGCCAATGATCTGCCCATTGATGATCCAAGGGCGATTCAACACCAGCTCTGCAGTTTCCGAGTCCTCAAACCGGAAGATGTGGTTGCGGCAGGCCAAGCTGATCGGCAAGATTTCCCCCCGGATTCCGGCACGACGAAACTCCCGAACATAGGCGTCCGCCGGAACCCATTTCTGATAAGAACGAGCTAGGATAGCTCGAACATGCCATTCACCATCTCGGACTTCAGATCCTCCACCGGAAGCTGAATTACCTCCGGGAATGCATTCTCCAGCCGCGCGATATCCGCCGGCGTCGGGGAAGAAGATACCCAGAAGAAGCCCGCTGAGCCAACCTTCGGCCCACTCTCCCGACCACCATTGACCCCATCCGACGCCATGAGCCAGAAGGGGACACCCAGACGATGGCCCACCGAAAGCAGCGAAGCCGGAGACGGAGACGATCGCCGGAGATCACACAGGCAAAAGCCGCGCACGAATCTTAAAGCTGACTACCAACCAGATGCGGGAGCACCCTTACGCACGAACCTCAAAGCTAATCAAGGAGCTTCTGGTCTTCCAACGCTTCAACTTTCGCTGTCTCTTCTGTTTGATAGTTTTTCTTCCAACCGTCCACCTTACATAATAAAATTGCTTCTAGTCTAATGAGAGCAAGAGCGTAATATTAGAATGTTATTGGGACATTTTAGATTTGTATGAATTAATTATATTATTTATATTTATAGATATGAGATTGCTTATTTACTAATTATTGTTTTAAGCTTTTTTTATTCTTTATCTATAAACTCATCAAGCGAATGAAATGATGGAAAATATGTATTATATTAAAAATATATGTTTTTATTGGTCATTTAACATTTTAATAGTAATAATTATAGTAGTTCGATCAAATACTTTATTAAAAAAAAGCCTACACGGCTAATAGCCAAGAACCATCAACCAATGGCCAATAGTTATCAGCTAACACTACAAGAATCCTGGTAATTAGCGACTTCAAAATTATCAGCTAATACTACAAGAATCCTGGTAATTAGCGATGCCATTTTGGCGTCACTAACAAGGAAAAACATATCGCTATTTTATATTAGCGATGCACAGATGCTAAAAAATGATTGCAAAATCATTGATCGCTAACGAATTTAGTAACGACAACATTCTGGTGTCGCTAACCATGCATCGCTAATTCCTATTTTATTTATTTTAAAATTATTATTTATTTAATTGATGTTTATATCATATACATTAAAATTTTGCTTAGATAATATAAAATTATAACTAAAAGTACATTCACAAAAAAATATATAAATACCTTGCATTGAAAATAAAAATAAAGTATATAAAATAGTGTCATATAACTCCTGTTCATAATACAAAATAGTAGCACATAAATATAGTACTCATAAAATACAAAGAAATCTAGAAATATCAATACCGATCAGCTGGAGGGTCATCTAGAGCTGAAGGTGGAGCAGAGAACTATTTAGACTGCGATATTCTCATAACTAATTGCCACATCTTCTACAACTCCTATTCATAACCAACACGCTCTTCTCACTATTCTCGCAGGCTGACTGCGATCTCGATCAACATATCAGATCTAACACATTCCGTGATGTAATGCTTAATGTCCTCATACTCCTGGTGTCACTCTGACTGGAAGAAAAAGAACCACGTCGAGTGAAGAATATAGAAGCTTTGCGCCCAAACCATAGATTCACGATCGTTCGGTTGGACGCCAATAGCCTCTAGAAAGATTCAACGACTCTCATATGGCGAAAGGTTGGCTATGGACCCTTCCTCCTCTAATGGTTTGTGGCCTGAGACGTTAACTCATCCACACGAGCCTGGAAGGAATATATATAAAATATTATGTAACTCATATTAGAGCAAATATATTTATAATTAATACATAATATTTTCAATGATTTACTTACTCCAATATACTGGGAGCGAGTGTCGACCCAAGAGTCATCTTTTCTTGTGTGGGTTGCCTTAACTAGCTGCTACTCCCTTGGATCAAAGCCTTCCTTTAGCCTCTAAAAAATAAAGTTTCAAATTTGTAGTTTTGCATATTTAAAAAATTCTATCATTAAAACGTATGCAAAATAAATAAATTTATATTCTTACAAAATGACGTCGATGCTCCTTAATAGAAATGGATCTTGCTGTGTGGCAAGAAAGACCAGTGCTTGGACCACCCTTTTCGAATTGACGATTCGAGCTAGTTGTAGCCAACTTCCTACGCTGCTCTAAATCCATCCACTTTTGCTGCCAGTCAGCCCATACTGCATTAGAGATATGAATGGGGCATTTTGATACTCTCCGCTAGTGACATAAATTATCGGAGTATTGACTGCCAGCGAGTGCATTTTAAGCCCTTTTAACAAGAGGAGTCATGGTTGGATCCCACTCAAATTTTTTCTACAAATAGAATAATATTTAATATGCATATTATAAAGATAATTAGCACAATAAATACATTGTAAATATAATTGTTCATAATATGACATTATATACAATTAAGCACCATGCAAATAGTGTATATGTCAGCTCCCCCTCCTCTCTGGGGCTACCGACTGCACACCTGCACACTTGTGGTAATCGGATAGAGTTTTACTAGTCTTTATGTAGCGCTCCATAAAGAGCTAGAGAACCCCAACTAATTATCATAAGTGGCAGACACACGAAAACACATCCTGTTAAAAACTTTTCACTTTTATCTCAATTATATTCACAAATCACCCAATCAACATTAAGCATCAACCTGCTCAGATAATATTTTTCATGACATTCCTCAGGCAGTTTACAAGATTACATTCACATTCGACATTAAAAATCCTAAGTGCGCACATCATACTCATAATCTCCTCCAAAACATAAGTCTCGTATTCATATCCAAAAAGGTCTAAAACATCATTACATCCCACTGTACACATACACATATACAAAATACAATTATCAAACCACCTCTCTCAATATACAAGGCTAGAATTTAAACACTCTTGCATCCAAGCAAGCTTCATCAGCTAAGGGTCCTGTCCTGCTTATCTTGTGATCCTGGCAGAAATACTCACTGATCTGAAAGAACATTTAAATCATAGAGGGATGAGACCTAAGTCCCAGTGACTGGATAACCATCTAACTATGGAGAAATAGAGAACCATTACCTCTTAATTTCAATCGTATGCTGAAACTATTTAACTTGTACAACTCAAAGTACATTTTTAACATGATATCAGATAAAATAAAATGTAGCTTATTCTTCAAATAACATATCAGTACTGGAATACTCTATAATAACTCTTCACTGAATGATAACTCATTAAAATAAAACTTCATGCATTACAATATGAAGATATGCATTCTTTATCTACAACCCAGACTCCCATCAGGATCTGCTTGCCCACTGGCATCTCAAGTAAGATCTCCCTCTCGGGATAACTATTTGGCCCATTGGCCCTTTTTATATCACAACATATGCTTTTAGATCTCATGATGCTGGGCTGTGTGTGTAATGCCTCTGAGGTACCACCCTACAGTCGCCCTTCTGTAGGTGTACTCTCATCGGGTGCGTGACTAGCAACAGGATCCCCGCACAAATAGCACCCCTTACCCGTGCGGTTCACCTAGCAAAGTGCTTTGTTCCTTAACCCTGGAACCTCGGGTTTTCTCTCTGCCCCCACGGGCTATATATAGTAATCAGCTCCACTGAGCTATGATTCATGCCCCCACGGGCTGCTCACAACCAGCCCCACTGGCCTGGTTAGGCATGCACTCACCCCTGATTCTGGGGTTCATCGTACGATCTGTTCGCAAGGAGGTGCCGGCTCGATAGTAGTGTGCAATGCTCATGCTACAGTACAGTCTAAAGGGTGATCAGCCCCTAGCTGCCTGATGCTCAGTATGACTCATACATCATTTGTAAAGCTTTATCATGCAAATATGCCATGTATACACTAAAAATTCCCTCATCGGAACTCATGCTTATGTGTATATGCTTAAGACTCATTTATCAAATTATCATATACTAGGTTCTCATTTCTCATATTTAAAACATACATAATACTCTGCCAAACATAACATACCATAACTAGGTATAAATCTCATTATACTAGCTCAAATTAACCTCTCATTGCTAGATGAGAAATCCACTCACCTTAGTAGGTTACTCCTCGACTGGTACAACTGGTACTCAACTCTGGTATTTTGGCTCCCTAGAATAACCCTCTTGACCTACGTCAACATACAAATACAATAGCTATTAGGATTACCTCCACACGAGGTTTTCCCATGAACCAAGCATGCATACATGATCTATCCTCTAATATCTCATTATTTCTTCCACCCAATCTCTACTCAAGATTACTTCTACTATTACCTCAAAATACACTAATCTAAGAAAATCTAAAGTCATACAAGACCTAGGGAAGCTATAGCTTACCTGGAGTCGAGCACAAACCCCCAAGCTTCCCTTTCCCTTTCTCTTTCTTCCTTTTTCTTCTTCTTCTTCTTCCTTTTCCTCTCTTTTCTCCTCTTCTTTCTTTCTTTCTTTTCTCTGGCTGAACCCACGTTCCCCTTTTTCTCTAATGACTTGGGGACCAAGTCATAGGAAACTTAAGGGTTAAGGCATGCCAAATCTCCCTTTTACCCTCACACACTCTTAACACACACTTTTTGGAAAACACGTGGCTCACTTATAACCATGCTATTTGCCCTTATATTTTCTTTCCTAAGTTGCCCTTAACACAATTTGCAATTGACATCGGAGCCTTTTCCCCTTTTGCCCCTGATATAGCATTTTTTTAATAGATTTATAGCCCAGATTATCCTTTTTCACTTAAATCTATACTTTTATGTAACATTTCTAATAAAAGACTTTACCATCTTGAAGAACTCGATTTTAGAAATCCAACGATTCAAACGGCATCCAAATCGGACTTGAAACGGATTAAATATGAATTTCTCAAGATTTAACTCAGAAAAACCTGCCGTCGCGGAGTCGGCTCAAACAGATTGCGAGTCGGCTCGAGCAGAAGTAGGGGTCGACTCCAGAAAAGTAGGGGTCGACTCCTGAAAGTAGGAGTCGACTCCAGCACTGTAGGGGTCGACTCCTAAGCGTGCCGAAAGCTTAAAACCGTGCCGGAGTCGACTCTAATCAGAGGGGAGTCGACTCCAACCACTAAAAACGTCATTTTAGGATAAAACTCATACTAAACTTGATTTTTCTTATGATTTAAACCCATTAAACTTAAGTCTCTAAATTTCTCAAATCAGACTCATTAACATTTAGAATATACTTATTTACTCCAAAAATTTCTTCTCTTTACATTTATCAAAAGGCCAACACACCCATATATCAAGAAAACTTTCTGACTTTCATTTTAACTGAAAATGCCATAGATTACAAGGTTTTCAGGATGTTACAGCATACTTACCTTTTACATAAAATTTTATATTAGAACTAAAACAAAAATCAAAATAATTAAAATGTATTTATAATAATAAACATAACTAGCTAATATATTAAATGCATAAATTTCAAATTGCATCTATATAAATATAAGTTACATATCTAAAACTCTATCCAATAGAACTCCCTCATCTCCTGACTCATGCGGTCCCAATAGTAGTCCTCCGAGTTTGCATGCCTCTTAAATATATTTGTGATGCATATTGAGACAACATGTCTCTCCATAAATCTATTCAAATATAGTAAAATGTAAAAAAAATTTAATCACATTATAATTGTATGAATTAAAGAAATTAATATGAAGAGAAAAATATACTTACTCACCATCAACCAATAGAAGCCTCTTCCTCTCGCTGAAGGAAGTGCTCTCGCCTAACGATGACCCGATAGATAATCCTGATATCTCATTAGCATACATCTCATGCATATATTGCTATTGCTCGAAGAAGCTCTCATGTGCTGTATCAGAAGGAGAGTCATCATTGCTCATGCCAACTGAACGCCTCTTAACTATGGATCGACCATGACCCTCATAATATTGTACATATAAAATGTTGACCCCATGTTGATTTTGATGATCACAAAACAAATAAGTAAGGTGCTAATGTGTTTGTTATGGAGACAGATTATTGCAGGTAAATACAACATATCAAGGAGATGTTTCAATGAGTTACTTAGTCATTTGGCCGAACCACCTTGAATACTCAGTGCTACGGCCAAACCTTACTGAAATCCAGCTAACTGGAATCAACTTCCAGCTAACCGAATTTTCTACTCACTCCATTTGGCTGAACCACACTTAAATATAGCTAACTGAGGGAAGTCTTCAGCTAACTGGACTCCTGATTCTCTTTCTGGCCGAACTACACTTAAATCTAGCTAACTGAATTTTTGATCCAGCTAGCTAAGTTCCATGCAATCCTTCCTAGCCGAATTCAGGTTAAATCTAGTCAATTGGAATTCATTACAAGTTAACTAGATTGTATGCAGACTTCTCTTGGTCGAATTCCATTTCAATCTAGCTAACTGGACTGGCATCCAGCTAACTAAAATTTCCTGTAGACTTCTCTTGGCCAAACTCCATTTCAATCTAGCTAACTGGACTAGCATCTAGTTAACTAAGATTCCTTGCAGATTTTCTTCTTGGCCGAACGCCACTCATTTTAACTAATTGGAGTTGCATCCAACTAGCTAAGGTCCTTGCAGATTTTTCTTTCTAGCTGAATGGTGTTTCATTCTAGCTAACTGGAATTGCATCCAGCTAGCTGAGCATCCTGAGATAATTCTTCCTGGCCGAACTCTTGTTGGAAATAGTTAACTAGTTTGCATCCAGCTAACTAAACTCCATGACATTCTCTCTCCCTGGCCGCATGGATTTTAAACCTAGCTAATTGGAGATCATCTCCAGCTAACTAGATTGCACTGAAATTCATCCTGGCCGAGCTCATGTTGAATTTAGTTAACTGGACTTTTAGTCCAGCTAACTAAAGGTATGCTGAAATTCTCTCTAGCCGAATGTGTCGATGAGCTAGTTAACTGGAAGTAATAACCAATTAACTAAGAAATATTATTTTTCTTCCTGGCTGAGTGTTTCCCTGTATCAGTTAACTAAATTTCAATTTAGCTAACTGAGGTTGCTAGCTTCATTGTTTCTGCATGATTTCTTTTGTGCTTCAGCTAGCTGATTCCCTCATCTAGTCAACTAGGGAGTCTTTTCCTAATTCACCTGGGCATGCTCCTCTCTAACTGAATCCTTTTCAGCTGGAGTTTGCCTTTTTGAGAAAATGTCAGGATTTCTTTCTCCATTTCCGGCGACTATCAATGCATTCGATGCTTTGGGAAATCTCTTCAACGGTTATCTTCTCTTCCCATTTTTCTTTCCATTATTTTCATTTCAGTCTAATGGATAGTTTTGCAAATCAAACACTTTAAATAGCTGTATGTAGAAGAAGAAAGACAGTGAACAGTAGAAAGCCTTCATTGCATACATCCGTGGTTGTTCAGCAACAAAAGAAGGAAGCTCTGCTTTGAATACATTAGTGCTTATAAAAGATCATTGATTGCAAATCTGTGAATCATCAAAGCTTTCGAAAGCATTCAAATTTTAGCTACCTCAAAGAAGACTTCATTCATTGCTGAAGTACATTCAAAGGAAGAATTGGCATCGATCCACTATAAAAATCTTTGTATTTGTGATTGCTTAAATATTTTCTGTGATATCTCTGTGTTCACTTTACTACACCACTGTCGATTAAATTTTGATTTGCTGAAAGCACACAACTACGTAATTAATTTTTTAAATACCTAATTTATCATCCCTCTTTGGTTGTTACCTCTGGGCAACAAGTGGTATTAGAGCAGCGTGCTCCTAATTTCTTTTTCTTTAACAAGTTTGGAGCCAAAGATCATTAGCAATCCAAATGGAATCTGTTTTGACTGAGGGACAATCAACTAATAGATCACCTTTGTTCAATGGAACAAACTACACTTATTGGAAAGCATGGATAAAAATTTTCATTCAAGCACTAGACTATATGATTTATGGAGAATCATAATCAATGACCCTCATACACCCACCATCAAGACTAATGGTCTTGATTTTCAAAACGAAAAATGGAATAGGATGAGCAAGATAAGTGGTTAGCTCAATTGAATGCTAAAGCTATGAATGTTCTTTATTGTTCACTTGAGCAAATAAATTTAATCGTATTTTCACTTGCAATTCTGCTAAAAAAATCTGGGATAGACTTGAAGTCACCCATGAGGGTACTAATCAAGTCAAAGAAGTCACCCATGAGGGTACTAATCAAGTCAAGAATCCAAGATAAATATGCTTGTTCACAAATATGAATTATTCAAAATGAATTTTGTTAAAAATATTACTGATATGTTTACAAAATTTATTAACATTATTAATGGGCTAAAAAGTCTAAGAAAATCATATACTAATGATGATCTTGTTAGAAAGATATTAAGATCCTTGCCTAAATCTTGGAAGGCCAAGGTTACTACAATTCAAGAAGCAAAGGACTTCAACACACTATCACTTGAAGAGTTAGTTGGTTCATTGATAACTCACAAGCTTTAGTAATGACAATACATTGATGAGGATGAGTCAAAGAGGAAAAGAACAATGGCCTTAACGAATGCCACTCAAAATGATGAAAGTGAGGAAACAACAAGTGACAGTGAGGAGGATGATGAAATGGCACTTATCTCTAGAAAATTCAAAAAATTCATGAGAAGAAAGAAATTTGAAGGAAGAAGAAAATAATTCACAAAAGAAGAATATAAAGAAAAGGAGAAAGTTGAGCCTCCAATATGCTACGAGTGTAAAAAGTCAGGACATATCAGACCAGAATGTTCATAACTAAAGAAAGGATCCAAAAGAATGAAGAAAAAAGCAATGTTAGCTATATGAAGCGACAGTGAGGTTACAAGTTCTGAAGATGAAGATAAAAACAAAGTCGCCAATGTATGTTTCATGGCAGATAATGATGAGGTAAGTCCTAGCTTTCTAGATGACTTTACTTTTGATGAATTACATGGTATGTTCTATGAACTGCTTGATGATTTTGCAAACTTGAGTTCAAAGAATAGAGATTTGAAAAGTAAAATTAAAGATCTTAATTTTAAGAAAAAAAATTCAAAGAAAATGAATCCTTGCTTAAGGAAAATAAGATTTGAAAAATAAAGTAGATAGATTAAAGTCTATTGTAGATAAATTCACTTTTAGTTCAAATAAATTAGAAATGATTCTTAATAGTCAAAGAGCTATTTACAACAAAGCTGAACTTGAATATGATCTTTTAAAAAGATAAAGGTTTTTTTAAAAATATTTATATGCATGCTGATGATTTTGCAAAGATTATACTCTTTAAATATGGTAAATTAGGACACAAAGCTTATACTTGTCACACACATAATGTTAGAAAAATATGGATTTCGAAAGGAATTATCTTAGCTAACCCTAAAAGATCCAAGAAAGGTTGAGTACCTAAAAGGAAGAGTAAAATTTGTATATGCAGGTGTGTCTTGCAACCCGAGCAACTAAAAAAAAAAGGTACTTTGATAGCGGGTGCTCAAGACACATGACGGGTGATGAATCATAATTCATCACTTTGGATACAAAAGATGGAGGTATTGTTACTTTTGAAGATAATGGCTAAGGTAAAATAATTGGCATTGGTAAAATAGGTATCACACCTTATGCTTACATTGATAATGTTCTGCTTGTAGATGGCTTGAAACATAACTTTGTTAGCATTAGTTAATTATATGACAAAGGTTTTAAAGTTATATTTGAATTATCCTTATGCATTGTTATAAATCTTGCTGATGAGTGCATGAAATTTATTGGTCATAGGCATGGTAATGTTTACATTGTTAATTTAAATAATTTGTACGATCAAAATGTTGAATGCCTAGTTGCTATGAATGCTAAAACTAATGATAGTTGGTTGTGGCATCGTAGATTAGCTCATGCAAGCATGGATTTATTATCTAAACTAATCAAAAAGGATTTAGTGAATGGTTTGCCAAAACTAGTTTTCGAAAAAGATAAGATCTGTGATGCTTGTCAAATTGGAAAACAAACCCGAGTATCTTTCAAATTGAAAATTTTGTTTTTTACCACTATACCTTTGGAGCTCTTGCATATGGACTTATTTGGTCCTAGAAGAACCACCAGTCTAGGAGGAAAAAGATATGGTTTTGTTGTGATCAATGATTTTTCATAATTGACATGGGTTTTATTTTTGGGTAGGAAAGATGAAGCTTTTCCTTCATTTTAAAAACTATTTAAAAAAATTACAAACGAAAAAAGTTCTTCTGTTTTATTGATTCGGAGTGATCATGGCAAAGAATTTGAAAATCAATCCTTTAAAAATTTTTGTAACAAAAATGGCATTGAGCATAATTTTTCTGCACCTAGAACACCCCAACAAAATGGAGTAGTAGAAAGAAAGAACAGAACTTTAGAAGAAATGGCCAGCACCATGCTATGTAAGAGCAATCTCCCAAAGTATTTTTGGGCTAAAGCTATCAATACAGCATGTTATGTTTTAAATATGCATTAATTAGACCTATTTTGAAAAAGACCCCATATGAACTTTGGAAAGATAGAAAACCCAACATTGGTTATTTTCACATTTTTGGTTGTTGATGTTTTATTTTGAATAATAAAATATCGAACCTTGATAAATTTGATGCTAAATCTGATGAAGGCATTTTCCTTGATTATTCTTCACATAGTAGAGCCTTTAGAATATTCAATAAAAAGACTTTAGTAATTGAGGAATCAATTCATGTTATATTTGATGAATCTAATGATCTTTCATTAAGGAAGAGAAAGGGTTTAAATGATGCAGATGAAATTAAAGGTCAACTCAAGGACATCACTTTGGAAGATAAGGAGAATTCAGCTACACAAGAGGTAAATGAAGAAAATAACAAAAACCAACCTGAGAAATCTCAAGGTAATGATGAATTAGAAAGAGAATGGAGGTACATTATAATCATCCAAAAGAGTTAATTTAGGTGATCTATCTCATGGTATTAGGACTAGATCATCTTTTAGAGACACTTACAATAATTTAGATTTGTATCTAAAATTGAACCTAAACGCTATGATGATGCTAAAGATGATACTAATTGGATAAATGCCATGCATGAGGAATTTCATCAATTTGAGAAAAATAATGCATGGACTCTTGTTGATAGGCCTCATGATCATTCAATCATTGGGACTAAATGGGTATTTAAAAATAAATTAGATGAACATGGTAATATAATTAGAAATAAAGCAAGATTGGTAGCTAAGGAATATAACCAAGAAGAAGGTTGATTTTGATGAGACATATGCCCCTGTAGCTAGATTAGAAGCTATTAGATTACTTCTTGCATTTGCTTGCTTTATGAATTTTAAATTGTACCAAATGGGTGTTAAAAGCGCTTTCTTAAATGGATACATTGCTGAACAAGTCTTTGTAGAACAACCATCCAGTTTTGAAAATCACTTGTTTACAAACCATGTATTCAAGTTGAACAAAGCTTTATATGTTTTGAAACAAGCTCCCCGTGCTTGGTATGAAAGATTAAGTAAATTTTTGATCAGCAATGATTTCATTCGAGGAAAATTTTTGATCTTTTTATCAAAATACAAAATGATGATATGCTAATTATTCAAATCTATGTGGATGATATCATTTTTGGTGCTACTAATGACTCTTTATGAAGACTTTGCAAAGCTTATGCAGGGAAAGTTCGAGATGAGCATGATGGGCAAACTAAACTACTTTCTTGGACTTCAAATTAAGTAAAACAAAGAGGGAATCTTCATAAGCCAATCCAAGTACATCAAAGAAATGATCAAAAAATTTGGCATGGAGACATCCAAAAGTATCGGTACACCTATGAGCTCATCATGTAGATTAGACTCTAACAATACCGATAAATCTGTTGATTTAAAACTTTATAGAGGCATGATAGGATCTTTACTTTAATAGTAAGTAGACCTGATATCTTGTTTGTGTTTGTATGTGTGCTAGATTTTAAGCTAATCCTAAGGAACTACACTTGTTTGTTGTTAAAAGGATTTTAAAAATTTAAGTGGAACTATAAATTTAGGACTTTGATATGACAAGCAATCTAGCATTGACCTAATAGGATACAGACTCAAATTTTTACTGATTATAAGCTAGACAAAAATCAACTAGTGGAACCTACCAATTTCTAGGTGTCAACTTAGTCTCTTGGTTTAGCAAAAAGCAAAATTCAGTGCATTATCAACTAAGCTGAATACATTCTGAAGTTGCTGTGCTTAAATTTTATGGATTAAGCAACAACTAGAAGATTATGACATCAAACAAAAGGGCATTCCAATAAATGTGATAATACTAGTGCAATTAATTTGATTAAGAATCCCATCCAGCATTCTAAGACTAAACACATAGAATTAGACATCATTTTATTAGAGATCATGTAAATAATGGTGATGTTATAATTGAATTTTTATGTATCGAAAAGCAACTTGTTGATATTTTCATAAAACCACTTGAAAAAACTAAGTTTTGTGAAATTAGAAGGAAACTCGGTATGATCAATCCTTCGATTCAGTAAGTTAGCTTGTTTATTTGTTTGATTATTTTATCATACTTATTAGATCTTTAAAAATCTATTATCTATTGAAAACTTCCTAAAATTTTAGTTCCCATATTTTTTTTTGTCCTCCTGATACCCTTCATGCATGAAACTTCTCTTGTTCCAGCTAACCGTCAAGTTAGCTACCTTCATTTGCATGAGTATTGGTTAGCCTTGCTGCCGCATAGGCCTATTGTAATTTCACTTCAATTGACTGGAAAGTCAATTGATGACCCTTTTGGATAAATCCCATGTGGCCGTGACCTTTACTCCTCTTCTCACCAAACTCCAAGAGCATTCAATGCATCTACCACTTAATTCCTAGTTGACTTAAGAGTTAACTTCATTAAATGAGTTAACCAACTAGCCAACTGACTTCTTTTCACTTTAATTCCCTCACCAATCAGCATTTACTTCACCCTCTTTCCTTTATCAGTCAATTGACCAGCTAACTGAGAATTAACCCTTCAGCTAGCTGATCGGTCAACTAATTGGGATTTATATAAACATCTCTTCTCACCGTGCACTCTTCTTCATTTCTCACCGAGTTCATCACCCTCCAACCGACTCCTTCTTCTTGGCTCTTCACCGTGCTCCTCTTTCCTTTTCAACTCTTCTTCTCTCCAGAAAAAGGGAAGATGGCTCCTAAGAAGAAAAACTTTCGTGCAAGGGAAGATAATTCCACTGATCTTCGTAGGAAAGCTACATCTTCATCTTCTTTGCGGAGTTTTACTTCTTCAACCTTCAACATCGCAACAAGAGCTTTAGCTAACGGGAGGTTAGTGGATTTTAACTTCCTAGATCAAGAAGGCTTTAAACTAGGTAGATTGTTTGCTGCACAAGGTTGGACCAATTTATTAAAAACCGAAAAACCTATCTATCCCGACCTTATCCATGAGTTCTATAAAAACATCACCTTTGGTGATGATATCATCTCTTCTAGTGTTAAAAAGGTCAAGATAGAGTTCGATAGAAAGTTACTAGGATCTGCCTTAAACATTCCTGCTGTTGGTATTATGAAAGATTTTTCTTGTGATAAAGGTTATAGGCTTGTCGTTGTGCTTAGTTTAGAAGATGGTGAAGCTGATAATATTGTAAACCTTGATGCAAATAAGTTAAGTATTAAAAATAGGCTACTTCATAGTATTATTGCAAAAATCTTTGCTCCTTGTGCTGGCTCTTTCAATGTTGTAACTGACCGTGATATTTGCATTATATGTCATATCATAAATGAAACTCATTTTGACTTCCCTGAACTTATGATGTCCATTATGAAAGAAGCCTTAGGACGAACCAAAGCCGCTCTACCTTACGACATGTTCCTTACCTTTGTTTTTGAATTTTATTATGTTAAACTCAAGGGTGAGATAATTGTAGAATTACGTCATTCTGATATCTTTAATGCTTACTCCCTTTATCATATGGATTATGCTAAGCGTGATGGTATTTGATTTAGAATTAGAACCAGGGCAGGTGAAAATTCTGTTCTTCCACCGATAATCCTACCATCTCAAGATCAGCCTTAACAAAATTGTCCTTCTCCTAGATTCTTTAATTTTGACTTTCCTCAGCCACCTCCCTTTATGTCTACTACACAAGAATCACATCATTTTATGTTTACAATACATGAGCCACATCCATTCATATCTTCTACACCCGAGTCACATCAATATGTTGCACCTGAGCTATCTCAATTTATGAATACTGCACCTGAGCCGCTTCTTTACAATGACAATCCTCCTCCTCAGCGCCCCACCATTGAAATCTGTGAAGAACAGATACAATGGATTATCCAAGAATTATCCTTTGCCCAATCTAGTAGAAGCTTCGGAGATAGTGGATCATATGTCAATGACTATTCCATGATACCCCACATCTCTACTATTTTTGAGACACTTTTCCAAGTTCTAATGCATCAGAAACAAATTGATCATGATATACAAGTACTTAATGGAAGAGTCTTTTACCATAATGAAACTATGTTGGGTCACATTCTTGGATAAATCAACATGTTGAAAGTTAAGCTTGAGTATTTTGAAGATAAAGCTGAATGTGCGACATTTTAAATGCATGCCAATGAAAGCCAAACCAAGGATACTTCCAGTGTTGTGATTGTTGGACTACTTCAATTGCCAGGCTAACCAGCCTCCTCGAGCAACATCTTGCCTCATTTCAACCGGTTCCTCGAACATTTGTACCAGATATGTCTCATTCTTATCCTCACCTCTGCATGCCTCCACTGCAGTCACACAAGTTCAAGACTAAAGCTCCTCGTCGTCAGAAAGGATCTTCGTCTAAACCATTTGTTATATCTTTTGATGATGATAAGTAAACTTTATATGCTTTTCTTATACTTTGAAACTTATCTTGTTGATGTATATTTGCTTTAATACCTGATATTTGAATCAAGTCACTGGCTTACTAGTTTGTATCAATGTTTAATTATGCACTCATGTTATTTTAATGTATTATGTTTTCTTTTATGCTTACTTGATTAATGCCTACCAAATAAATGTTATGATGAATGCTTGATTTGCATATTCTTCAACCACCTCCTTAATTGATGACAAAAAGGAGGAGAAGAATAAT
Source organism: Calamus simplicifolius (assembly GCA_900491605.1). Taxonomy (NCBI): domain Eukaryota; kingdom Viridiplantae; phylum Streptophyta; class Magnoliopsida; order Arecales; family Arecaceae; genus Calamus; species Calamus simplicifolius. The sequence goes on along the minus strand of UESW01001863.1, from coordinate 196,608 downwards.
GCATACATTGATAAATGGAGAAGAATACTTTATACATTCAAATATATAAGGGGAGAAGATTCTATGCAAAATTTACCTTCAAATGGAACTTGCCATATATATACTTAATGGTTTTGTCATCATCAAAAAGGGAGAGATTGTTGACCCCATATTGATTTTGATGATCACAAAACAAATAAGTAAGGTGCTAATGTGTTTGTTATGGAGACAAAGATTATTGCAGGTAATTACAACATATCAAGGAGATGTTTCAATGATTTACTTAGTCATTTGGCCGAACCACCTTGAATACTCAGTGCTATGGCCGAACCTTGTTGAAATCTGGCTAATTGGAATCAACTTCCAGCTAACCGGATTTGCTGCTCACTCCATTTGGCCAAACCACACTTAAATCTAGCTAACTGAGGGATCTTCAGCTAATTGGACTCCCTGATTCTCTTTCTGGCCGAACTACACTTAAATCTAGCTAACTGGATTTTTGATCCAGCTAACTAAGTTCCCTGCAATCCTTCCTAGCCAAATTCAAGTTAAATCTAGACAACATGAATTCATCACCAGTTAACTAGATTGTGTGCAGACTTCTCTTGACCGAACTCCATTTCAATCTAGCTAACTGGACTGGTATCTAGTTAACTAAAATTCCCTGCAGATTTCTCTTGGCCGAACTTCATTTCAATCTAGCTAACTAGACTGGCATCCAGTTAACTAAGATTCCCTGCAGATTTTCTTCTTGGCTGAACTCCATCTCATTTTAGCTAACTGAAGTTGCATCCAGCTAGCTAAGGTCCCTGCAGAATTTTCTTTCTGGCCGAATAGTGTTTCATTCTAGCTAAATGGAATTGCATCCAGCTAGCTGAGCTCCCCGAGATAATTCTTCCTAGCCGAACTCTTGTTGGAAATAGTTAACTGGATTTGCATCCAGCTAACTAAACTCCATGACACTCTCTCTCCCTAGCCGCATGGATTTTAAACCTAGCTAATTGGAGTTCATCTCCAGCTAACTAGATTGCACTAAAATTCATCTTGGCCGAGATCATGTTGATTTTAGTTAACTGGACTTTTAGTCTAGCTAACTAAAGGTATTGTGAAATTCTCTCTAGCCGAATGTGTTGATGATCTAGTTAACTGGAATTAACAACTAGTTAACTAAGAAATGTTGTTTTTCTTCCTGGCCGAGTGTTTCCCTATATCAGTTAACTGAATTTCAATTTAGCTAACTGAGGTTGTTGGCTTCATTGTTTCTGCACGATTTCTTTTGTGCTTCAGCTAGCTAATTCCCTCATCTAGTCAACTGGGGAGTCTTTTCCTGATTCATCTGGGTGTGCTCCTCTCTAACTAAATCCTTTTCCAACTGGAGTATGTCTCTTTGAGAAAATGTCAGGATTTCTTTCTCCATTTTTGGTGACTGTCAATGCATTTAATGCTTCAAAAAATCTCTTCAACGGTTATCTTCTCTTTCCATTTTTCTTTCCATTATTTCCATTTTAGTCTAACGGATGGTTTTGTAGATCAAACACTTTAAATAGCTGTGTGTAGAAGAAGAAGAGACAGTGAATAGTAGAAAGCCTTCATTGCATACATCCGTGGTTGTTCAACAACAAAAGAAGGAAGCTCTGCTTTGAATACGTGAGTACTTTAAAAAGATCATTTATTGCAAATCTGTGAATCATCAAATCTTCCAAAGGCATTCAAGGTTTCAGCTACCTTAAAGAAGATTTCATTCATTGCTGAAGTACATTCAAAGGAAGAAGCTCATTTGAGGAGTTGCCTACAAAATTGTAAAGTATTTATTTCTGAATATTTGCTCATTCTAGGAGCGTTGTGTTCTCAATATTTTTCTGAACTTGTTTGAATCTTGTAAAGGTCTGGGTTAACCCTTGGTAGTTTGTTGTAAGGCTTTCTTGTGCTAAGAAACAAGAGGACTAGCCTAGAAGGCTAGGGGTTTAGCTCTTTTATGCCGTATAACAAGAGGACTAGTCAGGAAAAGCTAGGAGTTATAACTGTTTGATACGATTGGATTGAAATTCCCATAGAGTTTTTGGGCAGTGGATGTAAGTACTGGGTTGGCACCGAACCACTATAAAAATCTTTGTATTTGTGATTGCTTAAATATTTTCTATGATATCTCTATGTTCACTTCACTACACTACTACCAATTAAATTTCGATTTGCTGAAAGCACATACTGCGTAATTAATTTTTTAAATACCCTATTCATCCCCCTCTTGGGTTGCTACCTCTAAGCAACATAAAAAAATTATAATGAATCACCTTGAATAATCAAAAAAGCATAGAACACTAATTTTTGTTTGTAAATATAATCATATGTATAAATATTTAGTCACTATCATTTATATTCTCAAGGTCGGGTTCTTCATCTAATTCTATCTTCGATTGTGATTGATATTTATCTTCTTCATCATTCGAGTCCTCATTGACATCCTCAATTTCAAGTAAAGTATTAGTTGGATCATTACGGATTAGATCCAGATCAAACAAATCATCTTCAATTGCATGTACTGCCATTATATTTTCTTGAAATGCTAGGAATTCAATTGTCTACGTAAATGAGCTTCTAGGCATATAAATGGTCACCCATGGCTTTATTTTTCTAACAGCCCAACAATCTCGCTTATCGTTTCGAAGGCTTGGATATGTCGAGTAGTACACTTGTTTAGCTTGAAATGCTAGAATAAATGGTTCATATTTGTTCAACCTTCTTCTATGGTTTACTTCGATAAGATTAATCTTGATGCACTTTTGTCTCCACATTTAGAGTTGGATCAAACCATTCGCAGTTGAATAGCACAATGCATTTAAAAGGCCAAATAGTGTACTCAACTTCAATAACCTTCTTTAGCTTTCCCTAATAATCTTGCTAATCTGCACCAACAGTTTGACCTTGCACACACACCCCCCAATTTTGAGTTGCTCTTGAAGAACCCAATGAATCAACCTGAAACTTGTACCTATTCACAAAATATCCGGTATAGGTATTCACTTTAGACAACGGCCATTGTGCTAGAGATTTAATGAAAATATTATAAACATTCGACAAAGCATTATTAGTTTAAAAAATTAGTATAGCATAATAAGTATGTATATGGTATGTAGTAGTTAACCTACAACTCATGTGTAAATTTCATACTTACATAATCGTTGAACCAATACGCAAACTCTGTATCAAGTTTTAAACCAATTTCAGCATCACTGATGTAAGGATCCCATTGTCTTTACATATCACAAAACATCCTTTATAAATAATAATTTATTTCAACTTAGTTGGAAATAATATAAAAAAATAAATTAACTATTAAAGTGAGTGAAAGAAATAATATCTTACTCTATGAATGGTTTCACTTTAAAGCAGTTCATCAGAAGTAATTGTGAGCACCTTTAAACTCTTCGCTTAATAGATATCTCCTATTTTCTGGGCCAAATGGCTTATCAATAATCTTGAAAATGGAGATGTTTTCATCATCTGCTTTAAATGGCTATCTACAACCATCTAAATTATGTAATACTTTTCAACTCTTAGTTTGGGCATGTTCGTCAAAGTAATGCGAAACAAAATTCGATGACTCCTCCACCAAATATGCATAGTATATTGACCCTTCAACTCTTGCCTTATTTCAAACATTTTTTAAATTTTTTAGGTACCTAAAAGTTTATATTTTAAAATAAAATAAGATACTCGATATAGTCAAAATAATAAAGCAAAAGAGGTGTATGAAGTTATTACCTCTCGAATGGATACATCCAACGATATTGAATAAGTCCAGCTATTCTAGCTTCGTATGCCAAATGGACAGGTAGGTGTTCCATACAATTAAAAAAACTTGAAGAAAAAATTTGTTCCAGTTTGCATAAAATAACCAAAATTTCTTCTTCGGGTCTTTCCATGTCATTAGTTCTAATAACTCTAGCTGTTAGCTCTTTGAAAATATACTGATCTTTATTAATGCTTTCCATACAGGTAGTAATTCATGAAATGCTATGGCATTAACCGCTACATAAAATCATAACAATCATGGCTTTTCATACCAAAAACTCTTAATTTATGTATGTCCACACACCTACTTATGTTTGAAGCATATCCGTTAGGAAATTTAATCTTTTCAACCATTCACACAGCATTGCTTTCGAATTCCTATCAAGCCTGTAGCAAGCCCTAGGATATTTACCATCGATAGTTGATCGTGCAAGTTCAGTATGCCAATAGCACTGAGTAAGTTCCTCTCTTGATATAATATGTCTTTTATTTTTTCCGATACATTCATCACCATATTAAATATGTTCTTAAAGAAATTCTTTTCAATATGCATCACATTAAGGTTATATCTAATAAGATTTGTACTCCAATATGACAACTCCAAAAAATTACTTTTTTCTTCCACCCATGCTCTCTACATATCGGATCATTTACTGCATCTGCCCCATTTTCCCAAACATTCATCAACCCAAAGTGCTCAATAGACTCCAATATTTCTTCCTTGCTCATAATAGGTGGTGCAGCTTTTTTAATCACTGTTTTCTTAAGAAAAGTCGTCCTGTTATTTCTATAAGGGTACGTAGACGGTAAAAACTTTCTATGATTATCAAACCATAATTGCTTACCACTTCTTGACAACATGAAAGCATCTGAGTTCTTTATGCAATAAGGGCAAGAAAGGCCAACAGTGCTCCACTCGGAAAGCATAGCATATGCCAAAAAATCACTAATTATCTACATAAGGGCTACTTTCATAATAAAAATCTGCTTCATTGAAATATTATAGGTGAGAACCCTTTCTACCCATAATAATTTTAGCTCTATCCATCTTATCTTTAGGATTTGATAGCCCAAGTACCGACACTGTAAAAACATGGAAGAGTCTTTCATACATAACCAGAGTGTAAATTAAGCACAATTATAATTACTGGCCAGCAATAGTATTGCTGTCCAAATTGCCCAAAAGGTTGAAATCCATCTGCGTAGAGTGTAAGTCTCACATTTCTTTTTTCAAATATAAAATTAGAATGCATATCATTAAAATGCTTCCATACTATAGATTCTGACGGATGGCGCATAACACCCTTTTTTTTCATGTTTTGCATGCCATCTCATATCTGCAGTTGTAACCTCTGATTGATATAATCTTTGCAACCGTGATATCAGAAAAAAGTAATGCATTCTTTTGGAAGCCACAGGCTCGTCCTATTTGAATTTCTCCTTTCCATGAATTGGGGTTCATCATAAAATTTATAAATCACCAAATTTGCATCTACACCATAATAAAGCATGCAATTATTCTTGCAACAATCAATCTTCGTAACAGTAAACCAAGCCCATGCAATAATTTTTTGTTTTATAAAATATATCATTGACAACATTATTATGTGGTAGTATCTCCTTCATTAACTTGACAATTGCATCAAATGTTGCTTCATGTAAATGGTGTCAGCCTTAATGTTCAACAACTGAGCTGCTACAGACAGCTGGAAATGGTTTTCACACCCAGGCTATAATTGTTCATTTGCAGCACCTAGCATGTCATAAAAATATTGACTTTTTGGATTTGGTTGTTCATAAAAGTAGCTTGAATTTAGGCCCAGGCCCACTGCACCCATCACCATTTCTTCATATTGATTTAAGTTCTCATATGGATTATAATTCTTTGCTGCCACATCATAATTCTTCATTGTTTCATAAACTGTATCTACCCCCCAATTGTTTGATTCTTCCATAACCTCATTTTTTTCATGGCAGTACCATTTGTAGTAATCGGGCAGAAAACCCTTTTTACAAAGATGAATTTTAACTGTTTCAACATCCTTATATGCTTTGTTCTAATACTTTCTCATATTATATGGGCATCTAATTCTATACCCAACCATCCACTTCGTTTGACTACATGCAAATGCAGTAAATCCCTCTTACCCGTTGAGAAATTAGGATTAAGAAAATTATCCTTAACCCTTTTATATATCCATGAGCGATCACTGCTCATTTTCAAATTATTCTGTATAGAAAAATTATATTTAAATTAAAACATTGAGTGACAAATAATGATATTAATATCTATTTATCATATAATAATTCACTTTTTATCAACATAAGCACATAACAAGAAGTATATTAATACTAAGTTGACATATGTGCCACAACACTAAGTATGCCAACCAATGCAAATTGCCTTACTTGATCTATGTAAAATGTATATTTAATCTAAATAAACCTAATAATTTTTTAAAATAAAATGTGTTTGTCAAAATTTTTAAACAATAGTGCATAATTGCACTGTATCTTGCTGTGCAATTCTGCACTGCATAATTGCATGCCGAGGCATAATTCTGCACTATATAATTACACTACATAAGTGCATTGCATAATTGATTTGAGTAAAATGAATGTTAACTAAGGGAATGCAAAATAATTTTCAACATTATACAGCATATTTTTCAAAAATAATACATTATTTAAAAAACTCATATAATCAACAAATAACATATAATACAAATTGCACATAAGAAGATTGTATGTGATCAACAAATAACACAGATAATGTCACAAAATCCATAAAAAATGAAATCCTAAAATTAATTTTCATAAATAGATAACAAATTAAGGGATAAATGGACATGATATCTCTACGAAGAAGAAAGCAACAGTGGTGCATGGGGAGGCGACGCGGCGGGGGCAACATGCCCGAGAGGTGGGGGGGGGATTCGTCAAAAAGTGTGGGGGGAGGGACGTGGCTCGGGGGGTCTCCAATAAGGGGAATCGAGTGGGGGAGATGCGACTCGAGGGGGGAGAGATCCAACAAGGGGGATGCGGCCGAAGGGAGGGGGGTGACGCTGCTCGAGGGAGGAGGGGCGACGTGGCTCGAGGGGTCTCCAGCAAGAGGGGATTGAGCAGGAGGGGATGCGGCCAGAGGGGGGGTGCGATGCAGCCGAGGGTGGGGAGATCCAGTAGGGGGTTGGGGGATGTGGCTGAAGGGGTGGGGTTGACCCGGGGGGGATCTAGTAAGGGGCCAGGAACGGGGGTTGCCAGGAACGCAGGGCGAGAGGGAAATCGGGGGTGGGGCGCATGGCCATCGACAAAAAAGAAAAGAAAGCAGGCGTGGGCATGGCCCCGTACGCACGCCTCGCTAGTTTAGCGATGCGCAAGCGCGCGTCGCTAGTTGCAACCGCGCACCTCACTACTTTAGCGATGCATGAGCACGTTGCTACTTAGTGAGGTGCGCGGCTGTGCCCCTTACTTAGCGACCCACATGGCGTCACTAACTAGCGACGCCTCAGCATAGCTAAGCATATTGCTAATTTTATTTGTTGCAATTCATCACTAGTTAATTGTTGATTTTTTTGGTGAAGTTGTGCATCATCATTTCATCGCTATTTAGTGACGCTTATTTTTGGCATCGCTAAAATATAAAATTCTTGTACTGTAACTCTCGGTCGCTAATTCAAAAAGGTCCTTCATTAGATTTGAAGGTCACAAAAATAAACCAAAAATAATAAATTTAATATTATTATATGATAATATAATATTACTATAATAATATAACATAACATAATATAATAAATTATATTCAAATAATTTTTGTGATATATTATATTAGTATAATTGTATAATATTACTATAAAATATATCATAATATTATAATGTTATATTATGGTAAAATGTAGATTACTATCTAATGATTTAAGCATTATCAAATTATACCCATGTGATTTAAAATATTACATTTAACTAGCATGTATTTTAAGTTTTATCAAATAGTGCCCATGTCGTTTGATATTTATATTTAACTATTATATATGTTAAATAGCATTAAATCATACCCTCATGAAGTTTGGGCAGTAGAGCTCAAGTTTGGGCATGTTAAGTAAAGCTTCAATATGAAAACATACAAGTAGTTAAGTATAAATGTTAAACTACATAAGCATAATTTGATGGAATTTAAAACATATGGCAGTTAAGCGCAGCATTCCAAACCACATGAGTAGAATTTAATAATGCTTAAACCATAAGATAGTAATTTATATATTAACCATTATATTATTAGATAATATGATTATAATTTTAATAATGTATTAATATAATTATTAAATATTAATAAAAAATATATTATAATAATTTTACATTTATAAATTGTTATGTTTGAATATCACTATATTTTATTATGCTATATTATAATGGTATAATATGATATATTGTATTATAATATTTTAAAACAATTTATAATAATTTTAATAGATTAAATAGTTGAAAGTATTATGCATATTTTTTTAATTTGATTACTAAACATATGCTGATCTCATGGTACTTTAAAAATATTGTTATAACACAACAAACGAAGCATGAGTCAAGTTGGGTCAAATTAAATTAGAACTTAAAACTAACTTAACTAAGGTTGGTTTTAAAAATTTGAATCTAAAATCGATTCAGTCACAATTTAAAATTAATTCAAAGGTTTATCCTATCGTATTGGTTTGATTTTGAATAGAAATTTTTTAAATTAATTTATATTTGATATCTAATGATTAAATTTTTTATAATTATATATTATTGATTAATTAATATTTATTTATTTTTGAATAAAAAGGACCGTGAGATAAAAATGATTCCTATGTTTGAAAATCGATCCGAGGACTCAAAATCAACGGTGTTACCCCTAAAGTTGCATTTGATAGCTGATAATTTGGATAGATTACCGATAATTTAAAAGGATTCACCATATAATTATGTTTGGTATGTATTTAAATGGTAATTTATTTTGTAGTGGTAAACCTCGCTGAAACCTTTATGTTGAAGGTTCGGAGCCATACCCATTTCCGTGGAAAACTTCTTTAGATCGATGGCCTTCGACATCCGACCACTTCAAATATCATTTATAAATATTTTTTAAATATTATTATTTATAAATATAATTTTTTAAATCAAATATATAATAATATAAATTTTTTTAATAAATTTAATTTAGAAATATTTTGAGAATTTAATGTTATATGATTGATAATTTGTTTGTAATATCAAACACTGTGGCATTACTTAGGTATACCATACATAATAATTAATATTATTAATAATTTATTTTATAGATGATTCATGTTACCATGATATCATTCAGAATTACTCGGCATGATGCATCAAAGGCAACTTAGGTAGTGTTTGATAGAATAATATTATCCATGGATAAGTGTACGTAATAGAGTTTATCCTCTAGCTATCCCTAGGGATATTCCTTGGCTATCCCATTGATCATATTAAATGCAAAAGGTAAATCCATAGGATAACTTTTTTTTTACTTTTATTTGGAAGGATAACCAGTTATTCCTGCATTTTAGGTAGTGTTTGAAATAGGGAATAAGAGGGGATATCCTGGATATCCCCTCTTATTTCCAAAAGCCATAACTATAAAGGGATAGCTGGGAATAAAGTTAACCAAAGGAATAATCCATGGTTTATTCCTTTGGTTAACCATTCATGGTTAACCATTAACCATGGTTAACCATAGGTTATCTCCTCAATTTATTCTCTAGAAAATGCATGAATAGCTGGTTATCCCTCCAAATAAGAGTAAAAAAATGTTATCCTATGGATTTACCTTTTTGCATTTGATACGATCAATGGGATAGCCAAGGGATATCCCTAGTGATAGCCAGGGGATAAACTCTATCCCGTACATTTATCCATGGATAATATTTTTCCTATCAAACACTACCTTAGAGAATAAATTGAGAGGATAACCCATGGTTAACTATGGATTATCCCTTTGGTTAACTTTATTCCCAGCTATCCCTTAAGGTAGCGTTTGAAATAGGGGAATAAGAGCCCAAAAGCCATAATTATAAGGGATAGCTGAGAATAAAGTTAACCAAAGGGATAAGCCATAGTTAACCATAGGTTATACTCTCAATTTATTCTCTAATAAGTGTTTGATAGAAAAATATTATCCATGGATAAATGTACGGGATAGAGTTTGTTCCGTAGCTATCCCTAGGGATATCCCTTGGCTATCCCATTGATCATATCAAATGCAAAAAGGTAAATCCATAGGATACCTTTTTTTTACTCTTATTTGGAGGGATAACCAGCTATTCCTGCATTTTCTAGAGAATAAATTGAGAGGATATCCCATGGTTAACCATGGATTATCCCTTTGGTTAACTTTATTCCCAGCTATCCCTTATAGTTATGGCTTTTGGGGATAAAAGGGGATATCCAAGGGATATCCCCTATTTCAAACACTATCTAAAATGCAGGAGTAGCTGGTTATCCCTCCAAATAAGAGTAAAAAAAAAAGTTATCCTATAGATTTATCTTTTTGTATTTAATATAATCAATGAGATAGTCAAAAAATATTCTTAAAAATAATTAAAAAATAAATCCTATCCTATACACTTATTCATAGGTAATATTTTTTCTAACTGTCTAAGAATATTAAGGCTATATTTGATAGCTTTTTGACTATCCATGAATAAATGTACAGGATAGTATTTATCTAGGAGATAGCTGAGGGGATAAGTACATTTTTAAAATTACCACTCTGCCATCAAGGGATAACTTTAGTTATTTCTGATTTTCTTAAAAAATAAATTTAAAAAATAACCTACTAATTAAACTTTTTATTACTATTTTTTTGTAACTATAGTATTTAAAAATAAAAAAAATATCTAAAAAATATCCTCTTATCCATCGTATCAAACCCGGCCTAAAATAAACCCTCAACCTACTCGTGTACTCCAAACGATTCCTACCAAACCTGTCCGCTCGGAGGAAATCATACAGTCTGTCCATGTGAGCTGCATGTTCCTGTGCCCAATTCAAAAATGATATTCCGTGGGCCCACATCTCACCTTTTGTTCTTTTTTAAATCGTCGCCCAGCGGCCCGGCCACCGGCCGCGGTACCAACACCCGCTCCTCTCGGCTTAAAAACTATTTCCGCGGCCTTTTCTCGGAACCAGGTACTCTACTGCATGCCCTTCTCCCCAGTCGAAGCCCCCCCGTGACCACACCTCCTCCTCCGTATCCCGTCACCACCGACTCGCCTAAGAAGCAAAATAAGCGTTACCCGCCCCCTCGTTGCCAACAACCGGCAAGAGAGCAGAGAATGGGGTGCGCGCAGTCCCGGGTGGACGACGCGGAAGCGGTGACCCGATGCCGGGAGCGGAAGCAGTGGATGAAGGCGGCGGTGACTGCACGCAACGCCTTCGCCGCCGCCCACTCTGCCTATGCCGTCGTCCTCAAGGACACCGGCGCCGCCCTTGGCGAGTTCAGCCAGGGTGAAAACGCCTCGCCCCCGCCCCTCCTCCTCCTCCTACACCGCCGCTGGCCAACCCCCTACCGCCACCTCCACCACCGCCGTCCAGACCCCTATTGACAACCTCCTCCCCCCTCCCCCTCCTCTGCCGGACTTCTCTCCCTCCCCCCCTCTCCGCTCCATCAGCATGCCCGACCTTCCGCCCTCCAAACTGTTCCCCTCCAGGTCCCCTCTGGACGCCTCTATTCGCGAGGAGGAGGAGGACGAGGAGTTGGCGGCGGCGGAGGACGTCCACGACGGTGGCGGAGACCGTGGAGATCGCGACGACAGCCGCCGCCGCCGCCGCCCGCTGCCGCGAGCCCCTTCCCCCCGCCGCCCCTCCACCGCCGCCAATGCCGGCGGAGTCCAGCTGGGACTACTTCTTCGGCATGGATGAGGACATGCCCGGCCCGTCTCTGGGCCAGCCCGTGGAGATCCGGCTGGAAAGAGAGAAGGCGCTGGCGGAAAGCATCAGAAGTTCTGCCCCACCACCGCCACCCCCCGCCGCGGATCACGACGTGGTCGGTGCGGACGGCGACCCTCCGATGACTCCGGAGAAGGTGGTCTTGGAACCCCCATCGCCGCCGAAGCCGGGGAAAAACCAGAAGCAGAATGGCACTGTGCACCACCAGCATGCGGCCTTGGCGCCGCCCATAGATGCCACGACGGGAAAAATGGTGGCAGTTGCGGCTCCCAGCGTCGATCTACAGCAAGTCCTGACGAGCATTGATGACCATTTTCTCAAGGCGTCGGAGAGTGCTCACGAAGTGACGAAAATCCTGGAGGCCACTCGCTTGCATTATCACTCTAATTTCGCTGATAATAGAGGTGCTTGTCTCTTTCTTTTTTCTTCAATGCTGCTTACTTTCTGAGCTCATTGCATTTTAGGTAGCCCATGAAGCTTGAAATTCTATGCTCTCCATCATTTTACTCTGATAAAAGTTTGAACTTTATTTAGGATTTTGATTTTGCTTTACCTCAATCATTTTACTCTTTTCAAAATTGTCAGCCCTGAGTCTGAACTTGTCTGCTCACTAGCTAGTGCTATTTAGTGCCGGGAAGAAATCATTACGTTAAAAAGCCCACCGAGTGTGGAAGTTTGTCTTGAGTTTATATGCTCTTAATCCGTGTAGGCCATTATTGCTGCTGAAATCTGTTCGATTCGGGCGATTGGACTTTAGGACGAGCTCCCTCTTAGGTGGACCTGCAAAACAGTCCTTACGCGAGATGCATTGGGGTGGCCCTCCACGGAAGACCCTCCAACGTTCAAGTCAGCGGGGATCGGCAATCAACAAATGTGAGGAGAAGGCTCTCGGAGTCTCTCTAGGGATGGCCTTTCGAGAGCTCCGAGCGCCAACGGCGGAAAAGGAAAAGAGGAGCGGTGAAAGAGAGAGAGTGAGTGATGCTGAGAAGCCAGGAACTGTGTACGGGAGCGCATACCTGAGAGAATCTGGGAGTGTCTTATTTATAGGCAATCACCTGAATCTTGAGCCTTCTGGGGTTCGAAGGTTTACGGAGATGATTCGAATCAGCCGTTGTGAGGCCGGTGGGATCCGTATCTTGTCCGTTGAAGGATCAACGGCTGGGAGAGCTCTCTGATGGCTTGAGATCCAATGAGACGGTGTAGGCTGCAGACCCTAGGCCACTCTCGTATGATTTTGTTTGGGAACACTAGACTTGGGCTCTCCCGCGAGGTTCCGCGGAGGTGCTGTCGAGCTATGGATTGCTCGGCTCGGGGAGCCGATATGGGTTGCTCGGGGAGGCCGAGATAGGGTCGCTCGGGAGGCCGAGAGATGGGTCGCTCGGGGAGCCGAGCTATGGATGCTCGGGAAGCCGAGCTATGGGGCTCGGGGAACCAAGCTATGGGTTGCTCGGCTGAGGCCGAGAGATGGGGATAGCTCGAGCGGAGGCCGAGAGAGCTATGGGTTGCTCGGGGGAGCCGAGCTATGGGTTGCTGGGGAAGCCGAGCTATGGATGGCCCGAGGGAACCGAGCTATGGGGCTCGATCCGCCAGATCATACTAGCTACTCGTTCTTTGTAGGCGCAGCGTAGCAAGTGGGGGCTAGGGTTGATCCTAACCCCTTGCACGATTATTAATGCAACGCAATTTTACCCCTCAACACATGCCCCCCACTCCCTAGTTCGAAGCGTAGGTTCGGGCGTAGGGAGTATAACTCCAGGTGGCACGATCTGAATGGGTTTATTTGACAGTCTGCGTAATGATGCCCTAATTAATGCTGCGTGGTCTTGCCTTTACAGGTGGATCCATCGTTTCCTAGGAGCGAAGGCAACGTTGGGGAAGTGCCACGTAGCAAATCCCGGTTTTCACGGCGCCTGCAGCGGCGGTTCCAGGCGTCTTGGTCAAGACGCCTTATCTTCTCTTTGAGGCGGTTTCCTTTGGGAAAAGTAAAGTCGTAGCGATGCCATTCCCTATTCGTGCTCTTTCTTTCCCTTGGAGAACTTCATTTCTCCTTTTCTTTAGCAACCTTGCTCAGCGTCTCTTTCGATCAAAACATGGTGAGCCGAGCGATCAGGCTTTGGAGGTGTTGCCGAGGATCTGGAATGGATACGCCGCCTGTACAAGATTCCTCGGATGTTACCTTTTGCTCCCGAGCCCGAGCATAGGGTCTCCGGATTAGAGGGACGGAGCGTTCTTTATGAGGAAAGTTTGAAGGACAGGCCTTCATTTCCCCTTCACCCGCTTAGCGGGAGGTCATGAGGTTCTATAACATATGCTTCGACAATGGTGGCTCCTAACAGCTGGCGAATCATCGGTTTATCTCGATGTGTAATCGGGTTCAGGTAACCGCAACTCTTCCTGTTCGGGTGTGTTACCATCTGATGTCCGGGAGGAGCTCGGAGTGGTCCTATATCGGACCTCGGAAGTCATTCAGGACGATTTCGGATAACCCATCGTCGATAAAGGAATGGAAATCACGATTCTTTATAGTCGAAGGGAATATTGGCTCGGATTTCCCTTGGGTGTGGGGACGATATGTAAAGGATCTAGAAGCACATCCAGAGTTATCCGAGCAGGAGAAAAGGGATTTGATCATGTTACGCGGCAGTCGAGTGTTACCAGCCAGCGCCCTTCTATCGGAGGACGCTCTCTTTGCGGCCGGATTGAGTCTGTTGATCCTTGTGGTGAGTATCACTTTGTAGCCAATATCTTAATGTGATTTCAACTTCGATTTTTGCGCGAGCTAACGGGCGAGTCGTATTGCTCCTACAGCTAAAAGGTCGGCGTTCGTAGATCAGGTGAGAGAGGAGCTGGGCAAGCGTCGCAGGAGATCCGGCTCCAGTAGCAAGCATAGAGCCGAGAAGAGGTCTCGCCCTTCCGGCTCCCGCCCTAGGGGGATCAGGAGAGATGGTGATGATCGGCACTTCTCGTCGCCGCGGGCTGGAAGTATCGAAGTTCCGGCGGTGCATGGTCTTTTGGTGCCGGAGGAAGATCTGTCAGGGGGGAAGATCAAGATATCGCAGGGGTTTCAGAGGAGGCTACTGAAATTTTCCTCCCCACCTGCTGCCGTTTTGTCCGACGATGGCGAGGGAACGACGTCGGTTCACTTGGAGACCCCCGTGGCCGGGGCAGCTCGGTCTCCCCCCATTGGAGGCCAGTGGCTCGGAGAAGTTGCAGGTGGAGGCGGAGCAGCCCCCGCTTCGATCGAGGTGGGAGAAGCGGCTACAGCTGCTGAGGTTCAGCCTGGGATGCGGGTGGGAGAGCCAGCGGGGGATGAAGGGGTAGCCGAACCTGTCGGACCAGCGATCGAAACTCACGGGGCGTCTTCCGGTGAAGGGCCTTCCGCCGAGGCACAGGAGGCCCCGAGGGAAACCGAAGTTCAAGAGGAGTCTGCCGGGGTTAGAGAAATGTCCGAGGAAGCAAAAGAGGAAGAAGAAGGAGAAAGGAGGGGAGCCGTCGAGCGAAGGGGACGTTCGGGCCGGGGCTTCCTTTGCCGGAGCCGAAATGCCCGAGGCCTCTCAAATGAGGGCTCTGGTGGAGGAGGTTGGCCGAACGAGGGCCTCAGGGGCCGCGGGTTCCCAAGTTGGCTCCCTGAGCGTAAATTTCCAGTCACGCGATCCGGAGGTGAGTGCCATGTTCTTCGCTTTGATGCGGTCTACGTTCCAAGGGGGAGAGAGTTCCTCGGCAGGAGGGAACGATCTGGAGGATCTTGTCGAGGTGGCCTTTAGGCACACTGGAGTGCCGAACAAGGCTTTCCTTCTTACCGAGATTGATGACCTTGCCCTCATGAGGATTGCTTCGGATTATGCATCTCGGGTAAGTCGTCGCACTGAAGTAGGGTTTTTAGTCAGTTAGTTTGACTGCGTTCCTCATATGTGCAATCCTTTTCGCAGAATGCCCTGATCATGAGGGCGCTGAAATGGCGTTTGCATCTGGTCGTTGGAGCTTGGGCTCGGGCCCGTAAAGAGGTCGATCACCTCAAGGAGAGGGTGGATTCGACAGCTAATCTTTCCCGAGCCTTGGCGGTCTTCCAGAGGGAGCTCGAGGAGGCTCGCAGGGTTCTTACAGTTGAGAGAGAAATAGCCTCTCGACTCGCAACGCAGGTCAATGAGCTTCAAGGCTTCCGCGAGCAATCCGAGAAGGCCAGTCTGGAGCTATCTCAATCAAAGCGGAGCACGAGGGTAAGGTCAATTCCATACAGCAGTTTTTCGATAAGAGATGGGACCAGTTGAAATCCAGCCACGCCGAAGATATGGGCAACTGAGAAAGAGGCTCGAGGAGGAGGAGCACAAGTGTCGGCGGCAGCAGGACCAACTTACCCGTCTGAATAACGAGCTCGCCGAAATGAAGGATCGGCTAAAGTGGTCGGACGAACGAGCTGCTCGACTCTCTGACGAGCTCGACTACGCTCATCAAGAGATTGGAGACACTCAGTCCTGGGTGGATGAACTCAAAGAGAGCCTTCGCCAAAATCAATCAGCTAAATCGAAGGCTCTCAATAGGGTTCAAGTGATGAGGATGAACTAGCTCGGCGGGACGAGCAGGTAGGGCGTTATCTATTTTTATCCATTTCCGTTTTTCGACTTCTGCCTTATTTGGCTTTTCATCTGCAGGTGAACAAGATGAGCCAGGAGTTTCAGGAGCAGTTGAAGGCCTTTGGAGAGGAGGCGGCCTCGAGGCACCGAAGGACCTCCAAATTGGAGAAGCAATTGGCCGAGACGAACGCACGAGCCTCTTCAGCGGTGGAGGAGTATAAGAACTCTACCCAATTTGCCAAGGAATGCAGCGGCCTGCGCCGATGCATTTCAGTTCGGCGAAGAGGAGGCACGGGCTAAGATTACTCAAGCTTATCCTGACCTGGACTTGTCTTGTTTGGAAGCCGAATATTACGAGACACACACCCGGGGGCCGAGGAAGACGAATATGAAGATATTTCTGATGTTGATCTCGAAGCTGTTCTGGGCGTCGACGTTGCTGCCGAGGTATCTCGGCGGGGCACTGTCAAAAAGGGGAGTCAAGTGACGCACCCGCTGATGCTGCCGTAGGGGACGCCGGGTCTGATCCCAAGTCTTGACCTCTTGGGGCCCCCATATGTATTTTCTGTTTCTTTTCTTTTGTAGTTTGACCGAAATTAGTAAACGGGTCAGTTGTTTTCATTTGTTTTCCTTTCTCAAATGATTTCTTGTCTTAATTTTTATCCCAACCGTGAGCAACCTATGGCTTACTTGCGCCGCTTGTTGGTTTTCTGGCTCGAATTTGAGGGAACATCTTGGTTGAGGCCAAGGCATAGGGATAGCCCCGACGAAGGAGCCGAGTGACAACACGGCTTGGT
>UESW01001863.1:0-176196 GCA_900491605.1 Calamus simplicifolius | reverse complement strand
TGTGCTGGCGTTTGAGCCTGGCGACAGGGGCCAGCGTCCATGCCAAGAGAGTCAGTACCGAGCTCCGATTGCAAGCAAGGCATCTGACAAATTTGAGCGAGTCCTGGACACCGCCAACAAGAACTTGGCGAGGGGATTGCATCAGGCCGCCCTCGACGACGTATCCAGATTAAGGCTCGAAGTTAAGGAGCTACATGGGCTTCGGGTGAGGTATGACGAAGTATGCTTGGAGTTATCATAGGTCACATCCAGATATGCCGAAGAAATGGAGACTGCTAGGAAGCAGCTCGACGAAAGTTGAGACAGGCTGGGGAGAGAAGCTGCCGAGAAGAATCGCCTGAACAGAATGCTTGGCGAGTCGGAGGAGAAGGTCCGGCAGCTAAATCATTGCATTGTTGCCAGGGATGACATGATCAGATGGCATCAGAAGAAAATGGCCAAGCTTGATAACGAGCTCTCCCAGTCCAGGGAAGAAGCCAACATCAGGCAGTCGAAGATCAATGTCCTCAAGGACAGGATCAAGCTGGTTAAGGTCGACAAGCTGAGGGCCTTCGGTGAGGTCGAGGAATTAACCAGGAGATTAGCTCGGCAGGAGGAGGAGGTATGATATCTTTTTAATCTTCCCATCGGCTCACTGTTGCATCGGCTAACCCTATGTTTGCAGATGGAGAAGGTGAGGCTCGAGGGCCAAGGTCAATTAGAAAGCCTGCAAGGAGAACTGCGTCGAGTCATCGGATGAGCTCGGAGCTCGAAGGGCGGGTCGTCGAGACTGAGGAGCAAATCGTCTCATTCCGGAGCCAAGTTGTCGAGGCTGAAAGGCATCTCGCCATACTTCGAGGCGAACAAGATGCGACTTGTGCCGAGGCTTTTCAGCTTGGCGCGGAGGAGGTCCGAACCAGAATATCTCGGGAGCATCCGGAGTGGGATCTCTTCTTTTTGGATGTTGAACCCTTTGAGGCCTGTACCCCGGGGGCTAAAGAAGCCGAGTACGAAAATATCTCAGACGTCGATCTCGATGCAATTTTGGGCTCTAGCGATGCCGTGGCTCCCGAAGGATACTCCAAGCTCGCCGCCGAAGGAACGACGACTTTTGAAGTGGGCGAAACGAGCCAAGTTTCCCCAAATGTTGCTGAGGATACCGCTGGGACTGATCCAGCCCCTGATCCTTGAGGGTTGCCTATGTATTTTTTGCTTTTCGGATTTGTAGTCTGATCGAAATTTCTGATGAACGAGTTTTTTCACTTCTATTTGTTTGTCTTTTTGGCTGATCTTTTACCTTAAGCTTTCTTCCGACTGCGAACAAATTATAACTCATTCGCGCTCTTAGGTCGGTTGAATTCGGGCTAGAATAAGTGTTTCGGTCGAGGCCGAGATATAAGGATTACCCGGTTTGTCCGAAGTAGAGAATGGGCATGCTCGGTCGAGGCATAAAATGGTCTAGTGCTGCCGAGGAACATAGTTCCGGTCCCGCTCGAAGCGGGTAAGGGAATCTGCCCTGCCGAAGTATCGGATAGCTCGACTTGAAATGGTCGAGAATTGCAGGGGTATCCTGGTTAGAGCCGAGGTTAGATAGTTTGGTTTGCCCGAAGTGGAGAAATGGGTATGTTTTCAGCCGAGGTATACGAAGTGGCTTTGTTGGAGAGTATTTCGCCCTTGTCAGGGGCATTTACTCCGTTGGTCTTTTCAACGCAGGTCTTTTAGTGTACGTGACAAGCAATCGATCGCCATTGGATGGTGTCGTTTTCGGAGGGGATCTCCCAGGCCTGCCCGTATCCCAACGACCTGCAGCCGATCTCATGCATTTAAGGTTTTTGATTCGAGATCAGGGGGAGATCTCTTGCCTTTCGTCACGGCTTGGGAAACGCATTTGGCGCGCTCCGGGAAATAATTCTTTTCCTCTGCCCTCCCACGTGACAATGGGTATGCTGTTTCAAATTTCAGGGGCTTATTTGCCTATAAATTGGGGAGAACGGGCCGTGTTAGGCTATTTCTCAGGACTTTGTTCTCCTGTGAAAGCTCTCATGATGTCTATGTATCTGAGGTTGAGAGTGGAGAGACTGAGTTCTCCTTTTGCAAGTCGACTTCCCCCGGATAGCTGGGGTGACGAAGGAGCCGCTGAAGAGCAGCTCGTCCTCAAGAAAGGAGTTTCGGAGATCATATGGAGAGCGCACAGGAGGTCCGCAGAGACCATATGGAGAGCGCACGTATGCGCTCTCTGTGTGTCCTTTGCCACTTGCCATGGGGACCGTCGGAGATGCAAAGCATGCAGACGGACTTTTCGTTCTCCCTCGGGCTGGGTCCCTTAGCTCGTCCGGCTAGGGGATCTTTTGCCTGTGAAGAGGGAGTTGAGAGCAGTGTCGGTCTGCTGGTCCCCTGTCTTTCATGGTCGGGCAGCGTCCAGCCCAGCATTCCACCCAGGGGGAATGCCTCCTTAGCATCGGCGTCCACAGGTCTTCCTTCTGTTCTGGATCTCTTAGTTCATCCGAAGGACCCGCCAGCCTGGCCCTAACCAGTGGTTCAGCGCGAGCTGACTGGATCGTCTGACTACTCGGGTCAGGTGCCGAAACATCATTATTAACCGAAGCTGATTGAAGCAGTCCGGCCGAGCTATTTACTTGTTTTTATTTCCTGTGCCATGATGTACTTGTAACGCCTCTTTGGAGGTTGTAACTCTTTTCATTGATGAAGAAATAAAGAAGCTTTTATTCTTTCTTCTTTTAGCACCTGCTTCTTTTTCGATGTGATTGTGTTTGAGAGTTACTGCTCCCATATCATGTTTTGTGTCATAGCATATTTCGGCAGTGTTCTTGCTACCTTGTTTTTGCTAAGACCAATGTTCGGTCCTCAGTGGAGGAAAGCGTTTGTCCCTGTTCGGGTCAGAGGTGGACCTGGGCGGTCCTGTGGACTCATGCGGCAAGCATGATCCCGTTTGTAGAACAAAGCAGGTATTTCTTCGGAAAGAGATAGCTCGTATGTCTTTACGGTTGAGTAGAAGGAGGTTGCTTGCTTTGCCGAAGTATCATAGGATGTCTTAGTTGCGTCAAAGAGTTTGAGAGATTACTCGTCTAGACCGGAGCTTTAGATAACTTTTTAAGAATATGCCATTTGACTTGGCCGAGGTTTCAGATAATCACTCGGTTGTAGCCAAGGCCTCGGAATATCGCTCGGTTGTTGTCGAGGCTTCAGAATATTGCTCGGTTGTCGCCGAGGTTTCGGAATATCGCTCGGTTGTTACCGAGGCTTCAGAATATCGCTCGGTTGTCGCCGAGGCTTCAGAATATCGCTCAGTTGTTGCGAGGCTTCAGAATATCGCTGATTTTTTACTTGGTCTTTACTGCAACTGTGATTCAGGTGCGGACGGCCAAAGAGGATGGGGGCTACCCGAGCGATGGAAGGGGCGCCTGAAGCCTGTAAATTGGCCACTCTCGGAGAGGGCGAGCTATGTTGCTAATGTTGGTCGCTGACGCACTTTTTCCTCTTCTCCGCGTTTTTTGAGGATACCCAATTTGAGGGAGTCTGGCAGACTTTCGAGGACATTCAGTAAAACAAAGGGGGGTCTGGCGAACTTTCGAGATCATTTACTTTGAAAAGGTCCGGCAGATCGGAGGGAGTCTAGTCCCGAGAAGGGAGCTCCTTGAGCGCCTCAACGTTAGTAATGATCCTCTTCGACGAGGGGCGAAACTCTTCGTTTCCCGTGAGCGCCCACTGAGGTCTCGACGCGCGGCGAGTTTTCAGGGGCTGAAATTAATGGCTCAAACGATCGAAATATTCACCAGGAGCGGTTTAAATACGGATGAGAAGAATGCCTCTGTTAGTCATCTTTTCAGCCGATCTCCCAAGAATTTATGGGTTCTGAGATGGCTTCTGGAGGTGAGGGCGATCAACTGTGGCGCCGAGCAGCGGCGCTAATGGCCGTGGGGGGTCCCAGGGAAGCCACGTTATGGTAACTGTTGATGGGGAGGTCCTGGCGTCAATGTTCGCGGATCGTGAGCGGCTTCAGAGAGCGGCCGAACAATATCTGGCCGTTTCTACGAGGGAGGTCGAGCTCCTTCGTCGTGCCAACGGCCAACTGGAGGGGGAAGTAGCATCTCTCCGACAACAGATCGCCGAGTCAGCTCGGCGTGGGAGGGCTCGGCGGCTCCCGGAAAAGATGATAAGCCCCAGTGAGGGCTCATGTATCTTTTTCTTTCTTTTTTGCCCTTTTTGTGATGAAATGAAAAAGGGGATTTTCGCAACTTTTGTGTTTGCTGTTATATCCAAATGTTTGTTCTTATCACTCGGCCTTGGCCGAGATTTTTGACAAGTGATGCTTCGGCTTTGGCCGAGGCTTTTAATAAGGAATGGAGATGCACTTCGGCTTTGGCTGATGCTTTTATTCTTCAATGCCGGCCGGGGCTTGTAAGCTGCCGAATCCGATCGAAGTTTTCTTCGCTCTTCGATCCGGCCGGGGCTTGTAAGCTGCCCGAATCCGGATGAGTTTTCTTCGCCCTTCAGTCCGGCCGGGGCTTGTAAGCTGCCCGAATCCGGATGAGGTTTTCTTCATTCTCTGGTCCGGCCGGGGCTAGTAAGCTGCTCGAATCCGGATGGGGTTTTCTTTTTTTTGGTCCGGCCGGGGTTTGTAAGCTGCCCGAATCCGGATGGAGTTTTCTTCGCCCTTCAGTCCGGCCGGGGCTTGTAAGCTGCCCGAATCCGGATGAGGTTTTCTTCGTTCTTCTGGTCCGGCCGGGGCTTGTAAGCTGTCCGAATCTCGATGGAGTTTTCTTCGCCCTTCAGTCCGGCCGGGGCTTGTAAGCTGTCCAAATCTGGATGAGGTTTTCTTCGTTCTCTGATCCGGTCGGGGCTTGTAAGCTGCCCGAATCCGGATGGAGTTTTCTTCGCCCTTCAGTCCGATCGGGGCTTGTAAGCTGCCCGAATCCGGATGAGGTTTTCTTCGTTCTCTGGTCCGGCCGGGGATTATAAGCTGCCGAATCCGGGTGGAGTTTTCTTCGCCCTTCAGTCCGGTCGGGGCTTGTAAGCTGTCCGAATCCGGATGGAGTTTTCTTCATTCTTTGTCCGGCCGGGGCTTGTAAGCTGCCGAATCCGGATGGATTTTGGAGATACTTGGTCCGCCGGGGCTTGTAAGCTGCCCGAATCCGGATGGAGTTTTGGAGATCACTTGGTCCCCAGCTGCACTAGGGGTGCCTGACCATACCGAGTCTTTGTCGAATAGGACTTGGCCCAGCCATGGTGCGGAGATATTGCTACTCAGGGGGATAGCTCGGTCATGCCGATAATGGGTAAGTAACATCCATTTTTCATTGTGACTTTTCGGCGGAAAAAATGATTGCAGCGATAAAGCTATGAATAATAGAGACAGGATGCTAATGCTGTAAATAGGACTAGTCTATAGAGAGCATACCCTACTGGTGGTATATACGGAGATTGTCCGAGTTCCACGTCCGGGGAATAGATTTTCCGCTCAGATCCTGGAGTTTGTAGGTGCCAAGTCCGATGACTTCTGCCACTTGATAGGGCCTTCCCAATTTGGAGACAGCTTTCCTTGTTCTAGTGGTTTGGAGACAGATGCTTTCCGGAGGACGAGATCGCCGGGTGAGAAGGATTTTCCTTTGACTCGGAAGTCATGATAGCGAGCCATTCTTTGCTGGTATGCAGCAACCCTGATCCGAGCTTTCTCTCTGATTTCTTCCACCAGGTCGAGATTGGTGCGGAGCTGCTCGTCGTTAGCCTCCTCTGAGTAGCTCTCCACTCGCGGAGAAGGAAGCCCTATCTCCACAGGGATGACGGCTTCGCGCCGAAGGCCATCCGAAATGGGGTCTCGCCGGTGGGGATTCTCTGGGTGGTGCGATAGGCCCATAGGACGTGGTGAAGCTCGTCCGCCCATCTGCCTCGGGCTTTGGCAAGCCGAGCCTTAATCCCTTGAAGCAGGGTCCGATTAGTTACTTCAGCTTCTCCATTGGCTTGCGGATGCCCTACGACGTAAGGCGATGGCAATTCCATGCTCCTTGCAGAAACCTCGGAACTTTGGGTTGTCAAATTGCTTGCCATTGTCGGTGATAATAGTATGCGGAAGGCCAAAGCGACAAATAATGGATCTCCATACGAAGTCCCTGGCCCGAGCTTCGGTTATTTGGGCAACGACCTCGGCCTCCACCCACTTGGTGAAGTAGTCGATGGCGACAAACAAAAACTTTCTCTGTCCAGTGGCAAGGGAAAAAGGGCCAAGAATATCCATCCCCCACTTAGCAAAGGGCCAAGTGGAGGAAATAGGGACCAAACTGGCGGAGAGAGCCTTGGATGTTGGAATATCTCTGACATGGGTCATAAGCTCGGACAAGGTCGTCAGGGAATCACTTCCTCTATGATCTCCTTAGAGAAGGGAATGCCCTGCTCCGCTTTATGCTGAAGCGGATGGGCTTGCTTTGCGGCATCCAACTCCTGACGCATCTCCCGGAGTTGTTGGCGGATCTCCTCAGGCACAGCAGGAGGAGCTGAGCGAGGAGAGAAATGAGATGGTGTCGAGTCGTGACGAGAGAACACCGGAGAAAGGGATCGGGCCCGCCGAGATCGGGGAAGATCCTTGTCGTAGACCCCTTGGGGGGCTAGCTCAGCTTTCCTAGGGCGACGAGGGGGGTCTGCAACCCCATGCGGGCCGGAAGAATAGATCGCTGGATGAATAGGGGCCGCGTTCTCCTCAGGAAGGTGCGAGTAGGCGCAGCCGGATGGGGGGCTTCAAAGCGCCCCTGGATCAGATGGGCCAGAGCTTGGACCTGCTGGGCCAGCGAGGCAAACTGGTCCTGGGTCACTGGGGCCGCCGGTGGTGATGGAGTTTCAACTGGTGGTGGCGGTGGCGCTACGCTGCTTACTGGATCAGGTCTTTGGGAGGCGACCTGGCCCCAGGCTTCGGAGGTAGCCTTTCTTCGATTGGCCATGAAGGAGTTCTCTTTCAGATTGAGATCCTTGTCTCCTGGATCACAAGTTTGGGACTTGAGGGCCCTTCTCTAGCGCCAATTTGTTGCTGCTGAAATTGTCCTCCGACTCGGGCACGATCGGGCTTCAGGATGGGCTCCTCCTGGGCGGACTTGCAAAACAGTCCTCACGCGAGAGGCATTGGGGGTGGCCCTCCGTGGAAGACCCTCCGACGCTCAAGTCAGCGGGGATCAACAATCAACAAATGTGAGGAGAAGGCTCTCGCTGAAGAGTCTTTTCAGGGGTGGCCTTTCGAGAGCTCCGAGCAGAGCGTTAATGGCAGAAAGGGGTGAGCAGAGGTAGAAGGAGAGTGGGCCAGTAAGCAAGTGCACATACCTGATAAGTCGGGAGACGATTCTATTTATAGAGGATCACCTGATTCCTTGGGGGCGTCGTGGGTCCAAAAGCCGTTAGGATTCGAATCCAGTTTGTTATGAGGTCAGTAAGATTCGTATCTTGTTAGTTAGAGGATCAATGGCTGGGAGAGCTGGTTGATGTCTTGAGATTCGGAGACGGTGTAGGCTCCAGGGCTCTAGGTCACTCTCGGGTATGATTTTTGTTTAAACTCTCCCGCGCCGGATTCCGTAGAGGTGCTTGAGTGCCCTGGTCTGGTCGGGGCACGGATATCTCGGCTGGCGAGGCACGATGGATAGGAACAACTCGGCTGAGGCCAAGAGATAGGAACAACTCGACTGAGGCCGAGAGATGGGAATAGCTCGGCTGAGGCCGAGAGATAGGGATAGCTCGGCTGAGGCCGAGAGAGATGAGAGATGGGGATAGCTCGGCGGAGGCCGAGAGAGATGTTGTAACTCGGCTGAGGCCGAGAGAGACGTCATAGCTCGGCTGAGGCCGAGAGATGTGATCCGCGCCTTGGGAATCCTTGGCTCGCTGAGGGGCTAAGGCGCCCCAATCCACTGAGGCTGATTCATCTCTAGCGGGTATTGCACAGCAAGTGGGAGTCAGGGTTGATCCTAATCCTTTGCACGATTATTAATGCAACGTCGATTTTACCCCTCAACAGCCATAGCTTCCAATCTGTCCTATATGGTAGAACTCTTTTTTATTTATGTGTAACCTTTTGTAACCGGGATATAAAGAGATGCGAATCTAAAAGAGTGTTCTAGTTTTGTTGGATCCATGTGGGCCTGTTTTTGTGATAATAGAATATACTTATAATCTTCTATATGTTTTCATAGCGGAACTTGCATCATCGCTATTGGTATAGATCTATTGACTGAACCATGTATGCATGCTCTTATTTTCTCTTTCCTTTCTTATTAATATCTCCTCCCTTGTCATAACAAGTGGCATCAAAGCTTGGTTCTTGAGTGTATACCAGACTTTCAGTAGCCCTTTCATCATAGACGTGGAGAGGTAATAACCTCAGAGCTCTAATACTCGAAGGTGGTACATGGGGGCCATCGGAATGCAGCGACACTGGTGTCGAGTAGAGGTGCAACTCGGGCTCATGAAACTCGGGTTTCCCTCAACCTTAACCCTAACCTAACCCTATTTGTAAAACCTCAACCATAACCCTATTTTTAAAAATCGGGTTCGGGTTGAGTTTTGGATTGGAATTCAGGTTGATGAGAAAAAATAAAATAAAATATTTTTTCAAAGTAAATAAACACCGAATTATGGATCCTAAAGACGGAAAAACAAAATTCCTTGCCGAACGCATAAGCTGTACTCGGAGCTTTAACATTGTATTAAAAAAAAAGTCTTATATGAAACAAAGAAGGAGGAGGTGTTATAAACAAGAAGAGGAGGAGGCGGAAAGTGAAACGAAATGTGCGGATGGTCCGCCTTTATGTTTGTCCTTTTTCTTGCCTGCGATCGACGGCCTTGTCCTCCTCGCCCTCAAGTTGGCCATTTCGTTCGACTCGATTGGCGCCTTCAATGCTCCCAAAATCTGATGCCGATAAGCTACCCCGTTCGGGTAACCCTCGGGTTCGGATTATCTCGGGTCGGATTGTGGTCAACCCTAACCCGGATCAATTGCAAATCGGCCTGGGTTAAACCCGAGTCTTTTGGGTTCGGGTTGGGCAAACATGAGTTTAAACACTGCTGTAAATTGGGTTTGATGGGCCGGGTTCAGGGTGAGCTCAGTCCAAGTTGCACCCCTAGTGTCGGGTCCTTGATAGGGCATGGCAGCATGGTGAAAAGCGGTAGCACCAAGCAAGAAACATTTGCTTCGGGAAAGGCTGATGGGAACTCATTCATGGACTGTGATCCGTACTTTTTCGACTGTCAAGCAGGCAAACCGAGGCCATCAGCATCAGCTGTTGATCTCCCGTGATGGGAGAATCAATTTGGTGCTGGTGGATGCCATTGTGGACCTTTGGAGCATCATGGAGTGGATAATCATCGCTGGCTATGGCTTCAGAGTGCATCTAGGTGTATGGCTTTGCTTGGAAGGTGGCGATGGACCTGCGCTTTTGACAACTAGGCATGGAGAAGCTCAACATAAGCGGCATCTAGCATCTCGAGTGGGATGCCCTTGAGGATGAGATTCGATGGTGGATCCATGCTATCCAAGCCTACATCCGGATCAACTTCACTAGCAAGCAATACCTCTGCAAATAGATCTTTGATGGCATCAGTAATGTTAGTGGCGATGATGCCCCCTTCACCGAGGTCATCAAGTGTGCAATGATCTAGCTCTCAGCTTCCTTGAGGCCATCTCCAGTTGAAACTACATCTTCCGTGAGGTCTCCCATCGGCAGGGAATCAAGAGGAGGGATTTGGAGGATCAACTTCACTTACCTGTTTGCACGTGAACAAGGTGTAGCTGGTGGAGAAGCCATTTTAACGATCCCTTGGAGGTGGTGTAGCTACATGGCAGGCGCGGGGTGTGAAGGCTTTTGGATAGATTGAGCGCGATCGCGAGATTCTGATTGGTGATCTCCATGCGTTCGAGAGCACCTGATTCTTGAAAATTTCCATGTGGAGGTCTAGGTCATGAAGAAGGACCACAAGTAGATTGGAGGTAGAGAGATATCACTGGCGGAGATCCACAGGTAGATCCAAGAGCTTTAGCACTTTCGGATTGTAGAGAACCGACGAATACCAACAGGAAGGTGGCTCTTGATATAATCATAGAAGAGCCCTGTGATGTGTTGGTAGTTAGTGTGCATCAATCTCTGCTATGACGTAAACTCTAGAAATCCTTACAGAATTGTGATATTGATTGTGAAGTTTCAAATAAACAAGTTCAATGGAGCTAACGTTTCTGGCATTTGACAAATCAAGCTATGTGCTCTTTTGGTGCAATAAGCACCATGGAAGGTGTTAAAAGGTAAAGAGAGATATGACAGAGATTGATAGAGAGAAGGATGAGTTGTTGGTGAAGTTTTATATGGCCATTCAATTGTGTTTAGCAAATGAGGTTTAGAGAAGTCATTGAGAAGAAAACAATAGCTAAACTATAGTTGAAGTTGGAGAGCAAGTATATGATGAATTCTTTCACCAACTGATTGTATTTGAAGCGTAGACTATTCTTGATTTAAGAGGTATTGGTATTAAGATAAAAGATGAAGATCAAACTTTTATTCTCTTATGCTCATTATCACTCTCATATGAGAACTTTGTTGATACATTATTAGGATTGGAAGTGAGTTGGGCTGGGCCGCGCCCCACTCTTATTTGAGCCGAGTCGAAATTTTTGTGTCTTGGGTTAGGTCGGAGCTTGAAAATTTTTTCATAACTCAGACCCAAGCCTAGATTTGAGCCTAGCTCGAAACCTTCCTCCCATGTCATTGGGGTCATTGGGGCCTCCCTCTGGCTATTCTTTGATGCGAAATAATAATCTAAAGGGAAGAGAGGTGATCGAGAGGCAGAAGAGACGAAGAGGAGGCAAAAGCCCTTAGATTTGGAAGAGAGATGATGTTAACAAAGAGCTCGATGGAGGGGATGGAGGGGCAGGTGTTAGACGACATTGTCTAGTGGCTTATTGATGGTGGTGGGAAGTAGGTCCGGCTCTTAGAGTCCAAGATCTGGTAGCTTTGCATTGAGGCTAGGTTAGTCTATCTCTCAAAGCCCAACCTACTCCATCTCCATGACCTCATTAAGATTTTTGGTTAGTTTTTTTCCCCTTTCTTCCAATGTTTCTTCCCCCATAATTCTAGCCATGGATCGTGCTTGGTTGGATATGGCTTTGTGGAAGAATTGGGGCACATGGTTGCCAATTAGTTAGGTTGTTAGGATTTTATTGGGTGGTTCCTTTTCCTTTCACTCCCCAATCGAAATGCTCAAAGAATAAAAGGTAAAAACAAACCGAATGATAACCTCTAAGTCTAACCCTAGCTCGAAGGAGAGAGAGGTCATCCTTTGGTCACCAAAGAGGTGTGAGACGTTGGAGATAGAGAGAGACAGAGATGTTGACGGTGATGAAGCTGGAAGGTGAAGTCGAACTTCTCAAAGAGGATGATGGCTCACCTCTCCCACCTCTTTGGAAGATAAAGTAGTTTCTTCCCATGGGCCATGCTAGCATCGCGGACATTCATTTATGGGGCTTGATTTAGGCTCGGGTCTAGACTGGGATCGGATCGGACCAATGCTCTACTTGAGCCTAACCTAAAATTGATAAAGCCTCAGTTTTGAGCTCAAGCTGGACCAAACGTATAAAAAGTCAGCCCAAGCCCAGGCCGGGTCCACTTTCAACCCTATATGTTGTATGGAAGAGAGTCTCTTGGTTGACGATATAAAAGATTCCTTGCAATCTAAAGAGTTGAAGAAGTGGGTGCCTGAGATCCTGAGATCCATGGAGAGAACCAAGAAGGCTTTGTTGTAAGAGGTAAGAGTGAGGGGAAAGATTCAAGTAGTAGAGGTAAATCAAGAACCAAGTCAAGACATTAGAAACTATTTTGCTTAAACAAGACATAGAGAGAAATGGGTCCAAAAGGGTGTTCTAATTTTGTCGAGTGCATGTGAGTTTGAGGTTTGTTAGATGTTGCCGCCAAGTCACGTTCCTCGAACGCCGGGTAATGGAGTGGATCCGAAGGATGGTGAGGACAGTTCGGGAATCTCCTAACGCTTCCTCCTCGACGGAATTTCTGCAAGAAGTCCCCGGGGATCGGTTGCATCGGTGGGGACCCTCCGACGCTCAAGTGAGCAACTTGGAAAAAAGTGATGAATAGTTGACTAAAAGACTTTAGCCCCAAAAACTTGAAGTTCAGATCTCTTCTCTCGTTATGAGCGAAGGTTCTTATACCTGTCCGGAAGTCCCCTTTACCCACTTGTGGAAGGTTGTTGATTTCGAGACGTTATTGTCTGATAGCGGGCAGACGGCAAGGTTGACAGGGACGGGCCGCAACCACCACTGAGTTTGTCAGGGATAGCCCTATCTGTCAGCCTCCTGCCAAGTGCGGTGCCACAGATGGTAGGTGGGCTGGATCATGTCAGGCGTGCATCGTAATTGGCAATAGCCACGTGCAGGCGCAGCGGTTGGTGGGCCACATGGCGGTTGCAGATGGTTGGTGGGCCACGTGGCGGTTGCAGGTGGTCCGAGGCCGAGGGGGATCCTGGAGTTCGAGGCGCGGGGGACGTTGGAGTCCGAAGCCGAGGAGGACCCTGGAGTCCGAGGCCGAGGCTCCATCAGTCGCCCTATCTGTTGGCCTTAACGTGGCTTGATCAGCCACATCAGATGCCCCCTTGCCCCTGAGATGGTGTGGGTCCACTCTTTGCCCGACAAAAGGGGCGTAAAACCTCCAGGTGGCTGATCCCGGTGAGCTGCCAATCATGGAGGGGCACGTGTCCTTGGGGGCTGAGACTCTTCAACGCAGGTGGTATAGGGCGTCGTAACGCCACCGCTCCTGTCAACCCTCACCGTCAGATCTGGGGGGATCCACCTCGAAATGGGAAAGTCCTTTCAAAACCCACGGAAAGGCAACCATCATTATTGCCATCATTGTGCTGATGTTATCGATGTCCCGTGATTGGCTGCAGACCTTGCATTCCGTGCGTCGGGCGGTTGTCGAGGCGACCTTGCTAATAGTGGTGTGCACGTGGCTGGCCGGACTAGGCGGGACGATTCGAAAAGATGTATAATAGGGGGTGCTCCGGACTGATGCCTCACATTCCTGAAACCTTCCTCAAGCTTGAATCTTGCTCGAGTCCTTCATCCTGGAACTTGTCGCCCTTCTTGCTGTTTTCCTTCGTCTAGGTTAGTCCTCTCGATCCTTCCTTGCTTCCCTATCATGGCTTCTTCTCCTTCCTAGCCATCCTCTGCTCCACCCGGAGATCATTTTTCCTCGCGATTGCGGGCTTCTCCATCCCCTACAGTCGCATGGTCTTCTTCTCCCTCTTCTTCCTTCGAGGACCTTGTTCCTCTGTTGCAACGGTGGGTCGTCAGTCGGGCCCCCATCAGGGGTTGTCCGGTGACCGCTGGTCCTCTACTAGGGTTAGAGCAGAATCCCTGGAAGGGGCCACCTCCACCATGATCGGCCAAGAGCTGGTAAACCTTAGGGCCCGGTACAGGATTTTGAGCAGTGTCCGCTGTTCATTCCTACTCCCGACGATAGGGTGACATCCTCTCGACCTGAGAGAATTGTCCTGTACGAGGTATTCTTTAAGGTGGGCCTTCGCCTGCCTTTTCATCCCTTCGTCACCAACCTCCTCGACCAATACTCCCTAGTGCCCACACAATTGGTTCCGAATTCCATTCGGACCATCAGCAGCTTCCTGGTGCTGTGTCACCTCAGGGTATAGAGGCTAGGGTTTCTCTCTTCTGCTGCTTCTACATCCTCCGCACCAGTCGGGCTGGTGGTTGTTCCAACCCAGGCCCAGCCGAGCCCTCAAATTGGGTCTTCCCATGTCTGTCAAAGGATAGAAGATCCGATTTTTCTTCGTCGACCTTGAGGGGGTGAAGCTGAGTTGGGGGACCCGGACGTAGGGCCGAACAAGGACCAGTCAGTGGTCCCGAGGGACAAGGAGGCATTCGGACAGCTGCTGACCGCAGTGGTCCCCTGCTGCAACCAGCTCTTGCCGGAGGAGAATCTCTGGCTCGCGGGCATCCTCCGAGCGGTGGTGAGTAGCCACAGACCTTTCCCTATTCCTTCTCTTTCTCTTCTCTTTTTTTTTTAATCGGCTCTGACTTGTGCAGACATGA
The DNA here is from genome assembly GCA_900491605.1 of Calamus simplicifolius. Lineage (NCBI taxonomy): Eukaryota > Viridiplantae > Streptophyta > Magnoliopsida > Arecales > Arecaceae > Calamus > Calamus simplicifolius. Next base: position 162,122 of record UESW01001863.1, on the reverse strand, counting down.
GGCCGCCGATCGAAATGCTTATGAGGGCCGCTGCAAAGAAATAGAGGACCGTCGGCGAGGCAGGAGGGTCGAAGAAGAGGTCTCGGCCTCAATTCCCTGCTCCCCCCTCCGACGACCAGCAGGTGGGCGAGGAAGTTGCCTCGCCGGTCTCCCCACCCGCAGCCCCGCCGACCGCTCTGCCGACTGCTCCGCCAATAGACCTCACCGCCGACATGCCCCTGGAGGAGCCGAGGGTCGCGGCGGTTCACCCGAATGCGGAGCCGGTCGCTTTGGGCATGGAGCCGACCGAGCCTGCAGCCGCTCCAGCACCGGAGGAAGGCCCGCCGGGGAGTGGGGATGCCACTGTAGCAGCGGGCAGTTGCAGAGGATGCCTCGACTAGTGGGGGCCGCGGAAGAATGCCGCCGACTCTTAGGGCAACATCCGCGCCCTCGGCCTCGGCTAGGCCCGCAAGGGGGAGGACCGAGGCGGTCCCGCCCCGAGTGTCCCTTACGTACGACGGCCGCACCGCAGAGTGACTGCTAGCCAGGGTTGCCTACTGGAGCTCCAAGCGGAGTTCGGCCAACTGGACGCCTCCACCATCCTTAGGATGCCTTCGCGGCACATTTGTGGGTAAGTGTCTTCTCTTTTCTTTGAATCCTCTCTCCTTTTCATTATGTACTGACGACAGCTTTCCCTGCGTAGCAGTGAACTCCTTGTTGGCTCTGAGGGACATCGCCCTTCGGAGTGACCATGCCCACCAGGTGACCTTGGCCGCCGTGGCCAAGGCCGAGAAGGCTGAGAGCACGTTGGAGGTGGCCTGGAGGGAGGCCGAGGGCGCGTTGAGGCGGCCCGAAGGGAGGCCGAGGCTGCCCAGAGGGCGCTGGGGGTGGCCCGGAGGGAGGCCGAGGAGGCAAGAGGACCCTGGGGTTGTTCTAGGGGGAGGTCAAGGAGATCAGGCGACAGGGAGCTGCCGACCTCGGACATGCCTGCGCTGCTGAGGCGGAGTTGGTGAAGGAGGTCAAGCTGGAGGCTAAGCGGCACCAACTGGATACAGTGACCCAGGAGGTGAGGGAACTTGAGGGGCAAGTCGAGAATGTCGAGGAGATCGCTCGGATGGCCAATGTCAGGGCCGCTAATGCTGTTGCCGAACGAGCGATGCCTTCCAGAGAGCACGGGACGCCGAGGAAAGGGTTGCGGCGGTGGAGGGGGTGGCAGCAGAGGCCGTGGAGCGCTTCCATGGTTCCACTGCCTTTGCTGAAGAGGTGGCGGAGGGCTCCGCGGATGCCTATCTCCTCGGCTTCCGAGACGGGAAGAGGAAGGCCGCGAGGGTCTTCGGCATCTCAAGCCTCAACGACCTCGAGCCCGACGTCGGTGAGGAGTCGGAGAGGCGTCTAGTGGTCGATCCGCATCGGCCGACGCCTGAGGGCCTCCCTCCGCCCCTTCGTCTGTCTTCATTTTTTGTTTTACCTTTGTTACCATTGTATTAAAGTCCAACCCGAGTCGGCATTTTGCAGACATTTGCTAAGCAATGAAAATGATGCTTTTTTGAAATTTTTTATGCCTTAAAACTTCTTCGAATACTTAGCTCAAAGTAGTGCATTCTTTCCTTAGTCCGCATTTGTAGGATCCCCGACAGGGCTACATTGGTCCGATGCTCGCTTGGGACTTAGTGGTAGTATCGGGGCGGATCCCAGAGTGAGTGCCGAGGTTGGTTCTAGAACTGACTTTCGTGAAGACTCGAGGTTGGTCTTGGGCATTGCTTTCGCAGCGGACTTATGGTGCCGATCTATCGTCAGAGCTTTAGGGCCGGCCGGGGTCAGTCCTTAGGTGTCGAGCTGGCCTCGGGCTTTAGGTGCCGATGCTGAAGTTGGTCTTTGTGCCGACCCGAATTGATCTTTAGTGCCGAGCTAGCCTCGGGCTTTTAGTGCCGACCGGAGTCGGGCGGAGTCGGGCTTTAGTGCCGAGCTGATGAGATACTCAAACATATCTTTATTAGCCGAGAGGATGAGTTATTCAAATTCATGAAAGAATGAAATACTCAGATTTATAATCAAAGATTGGTGTACATTACTGGTAGTACCGACGGAGGTTATCGGCATTCGAGGTGCGGGGAAGTCGCTTCCCGTCAAGTCCTTCGATCCTGTACGCTCCGTGGCGGAGGGCTTCAGCGACCTGGTAGGGTCCTTCCCAATTTGGGGATAGCTTGCCTCCTTCCATTGGCCTCGAGACCTCGGCCCGCCCGAGAACCAAGTCCCCTAGTAGGAATGCCTTAGGGTGGACACGAGCGTTGTAGTATTTGGCGGCTCTCTAGCGATAGGCAGCGATCTTAAGTCGCGCCCGATCACGTACCTCCTCGATGAGGTCGAGGTTGGCTTGCAGTCGGCTTGGGTTATACTCCTCGTCGTATGACTCGCCCGAGGACTTGGCATGTGATCTCCATAGGGATGACAGCCTCGGACCCGAACACAAGGCTGAAGGGGGTTTCTCCGATGGGAGCCCGCGGCGTTGTGTGATAGGTTGATAGCACATTAGGGAGCTTCTCCATTCATTTTCCTTTAAAGTCATCGAGCCGCGTTCTGAGCTCTTGAAGGATGGTGCGGTTCGTCACCTCGGCTGCTCTGTTTGTTTTTGGGTGGCCGATGGAGGTGAACCGCTGACAGATGCCCAACTCGGCGTAGAATCCTCTAAAGGGAGCGTTACTGAATTGTCGGCCGTTGTCGATGATAAGGGTATGGGGTAGCCCAAAACGACAAATAATAGATTTTCAGAAGAATGACCTTACCTTGCTCTTGATGATCTTTGCCAGCGCCTCGGCCTTCACCCACTTGGTAAAGTGGTCGATGGCGATAAGTAGGAACCTCCGTTGGCCGAAGGCCGGGGGAATGGTCCCATGATGTCCATCCCTCATTGAGCAAAGGGCTACGGGGTCGTCAGAGGGCTCAGCTGGGAGGTCGGCTATCGCTGGATGTTGGCATGTCGCTGACAACTGTCGCACCTCCGAACTAGCTCGGCGGCGTCCTCCATAGTGAGCCAGTAGTACCCCTGGCGTAGAGCCTTGTATGCCAATGCTCTGCCCCCCAGATGACTCCCACAGATGCCTTCGTGGATCTCGCGGAGGACGTAGTCGGCATCCGTAGGACCAACGCACTTAAGGATTGGGTATGAGGACCTTCGGTACAGATGCCCGTTCAATATTAGAAACTTGGGAGCTCGCCGTTTAAGTAGCTGGCATGTATAGGGTCCTCGAGAAGAGTGCCATCGGTAAGGTATCGGACGTAAGCATCCATCCAGGTGGGCTCTTGGTTGATTGGCAGGCTTCCTCGGCGGCCTTGATGCTCGGGACCTCTAGTTGCTCCACATACGTCCTTCCCAGGCCCCCGTCGGCCGAGGTAGTCAGACGAGACAATGCGTCGGCTCTGGCGTTCTCATCCCTGGAAATATAACTGATGCTAAAATAAGTAAAAAGTGAGGTATGTGATTGTACCTTACTCAGATAGCGGGACATGATGGGATCCTGGGCCTCGTACTCTCCAGCGATTTGTCCGTAGATGAGTTGGGAGTCAGTGAAGGCTCTGAGATGCTTTACTCCGAGCTCCCTGGCTAGCTTCATTCCCGCCAGCAAGGCTTCATATTCTGCTTGATTATTGGTGGCGGGAAAGAGGAACTGAAGGGCATACTCCATCGCCTCTCCCTCTGGGCTTGTTAGGATGACACCAGCTCCACTCCCTTAGGAGTTCAACACGCCGTCCACGTGGAGGATCCAGTCCTTCCTCCCTGCCTCGGCTGTTACGTCCGAGGACATCGAGCGGGGCTCTTCTAGTTGCTCCTCGGTTCAAGTGCACTCGACCAAGAAGTCCGCTAGGATCTGGGACTTCATGGCCGACCTCGATCGAAACGACAAGTCGAACTCCTCCAACTTGATGGCCCACTTCGCCAGTTGGCTGGAGGTGTCAGGACGAGACAGGATTGCTCTAAGCGGCTGGTTTGTGAGCACCATAATCGGGTGAGCTTGGAAGTAAGGCCTGAGTTGCTGAGTAGAGACGATCAGTGCGAAAATAATCTTTTTGGTTTTGGAATACCTGGTCTCCGCATCATGAAGCACCTTGCTGGTGTAATAAACGGGCCTCTGTGTTTCGTCTGTATCAACGCGAACAAGCACGGAGCTGATCGCCTCGGGGGAAGTTGCGAGGTATAGGAAGAGTTCCTTCCCTCCCTCGGCTTAGACAGCAACGACGGAGTAGACATGAACTTTTTCAACTCCCCGAAGGCTTTCTGGCATTCCTCCGTCCTCTCGAAGCCGTTGACCTTGCGTAGGACCTTGAAGAAAGGCAGTCACCTCTCCGCTGAGAAAATAGCTTAGGGCAGCCACTCTCCCGGTCAGGTGCTGCATCTCCTTCTTGTTGGCCGGGGGCCTCATGTTGGGATGGCATGGATCTTATCGGGGTTTGCCTCGATCCCTCGCTGGGTCACCAAGAACTTGCTCGTCGTAACCCCGAAAGCACACTTGCGGGGGTTCAGCCTTATTTGAAATCAGCGAGGTTGCCGAAAGTCTTCGCTAGGTCAACAACATGGTCATTGGTGTTGATACTTTTGGTCAGCATGTCATCCACGTACACCTCATGTTGCGCCCGATTTGGTCCTCAAAGACTTTGTTCATCAGTCTTTGGTATGTGGCCCTTGCATTCTTTAGTCCGAAGGGCATTACCTTGTAGCAGTAGACGCCCTTCTCAGTCACAAATGAAGTAGCCTCCTCATCCGCCAAGTCCATCCTGATCTGGTTGTACCCTGAGAAGGCATCCATGAAGCTGAGGGTCTCGTGGCCAGACGTGGCATCCACCAATTGGTCGATCCTGGCAGCGGGAAGCTATCTTTGGGGTACGCCTTATTGATGTTAGCGAAGTCGATGCACATTTTTCAACTCCCACTGGCTTTGTGGACCATCACTATGTTGGCCAGCCAGTCTGGATAATGCACCTCCCGGATGTGGCCGGCAACAATTAGCTTACGGATCTTCTCGTCAATGGCCTTCTGTCGCTCGAGGGCGAAGCTCCTTTTTTTTTGCCAGACTAGCCGACACCTAGGGTTGATGTTGAGTTTATGAGCGATTACCTGTCGGTATGCTCGGCATGTCAAACGCCGACCAAGCGAAGACGTCCGAATTGGCTCGCAAGAAAGGCGAGAAGCCGGTCTCGCGCCTCGGGGAGAAGAGCCCTGGCCTGACCGTTCTCGCCGGATCCTCCCCCATCGGAAAGGTCAACAAATGCTCGATCGGCTCCCTCATCTTCTCCGAATCTCTGGGGTCAAGTGACTTAGGCACCGACGAGCAATTATCCCCTGGGGGCTAGGAGTTGTATGATAGCAGAGCGGCATGGGGTTCCGCTCCCCGCGCATCTCTCCGATTGCCCTTACTAGTGGGGAATCTTACAAGCAGCCTCTTGATGGAGATGACGGCGTTCAGGAGGTTCAGACCGGGTCTTCTGAGGATGGTGTTGTAGGCCAAGGGAAATCGGACGACCAGAAACTTCATGAGAACCGTGCTCTAGCATGGCGACGTCCCGACTATGACCGGGAGAGTGATCTCTCCCTCCACCCTTACAGAGTCTCTAGTGAAGCCCATCAGGGGCGTGGTCACAGGCCGAAGGGAGCCGAGGGACAAGTTCATTTGAACAAAAGCATCGTAACTGAGAATATCGATCGAACTTTCACTGTCAACCAAAATTCTCTTTACAGGATGTTTTGCGATCGTCATGGACATGGCGACGCTATCATCATTGTTATTAACTATCCCCTCTAGGTTTCTTTTAGAGAAGAAAATTACAGAATCTACTCCATCCACCCGCGGCCTTTGGAAGTATCGCCTGCCTCTCAGGAAATCATGGCCACAGTCTTCTCAGTCGGAGTGTTGTCGATGCCGACCTAGGTATGCGGAGGTGCCGATGGGCCTGATGCGGTCGAGTTCCCTCCCTGATGAACTTCCCCAGATGGCTGCGCTGGATGAGGTCCTCGATCGCATTCTTCAGCTGGCGACAGTCTTCTGTGTCGTGGTCATGGTCCCGGTGAAGCGACAATAGAGGTTTTTGTTGGGGGGCTCTTGGCTTCAAGGGAGGAGGGCGTTGAAGATATGACTCGCCCTCGATTTTCATCAAAATATGGGATATCGGGGCGAGCAGGGGGGTAAAGGGTTCCTCTCTAGGGGCGAGGGTCCATGGTTGGTTATTCGGCCGGCGAGGAGGCTCAGGCGTCCTGGGTCGAGTCTTAATGGGCTTGGGACGGGCTGCTTCTTGTTGGGCCCTCCATCAACCTCCCTTCGGGAAGAATCTGCCTTGTCAGCGCGGATGTGCTTTGCGTACGGCTCAACAACTCAGCGTAGGAACCGAAGGGCTTCTTGTCGAGGGAGTAGGCGAAGTGGGAAGGGTAGAGTCCTCGCTTCAAGGCCAAGGTGGCCACAGAGTCTTCGAGATTGTAAACTTTGAGTGCGCCTCCTTGAACAAGGCCACGAAGTCCCTCAGGGACTTGCCACTCTGCTGGACGGCAAATAGGCTGTCGGCCACCCGAGGGATCTTCCGACATACGTCGAAGTGCGCTAGGAAGGCTCTCTTCAGCTGCCGGAAGGAGTTGATGCTGCGCGGTGGTAGACGGAAGTACCAGGCGCGCGCAGCTTTCCGAAGGGTGACAGAAAAGGTGATGCAGAGAGGAAGTCGGTCATCCTTTGGACCTGCATGAGGACCTTGTAGGTCTCTAAGTGGTCCAAGGGGTCAGTGGTGCCGTCGTAGGGGTCTAGCTAAGGGAGCCGGAACTGGGTTGAAATCGTCTCCTCCATGATACGGCGAGACAACGGAGGGCGGCTGTCATAGTCCGCCTCCGGTGGGTTGGTGATTCTGCGGCTGAGCTCCTCTAGCCGCTAGTTGTACTTATCTAACCGTCAGGGCCCGGCGAGCGATCGACCATCGAAGGACCCCTCCCGCGAAGATCTGAAGACGGGGAACGGTGGCATCGATGATGATGCCCCCGCTCGGTCTCCTTCCCATGCCGCTGCTTTGGGCAAGCGCTAGCATGGCGGGAGGAAGATCGGGGCCTTTTGGAGGCCTCCTGGCGGTGATGCCTGGGCGAGGCACGACAGCGGGTCTCCTGCTGAGGGGATCTCCCGCGGGTGGACTGTTGATTGGGTTGAACCATCCCCGCGCCCAGCGAGGGTGGCCTTGGATGCTACTGCGCGGCCGCTGGCTATTGTTGCAGCTCTTGGATCGCCGCCACAAGTGATTGGACTTGCATGTAAGGGCAGCGATTTGATCGTCCTGACGTGGTGGCGGTGGCTGTGCAGGAACATTGGCCTAGGGAGCTGGGAGACCGGTCTTCGGCTGCTCAGCTCCCTGGCGATGCCCCCCAGCATGGCTGGTGGAAATCTTCTGGGCGCGTGTCACTAACATCTTGTTTGCTCAGGGGAAGGGAAGTCTGTAGCTGGCTGGTTCGAAGCTTTCTACTTCCTCCCTTTTGGCGTGTCAATCTGTTGCCGCCAAGTCACGTTCCTCGAACGTCGAGTAACGGAGTGGATCCGAAGGATGGTGAGGACAGTTTGGGAATCTCCTAATGCCTCCTGATGGGATTCCTGCAAGAAAGTCCCCGGGGACCGGTTGTACCGGTGGGGACCCTCCGACGCTCAAGTGAGCAACTTAGAAAACAGTGATGAATAGTGGACTAAAAGACTTTAGTCCCAAAAACTTGGATTTCAGATCTCTTCTCTTGTTATGAGCGAAGGTTCTTAAACCTGTCCGGAAGTCCCCTTTACCACTTTTGGAAGGTTGTTGATTTCAAGACGTTATTGTTTGGTAGCGGGCAGACGGCAAGGTTGACAGGGACAGGCCGCAACCACCCCTGAGTTTGTTAGGGATAGCCTTGCCTATCAGTCTACTGTCAAGCGTGGTGCCATAGGTGGTAGGTGGGCTGGGTCATGTCATGCGTGCGTCGTAACTGGCAATAGCCACGCGCAGGCGCAGGCGGTTGGTGGGCCACATAGCGGTTACAGGTGGTTGGTGGGCCACGTGGCGGTTGCAGGTGGTCCGAGACCAAGGGAGACCTTGGAGTCCAAGTGGAGTCCGAGGCCGAGGGGACGCTGGAGTCGAGGCCGAGGGGGACCCTGGAGTTCGAGGCCGAGGGGGATGCTGGAGTCCGAGGCCGAGGGCGACTGTCCGTCAGTCGCCTATCCGTTGGTCTTAACGTGGCTTGATCAGCCACATCATTAGAGTATACTATTCTTGTAATCTCCTATATGTTTTCGTAGTGGAACTTGCTAGTCTAGACGTAGATTTATTGATTGAACCACATGCAAATCTTATGTGTGCTCTTGTTTTCTCTTTTCTTTTTGTTAACTCTCCTCCCTAACTCTCCTCCCTTGTTGCAACACAAAGTTTATTGGGTGCAAATTCTTTTGGGTGAAGAGAGGCTATGAAATCAAAATGTGCGATAGTGAGGTTCTGCTGAGTGACTTGATGTGTCTTTACATTATAGCAGTGCAATGCTAATGCTAGTTCTTGAGAAAAATAAAAAAAGAAAAGAGGCTGTATTGTACGTGGGAGAGACTTTCATCTGGTTTCCAGAGTTTTATAGGACAGAACACAAGTAAAATAAGAAATTTTTGAGAGGAAGATGCTTATAGAACCCAGCAAGTGGAAAGTCCATGATCTTTATGATGTAGGACAGTTTTGTTCAATGACATGGATTTTAAGTCCTGAACTTGAGAGGCCTAGGCATTTTCTTGAAGTGGATGATGATATAAACAAAATGGGTTAAGTACAACCCTAGAGTAGGAGACTATGGTTCTGCAGGCTATGGGTTCTGTTGAGGCATCTTAACACTTTTTGGATCCTTGATGTTTGTCAGAGATTAATTTATGGGGCGAAACATCTCATGGAATTTTTTAGAGAGCCTTTCACAATGGCGTATGGACATACAACTAAAGTTGGAAAGGTCAACTTCCTTGATGAACCATCAAATTATAATGACCCTTCTATTTCTCTTGTTGGCTCTTTACGAATATTGAATGTTCTAGAATGGGAGCAGATATTTGTTGATGAAGGCACATACTACTAAATGGATGCTTAATGACTAAGTTTTTGTGAAAAGCTGAGCTGATTTTCTACTATATATTGTGTGAAAACATGAGACTTGGCCACATGCTGCTGGATTTTGAAGTCTTCACATAGCAATCTTCTACTTTTAATTCGATTCTTCTTTCGGCTTATGGAGTAGACATAGGTTTTGACACGGCAAATTTAGTTTCAGGTAGTGCCATGACTAATCATTAAGTTTTCAATGCTGGCCTGGTCTTGGCTTGATCCATCCTTGGGCTAATTCTCACTAGTATGAGCTTGACTTGATTGCAAAATTTTAGGCATGGGAATGGCTTGGCCAAACTTGAGAAAGCCATAGCTTGATCCAGTTCATTCATAGCCATGATATAGAGAAAGAAAGAGGTAGGAGTAGCAATTAGCGATGGTGGCAAAGGTTTTTGCAGTGGGTGGGTGTCTGAGGGATTTGGAGATGGCTGGGACAAGGAAGGTGTTGATGACAGTGAGTCTAAGAAAGAGAGTGAACAAAGAGGATAGATGGAGTTGGAAGAGGTGGCAAGAGTAGAAGAGGTACTCTGGCAATGGTGGTGCTTAGATTTGTAATTAGAACTGCTGGTGCTCTGATGTTTAACCAAGGCAGGTGGTGCTCTAGCATCAAGATGGAGGAGGGATCTAAAGACGGGAAGGAGAGGAGAAGGGATGGAGAGAGGATAAGGGAGTTGCTTGTCAAGCTTTGGCATTTAGCATGAAGAGGAAGCTGATTAAGACGTAAGAGATGATTATAATTACTAAGAGACGAGAGGGGAACAGGTGGAATCAAGAATGTTAGGTTTGATAAGTACTAAGAGACAAGAGAGGGGAAGAGGTGGAATCAAGGATGTTAGTTTAGTGACTTTATTTGGTTATATAGAATAAAATGAATAGGTAAGTTTTTATTAATAATAGCATAGGTCTCTAGGTCAAGCTGATGTAGACTTTTGTTAGCTTGGAACAGGTCCACAAATTAATTAGACTTTAAATTCTTTGCTTTCTTTGGCTTATTAGGCTGGAATTGGCGAAGCCTAACCAAAATTGAATTGCACATGCCATGCCTCCCTTTTATACAAGCTAAGTAATTGACCACTTTCCATCCTCCATGTATCTATTCTATTTACTTTAACTATGGTCTTGCGAATGTTCTCAAATAGTGATGGTTTTGATTGCTAGTTGTGATCCAATAATAGTTCTACATATGCTTATTCACAGGACACATTGACCATTCTGCAAGAGTCATGCAAGTCATCACATGGAACAGGTCATTCAAAGGCATACCGTATGCTGATGACAGAAGGGATGATTTTGATAATGATGAATGGGAAACTCATGCCACTGTGTTGGATAAGATGTTAGCATGGGAGAAAAAGCTATACGATGAAGTGAAGGTGCATCTTAAATTTTCATTTAGCCTCAGTTATGATCTTAGCTCTCACTGGCTTCATCCTTATTCGTTGTTTTTAGTTTTGCTTCTTAAATTTTCATTTAATCTCATTTATGATCTGAGCTCCAACTGTCTCTTGGTCCTCATTCATTTTTTTGGGTTTTAGTTGGTTAGCTGTATAATAGGGAAGAATGAAGGATATAACTATTATTATTATTATTATTATTATTATTATTATTATTATTATCTATAGAGTTTCTAATAAGCCTACTAACCTGTTGAGTCCGATCCTGGTTGATCCATGCATGCTTTTTCCAAACTAGTTTAAGGGCTTGTTTGGTTGTTGTTGGTAGTAGAACTTTTGAGAGTAAAACTTTTGCAAGTAAAGCTTTTTTTTAAAAAAATTGTTTAGTATTTGTAATTACATTTTCAAAGTGCCATGGAACTTTAACATTGATTTGATAACCAAATTGAGAAAATACTTTTATTAAGAGAAAATGACCAAAGGACATTGCATAATGCTTTCAATTTTAACCCTTTAATTAAAACTATTGTGATAAAGTACTATTAATTTACTAATTATTTGTTGGAATATGATAAAGTTATACTATTAAAATATGACTACTTTGATATACTAATGATAGTAGCATAGTTTTTTTTATTTCATTTGTGTAATATAATATAATATATTGTAATGTAATGTAATATTGTATAGTGTTATAATCTAGAAACACAATGTTGTGGAGTATTGTAATATGATTATAATAATGTAATATATCTTTTTAGTTAATAATTATGATACAATAATTTGAAATAAAGTATTACAATTACTGTAATATATTGTAATGATACATTTTTAAATTATTATCAAGTGATAATAATATTATATAATGTAGTGTATTTTTAAGTCATTACCCAATTAAAATAATATTTTCATAATATTATCATGATAGTATAACATTATTATACTATATGAATGAGACAATATAATATTGCATAGTATTATATTATATATTATTATAGTATTTTGTATAATATTATTATTTTATATTATACTATAATATTCTATAATAATATTATAGCAGTATTATATTATAGTGTAAGTATTGTTAATCTACAATTTTTATATTATATTTCAATCTGAATACCATAATAAGCTATGCAATAAGCAATAAAAATGTTTGATTCTAATACAAACAAAAAGGTAACAAGCAATATTCCTATTTACTCGCATACAAAATAGTGAACAATATGCATGTTATGAGTACAATGTCATAAAAAAGAAGTCAACATGTCATAAGAAGAGCATCAATGCAATCACACAAATGTCATAAAAAGAAGTCAACATGTCATAAGAAGAGCATCAATGCAATCACACAAAGCATCCATCTCATGGCTGCTTATCGTTTGACTTTGCTCCATATTTAGTTCTTCCTGTGGCTCATTAGTCTCTTAAGAATCAAGAGGGAGTAGATCCTCCTCATCATCATAAGGCTAAAACTCAAACTCTTTAATTGCATGATTCCTAATGCAGTATTGAATAGCCATAAAAGCCACAGTAATTTGAACTTGTTTACGATAAGAAAAGCTAGGCAGTGAACTCAATATTATTCCTTTACTCTTTCAACATCCAATTGTCCTCTTATTTGTGTATTTGAGTGAGGAATGTGCAGATTAAAGACTTCATGCATGTTCCTTGGTTGACTTTCATGCCAAAAATTTGATAGATGATGCTTCTCTTTCTATGGTTCCATATATCCCATCATATGTCTACTAAGTAATATTCACCTACATAAATATAAATATGCATATTAACACTTATGCATCAAAGTTAAAATGTATGCCATTATAGTAATGAATTTTATTAAAATATATACTTTTAAGCTGTTGTAGAATGTATGCCATTATAGTAATGCATTTTATTAAAATATATACTCCTAAGTGGGTGTAGAAGTTAGAGTTTTCCTCTATGTATGGCCTTTAAAGGATGTGTATCGTGACTAGCACCTTCTTTTCCAGCTTAAACAAAAGTGAAACACATTCCAAACTCACAAGCAGTGCTATTTTGCATGGGAATTCTGTTTCGATCAATATATTATTCACATGAATTAAAAAATAAATCTTTACTAGCATGTGAGTGCCATCAATTGCTTGAATAGTCTTTAAAATTGGGCCACTAATGATCTTCATCCAGGTTTTAACTCTTGCTGTTTTTGTTCCGATGACTGTCCTAATGGCCCATCTCTTTCTTCTTCAACCTTTCTTTGTTTCTTTTTCCTTTTTTCTTTCTTTCATTTCTTTTCTTTTTCTTTATTTTCTTCTTCCTTTACTTCTTTTTTTTTTCTTCTCTTTCTTTCTTTCCCTTTTTGTCTTCTTTTGTTCCTTTCTTTTCATTTTCTTTTTTCCTTTCATGGTTAGGTTTTGATGTCCTGTCCTTGTCTCGATCCCATTTTCCTACAAGAACAGAACGGCTGGGATACCACTCGTGCCATGGGGACTTCAAACCTCGATTGTCATCACAAATTTTATTAAAAAACACTCTCAAACTCTGTATCAGCTGGTTTAATAATATTCTTGATCATCTTTAAAACAACATTTAAGGTGTGGATAAAATGCCTAATAATCTTTTCTTCTGAGCATTAAAACCATTCTTGTGAAATAAGCTCTCATGCATGAATAGTAAGCTCATTGGAAGAGGGTTATAAACCTACTCTATTGAATGGTTTGTTAGCTTCTCTAACAAGAGGTTATAAACCTGAAGCATTTAATGACAAAAATGAATGTTGTTGCTGAATAATCATGTGTGCTGAATTCTGGTGCTCCTTAATTGATAGGCCATGGTTTAGGCCCTTGTCTAGTAAATCAATAATGATGGGTCCAGAGCGACAAAAGGAGATTGTAAAGAGAAGCTCAAATTCTGTTGACTTCTAAGCAATGCTTGGAGTTTTCTATAAGCCTCTTTTGACTAGAAGATAGTATCTTTACTCAAAAATTACTGGAAGATAGGATCTGTAACGCCCCAAGCCTATTCATATGAGCTAAGCAGGTGACGTGGCCACATATTCCTTGAGGGTTAGTCTCCTAAAATATGCAAGGTCTTCAAAAATTCCTATAATTAATTCATATAAATGCATTTTGATAAAACTATGTATTCGCCTCATTTATAACAAATTATAGATTTCAACAGGCCAACCATGCTCTAGTCAGAGTATTTAATCAAAAGCTACAACTTTAACCCTTTCATTATACAAAAGTCCAATATATGTAAGTTTCCAAATAACATTTAACTTTCCACTAGATGAGTTGAGTTGAGTTGAGTTGTAAACTTTAATTCCAAATGAAAGTGTCTATTACCACTAGAAGAACTAGACTATTTGTACGAAACACTTGCCTGTTCAAACGTCATACTCTAATCTTTTTAATATGGAATAGATGACCTTTCCTCTAAGCACACTTCCCAAAATGACAATATGTCAGTGTCTAAGTTGTCATATTTGTAAAAATAAGAAAAACAATTAATGAGCATAAAAGTCCAGTAACTATCAATATACACTCTTATAATTTAATTTAAACCCAATTATATATGTATATACATAATAAATTTCACAAACACTCAAGAATTTTAGTAATACATAGTATAATAGATTGCCAATCTCATTATAAATAATTAAAAGGTCATATAACTTTATTTAATTTTAAATCATCCATTTTCACAGTCTAGAAATAATATCCTTTTTTATACCTTGGTCCCTATCATGCCTTCCTTGTGACTGAGTTGTCATATTTCTGGCCCATGACAAGGCAATAATCTTGCATTACATTTCCAGCCCATGTTGGCGTAAAAATCTTGACACATTTTTAGCCTATGATGAGGCAATCTAATGAGGCTAATTATCAAAAGACATGCATATGTTATGAGCAATCTAGCACGATCAAGCCAATCAACAATTGCATAACGTTACAATTTCTAACACAATAAAAGGACCAATTCCAAAAATACAACTCCATAATTTCTGTTATAAACCATAACTATACATGTAAAGTATTAAATCTTTTAAAATTTAAGGGAGCATGTTAGCATACTTACCTTCTTGTGCTAACTAGACCGTTAAATGTCTTGGGCATTTAAAAATTGGCTTCAATCATGATTCCCTATAGAAGAAAGGTTCCTAAGTCAAATTTTGGCTCTTGTCCCGAATAGAAATTCCTCTACATGACAGGGGGAAGATAAAATTTTCTTTGGAGGAGAAAGAATGAGAAAGTGAGAGAAGAGAGAGATGGAAGAGAGAAGAGAGTGTTATTGGTGAGAATGAGAGAGTCTTCCACACAGAAAAAACAAGGGGCCAGCACACCCTTGTTTAAAGCTTATCACCGCCTTAGGCGGTGACTAAGATATCTGGGCTCACAGCCAAGATGTCATGGTATCCTTTGATGATTCCTAATTTGCAGGTCTGACAATGGTGCACATCTGCTTTTGAACTGCATTATTAATGATGCATTGCTTTTGCTTAGCCATGCCAGGTTATCTTGCAGGTTCCAGCATATTCCCATCATGTAATTCAATGTCATTATCTCTAGGGTCAGTGAGCGCATCCTATGATTCCACATCTGGAATTATTACTTTACATTACTATCTCTATAATTTTCATGTGATACCATTTTCTTTGTAAATTTTTTGCAATTTGTTTTTCGTGAACAGACAAACAACAATGAGCTAGACACATGTAATAAAACTATTAATTTGCAAAAATCTGTTTCACTTGGTTTGCTTCAGTCTTCACTTTTCCTTTCATCCATTCCTTGTCAAAAATTAATTTTGCAACCTTCAGTTTGTTGATAAACTACCAGTTATGTTGATGAGGCCTTGCATTTCTCTTTATTTTCACTCAGAGGAGAGATTGTTGACAGTAAATGTAGTATGAAACATGTAAACTGTCCATGAGCATACATGTTTACTCACATTGAGGATTTAGCCCAAATTTATCTATCAACAGCCAAAGCTATAAGATCGTTATCTCTATATTGTAGCTGCTCTTGTAGGATTCCTGGTAGTACCCTCTCCTAGCTGAGGTTATCCTGGCCAAGAATCTAAGGCTGATCTTTTGAAGGCTTCATCGAAGCTGATATCAGTTAGAGAATCAAATGCAGACATTCTCACTTTGATGAATTGTACCTTTATCCATGAAGCTAATCCATCAGCATGGAATGGTTTCTGACCAAGAAGGATCTGCAGCATTTGTTTGCTCATGCATGTTTGCGTACAGCGATGCACATGTGATGTGGAACACATTACCAAAGATGTTGAGAAATGGAGTTGAAGGAAACCAGGCCGGACTTGATAACAGAAAGCCAAATAACACTATAATTCACTTTTGAGGTCTGCAATTACCGAAAAAAGAAAAAAACAGCAACTGAAGATGTCTTTTAGTTTTGAGTTGGTTTAGTTTCCATTTTGAGTTGCATTATGTTTGTTATTTTGCTATTATTCAGTGACTCGAGTGTATAGGTTGTCTTATTTTGTGTAGGATAAGAAAGACCTCTAGTCTAATTAAACAGGACAAAAAGACACCATTGAGTCTTCCTTATATGATTAGGAATGGGTCTAGGAGCAGGTTATTGAAGGCTCCCATTGCTGTACATGGAAGGACATCTGTCTTGATTAAAAAAATATTGGTATTTTTTGTTTTGTTTCTTGTAAGTTTGATTCGATTGGGGATGAAGGTACTTTTTAAATCCAAGGTCTTCCATACCGATCTATGCTAATTTTACCGGTTTTGAGTCTTGATTCAGTATGAAGCATACCTGTATCGGGTTTGATTTAGTATGAAGCAAATTGGTTCGAACCAATCCATATTGCTTGATATTGACCCAACCGCTCGGTATTGAGTGATTGAGGGTGAAAAAAAGAATGGCATCCTATCTTGTTATGGAGTATGTACTATACTGTACCAACGCTACCGAATCAGTAATGTACTGTTACTGAATTTGGCAGATCTTGTTACCAGTCCTTGTACAAACCCACCAAAGGTGGCTAAATTCTTGAATGTGACAGATCTTGCTCTCAGACCTTGTCCAATCCTGCCTGGAATGGTCAGTGTGGTTCACAATAGGTTTGGCATCTTCTTGGATTAGAGTAAAGAGATAGAAAGAGCAGTTGATTTGTGAGCTTTCACATCTACTTTGAAGAGGATGGTGATTGTCCTCAACTCTTCCAACACCATGCTATGTAAATATGTGTACATGTGCGTGCATATATTTTCACCGATATTGCTAGAAATCCAAGACTGAGTATGATTTGCATCTGGCCTATGAGAACTATTTCATTTTTGTTATCTTATTATATTAAAATTTAGTTCGTCTATTAAGAAAATGATTTTCGATTCATTTCTCATTTTGTATTTTTGTTCTGTGAGTTTGCTAAGTTACTAAACATGTTTTCACAGCTCCCATATAAACTGCCTTATAGGTGCTTGTATATAACTATTTACAACAAGATGTTTGTATGTGATAATATGCCCTTCTAAATGATTGTAATTCATGTACTTCTATTTCCTTTTCATTTTACATATGACTCATTTGAAACCAAACCTACCTTATACCACACTTGTGGACACTTAGGGTCTCATTTTATCAACATGCTCACATTAAAGTAAATGGATGCATAAAATAGAGAGGCACATTCTTTATGCCTTTTTTACATTGTTTACGCATTCTTCTCAGACTTTGGTCATGTCTATAAGCAATGGAGTCGAAGCAATGGATCTTTTAACTATCATTTTGTATATTGAGTGTGGGCTTGTGTTAGACAGATATGTTGTTGTGCACTTCAATTTCATCACAAATATTGGAGCATGGTTATATTAAGAGTCGTTTTTTAAACCGGTGCCTTTTGGTACCGGTTTTAGAAAAAAGGCGTGGGAACCAATCTTATTGCAAAAAGGGGGTTAAAGTGGAAAACGCCACTTCAAATGGCGTTTTTCACTTCCACCTCCTCACCTTCGCTGCGCCACATCAGCGAAAGAGCGTGGAAAAAAGGACGATAAGAAATCGCCATTTGAAGTGGCGATTTCTGTTCAGAAATCGCCACTTCAAGTGGCGATTTCATGAGACTGAAATCGCCACTTGAAGTGGCGATTTCATGAGAGAAATCGCCACTTGAAGTGGCGATTTCGCAAATCACTTATATCTCCCATGCGAAAAAAAAAACCGGATATGACAGTAATTAATAAGAGGAGAAGAGATAAAAACTTACCGTTTCAAATCAAGTAAGAGAGTAATTAAATAATATATTTTTATTTATCTTATTATTATTTTGAATTCAATAATATCTATATAGTTTCAAATCGAGGAGAGAAACGATACAGAGAAGAGATGGAAAACTTACCGTTTCAAATCAAGTAGGAGAGTAATTAAATAATATATTTTTATTTATCTTATTAGTATTTTGAATTAAATAATATCTATATAGTTTCAAATCGAGGAGAGAAACGGTACGGTTCACGAAGCGTTCGGAAACTTGGAACGTGATCCCTTCATGGCTTACGTAGAGATAGGTCAATTAATTAAAAGTGATAAAAGAGTAATTTGAAATTCAAAGATTTGAAACTGTATAGATATTATTTAATTCAAATAACAATGCATATTATTCTAATTTTTATTTTGATTTATGTTTCTATTTTAAAAATTCTTTATTTTTAGAAATTATTTCATTTATTTTTAATCTATAGTTTCAAATCTTTGGATTTGATTTGAAATTTAAAAATAATCAATACATATATTTTATTTATCTAATTTTTATTTTTAATTTAGAAAATAATTCTAAATTTTAAATTTAATAATATGGAATTAAATAATATATTTTTATTTATTTTATTGTTATTTTGAATTAAATAATATCTATATAGTTTCAAATCTTTGAATTTTAAATCACTCTTTATTGCCTTTAATTAATTGACCTGGCTACGAAGGGATCACGTTCCAAGTTTCCGAACGCTTCATGAACCGTACCGTTTCTCTCCTTGATTTGAAACTGTATAGATATTATTTAATTCAAAATAACAATACATATTATTCTAATTTTTTAAATTTAATAATATACTATTTAATTCCATATTATTAAATTTAAAAAATTAGAATAATATGTATTGTTATTTTGAATTAAATAATATCTATATAGTTTTAAATCTTTGAATTTTAAATCACTCTTTTATCACTTTAATTAATTGACCTGGCTCTACGTACGCCATCACGTTCCAAGTTTCCGAACGCTTCGTGAATCATACCGTTTCTCTCCTTGATTTGGAACTGTATAGATATTATTTAATTCAAAATTACAATAAGAAATAAAAATATATTATTTAATTTCATATTATTAAATTTAAAATTTAGAATTATTTTTCTAAATTAAAAATAAAAATTAGATAAAAAATATATGTATTGATTATTTTTTAAATTTTAAATCAAATTCAAAGATTTGAAACTATAGATTAAAAATAAATGAAATAATTTCTAAAAATAAAGAATTTTTAAAATAGAAACATAAACCAAAAAAAATTAGAATAATATGCATTGTTATTTTGAATTAAATAATATCTATACAGTTTCAAATCTTTGAATTTCAAATCACTCTTTATCACTTTTAATTAATTGACCTGTCTCTACGTACGCCATGAAGGGATCACGTTCCAAGTTTCTGAACGCTTCGTGAACCATACCGTTTCTCTCCTCGATTTGAAACTATATAGATATTATTTAATTCAAATAACAATAAGATAAATAAAAATATATTATTTAATTACTCTTCTACTTGATTTGAAACTGTAAGTTTTCATCTCTTCTCTTATTAATTACTCTCATATCCATTTTTTTTTCGCATAGGAGATATAAGTGAATTGCGAAATCGCCACTTGAAGTGGCGATTTCTCTCATGAAATCGCCACTTGAAGTGGCAATTTCTGAACAGAAATCGCCACTTCAAATGGCGATTTCTTATCGTTTTTCTTCCACGCCAGCGAAAGATTTTCGCTGATGTGGCGCAGCGAGGTGAGGAGGTGGAAGTGAAAAATGCCATTTGAAGTGGCGTTTTCCGCTTTAACCCCCTTTTGCAATAAGGTTGGTTCCCACGCCTTTTTTCTAAAACTGGTGCCAAAAGGCACCGGTTTAAAAAACGACTCGTTATATTAAACTAAAGCAAGCTGTTTTTTCACAAAGAGATCCTTAAAAAAAATTTGTATGTAAACTTGCAAACATTTGCATGGAAATTAAGTCCTAGGACAAAAGTAGTAAAAATATTTGTCTTGCTTGTTCTCACATGCTTTCATGTTTTTTTAGCTTTTTCATATGGTTAAGAAACTACATGAGATATCGGCCTTATCATTGAAGGATTGCAACTTGAACCAGCAAATCTCAACATCTTGCTTGGTTTCCCACCATTTAAAATATCGATTTTTTTACCATGCTTCTGCTTGTGCTTGAGTGGTGCCATAATTAATGCGAAGTTCAAGGGCATTGGTAAGGGCTTCAAGGCATAGAATGGTGGCCTTGTATAGTGGGATTGAAGATCGATTTCTGAGAAAAATATTAAAAAAGTATAGGAGCTGAATCCTTAAAATATTTACCATCTTATTGACAACTAAGAACAAATGATGGTATTGTTAAGAGTTTATTCCAGGGAACTTTGAGAGTTTTACTTTTAATATCTATTTTTTGAATGGTAAATAAATTTCCTCTTAGCTCTTCTCAAGTGTTTAATACGTTTAACATTCCAGATATGTGGTTCTTTATAAAATGCAACATGACTAAACAATGATGGCATCATCTTTCAATGTTGACATTTGAATTTAGAAGATTTCTTGCTAGATGTCACCACTTGTAAGGGTAACATTGATTTCATAAGTCGTCATGTTGTTATTTCTAAATATTCAAAGGTATGTTTTGTAACTCCTTAACATGGCATCAACATCATGAGTAAGGTCCACAAAAGTTGTACCTATATGTTATCACTTTAGTATGATATGATATGCATCTAGTAATGACACAGGCTCTTGACACTTTTTTCTCACTCCTAGTTACTATATCACCCAAAACTGGCCAGTATTGTTTAGACCGGTATGGATCGGTTCAACTCTTATGCCAAAATAAATTTTGGTACCTACTAGTACCTTAATGGTATGGTAACATATGGTCAGTATGAGACTGTATGTGGGTTGCTATTAATTGACCTTGATCATGAGTCAAAGGTGCTATAGGACTAGCAAATGACATTTTACACGCCTAATTAGTGTTGTTTCTTATTAGTTGCATTATGGTGCTTTTAGAAATTTGGATTACCTCATAGACTTGCCATTTCATTAGGGTGTAATATTAAATTTGCAAACTAGCACAGAAATATTGTAATGCATATAACAATTTCTGTTGGATTGTAACCCCAGGATCTTTTCATTCATTAATTAATAATGGATCTCTATTTTAGCATTCCCTTATAGCATTTTCATTTCTATATAGCATAGCTGGTCTAATAGTGGTTTTATAGAATTTTTCTTTCAATGATCGATGCATCCAATTTTGAAAGAAAAATTCTATAAAACCACTATTAGGCCAGCTATGCTATATCGAATAAAGTGTTGGGTATACTGAAACAACATATGAATAAATTAAGTGTAATGGAAATGCACATGTTAAGATGGATATGTGGTAAAACCTTAAAAGATAGAATTAGAAATAAACATATAAGAGAAATGATAGGAGTAGCCCCAATTGAAGATAAAATGAGAGAAAATCGATTACGGTAGTTTGGACATATACAACGAAGGCCTTTACATGCTCCAGTTAGAAAAAATGATCTTTTAACAATCTATAGTAAGCATAGAGGTAGAGGTAGACCTAAACTAACATGGACAGAAATAATTAAAAAAGATATAACTATCTATAATTTGAATATCGACTTAGTCCTGAATAGAGCAGAGTGAAGGAAGCAGATTCATGTAGCCGACCCCATGTAGTTGGGAAAGGCTTAGATGAGTCGAGTTCTAGGTGATCCACCTTTTCTGATATACAATGTTTGAGGCAAGGCCGAGAGAGATAAGTTTTGGCCTGAAATGATCCAAAACCAACTGCAACTAACAAATTTTTTAATTCTGGCAGAAGCTGACTGAACCTAATTGAAATGAGCTTTTGTTGATCTTTGGGGGTTGATTAGGGGAATTTTTATTGTTCTAGAGAATCTTGGGTACAATGAGGGACTGTTGATATCACCTCATATCCCCTTTTAATTTGTCTTGAAAGTTTGCTGGTTCCCTACTTACAGTTTTTTTTTAGAAAAAGGAAAGGTGGCTGGTTCCAATCTGAGAGCAAATTACTTGATAATTGACACCCTTCTCTCATGATGCATCTCCTTGTCGATAATTGGTAGGGGTTCAGCTAAAATTCCACCGAATTGACATGAATTAGTGCTAAAAAAATTCAAGATGTGAAGAATTAAAGAAATTTACCTTCTTTACTTCTTTTTTGTTTAAAAATTAAATAAATAAATTTGGTAAAAGAAAACATGATCTATGGGGTATTTTTTGCTTTCAATTCTTAAATAGTCTTTTAATTTCTTTACTAAATAGGAAGCATGATTTTAACTAGATTGGTGCGTTCCATGTATGAATTTAGGGTATCTCAATATAAATAGTTATGTTCTCTTTTTTTCCCCCTCTTAATATTTTCTTTTCTTTTTGATTTTAGTTAACTTTTTTAATTGAAATTCTAAAATTTGGATCAAAATTGCTGGAAACAAAAGCTTTACCCTGGGTGACATTAATCATGCTTTGATAGTGCCAATATTTTTGCCAATTGGATGACCAAAAAATCTTACTTTGTATCTTGAGCTAGTTGTAAAGCCAACTATAATTGTGGATGCTAAAGACTTGGAGTTTGTGTAAGTCTTTAGAATGTATTTCTTTCAACTTATAATTGTTCCAACCAACGTCTACAAAACCTGTACTGAGACCTATACCGATACATTATCAATTTGGTACAATATGGGTTCGTACGATATGCATTCCATATTGAGATTAGGTGTCCTTTTTTTTTTTCTCACTGTTAATGATAATACTACTCGGTACCAGCTGATATAGGTTTGTATCGGATGGTTTAGCTCAGTTTGGACAGATTCGGTTTGTACCAAATCGAAACTTGGTA
This sequence comes from Calamus simplicifolius, assembly GCA_900491605.1. Taxonomy (NCBI): domain Eukaryota; kingdom Viridiplantae; phylum Streptophyta; class Magnoliopsida; order Arecales; family Arecaceae; genus Calamus; species Calamus simplicifolius. The sequence goes on along the minus strand of UESW01001863.1, from coordinate 139,477 downwards.
CTGTAGCAGTAAGGTACTGGCAAGGTTGGTATGGCAGACCTTAATTCCAACTTTGTTTTTGCAGGGAGCCTTCTTTTCTGCCCTTTTTCTCTTCTATTATTGTGATTCTCGTCTCTGAATCTAATGGTGTATTAATTCATGAAAGGCAGGCAGGTGAGCTTATGAAAATTGAGTACCAGAGGAAGGTTGCTTTGCTGAATAGGCATAAGAAACGTGATGCCAGTGCTGAAACACTAGGAAGAACTAAAGCGGCTGTAAGTCATTTGCATACAAGATATATAGTCGATATGCAGTCAATGGATTCGACAGCCTTAGAGATTGAATATCTGCGAGATAAACAGCTGTACCCAAAATTAATGGACCTTGTTGATGGGTATGTTGAAAAAATTTAGGCCCAGAATTTGCTTACTTTTTGCTTTTTTAAGCAGTTTTTCTTCAATATCATGTTTCTCGGTTTGTTTCTTTCATTGACCCTTTTTTTTTTGCAATACCTTTTTAGTTATATATCCATGGTTCTTTTCTTTTACCTTTGTAGTAATATTTATATTCTCATTTTGATTTTTACAGTATAGTCAATCTTCTACATTTGTTTTCTCCAGTTGTATCAGACAATCTCCAGAAACCTTCCCTTTTTCAACAGCCACTGCTTTTCCAAGTTTCTTCCAGCTTGAACCTTATGATTCAAACCCCAAATCAGCACTTCTAACCTTTGATTTTTATCATCATATTTAGTTTTGAGAAAGCCAGCCTATAATCTGTTTGCATCTTAAATGATCTACAAATTAAATGCTCTACAAATCCTGAGAAAAATTTCTTTTTTGTCAAATTAGTATTTTATCTTTCTCATTTGATTTATGCTTGGAACTTAAATCCTTCCACTATGAATGTGTAAGTCCATGCACAATCAATATCTTTATTTTTGCAAGAATTCTTTTGTGTTTTGTCTCTTGAACTGCGGAATACTCACACTCTTATTGCTCACGGTTAAGTCCACCACAGATGCACAGTAATGTGTTATCGTTTTGTGTCTCCATGTTTTTTCCTAACAATAGTTTTCAGAGTAGAAATGCATTTCTGTGCAAATTGTTTCCATTCATTTGAATTTCATGATCCTGTGAGAAGTGAGAAAAGTCAGGATTGAAATTACAGCATCAGGTTATCATGTGAGCCATCTCAAGTGAGGCATTTGAAAGTTGCAGCAAAAAATGCACTAGCATGTATGGATAGGGAATACCAAATGAACCTGCTAGTGGATGTGGTTATGTCTGCAAGAAGACGAGTTGGTTGACATGGAATAATGACCTCATCTGAACCCCATTGGACTTCGCACATTATGCCTACTATAAGAAAAGAACCTGTCCTCAGATAAGACATTTGTTCCTCAAGCTTGACAATTCAACACATTCAAATAGGCCTTTTCCCCTTGATTTTGATCATGTTATCGTAAAATTATGTCTTGAACAGGTAGATATAGTTGATTAATCTATGGGTGTGTTTGGTTGTAGGAAGTGGACTGAAATGGGAAGTCGGCACCTTTTGAAAGTGGCACTTTGAAACAGTGTACTTGGGAAAGTATGCACTGCTGTTGTTTGGTTTGCTGCCAAAGTGAAGGTTGCCATCTTTCACTTATGTGAGAAGCCCTCAGATAAGTGTGCTTCTAACCTACCTTCAGCGACTCCAGTTCCTCATCGGTCCAAAGTTGGGAAAGCAAGTTTGGTTGTTTCACTTTTTGCCATCCAAACAGCTGAGTGGACTGAAGCCGACTTCGAAAAATTGACTTTTGTCCACCACCTTGCATCCAAAAGATGCCCTTGTCTAGCTCCGTCGATCATCCTATATGTCTGTTTGCCTGGCTTTGTTTGCATATAGATTGCATAGTTTCAAGAGTTTTATCATATATTTCAACATTTCACAAGTATAGGTGTGCATGTCATCAACACAAATAAGCTTAAGATTCATGGAAAAATGAGTGGACTTGTGGAATGTTTATAATGGAATATCTTGTTGCGGTTTTTGCAAATATGTAATCGATGCTCATTACCTATAATGCACTCCTAGAATTGTCTTCTAATTCTATGATGGGTTTAAATTACTGCATTCTCATGTTCTGGAATACCTAGTTTGGTCGTCTAGCATCTCAGAATTGCCACCTAGTTGAGCTAGCTAGGAGCCCAATATGGATAAAGCAAAGGGCAAGATTCAAATTAATGGTGAGGAAGGGCTTGTAGGCACACTCCACCACCTCACCTAAAAGGGGATGCTATAGGGAAAAGATGGTTTTCTAACTCATTCTAAGGTTTATGCATGATGAAAAATCAAAAAGAAAAGAGAGAAAAGGCTGGGGGAAGAGGGAGAGAGAGGGGCATTGGTGCTCAAGACTATTTCAAAGTTCCTTCTTCTTTAGATGGTTTCTAGTGGAGGGCTAGGGTTAGGGCTTCATGAAAGGAAGAAGGGGGGATATGCACAAGAAGAGTGCTACATCTGGGGTTTGGTAGATTTAAGGTGGAAATTTTTTCCTAGGGTTTGCTGGTCTTGGCCTAATTTTTAAGGCTGATTTTTGGGAAAGGAGAGGAAGTATTTATAAGAGAGGATGGATAATCTAATGAGTAGGATTTAGGAAGGAGAATGTAGCACTAAGTCGAACACTTACGGAGAGGTGACAGAAGGCTCAATCCTTTAGCTCTAGAGTTTCAGAGGGTTAAGATGTATGGAGAGTGTATTTTTTTGCATTTCTTTAGGAATTAGAACTTAGGATTGTGTAAGGGGGAAGCAGGTTGGTTTAAGGGTGGAGATTTAGTCATATAAGATCTAGAGGCTAGGATTGGTTTGAGGTGGTATAAGGTTTTATTATTTAAGGGTGTGTGCTTCTAGGTTAGTTTTGCTTTGGGTGGCTCTGACTATAAGTATAAAAGAGAGGGCTAGAGTTAGGAGAATAGTTCTAATATAAGTGTGAGGAGGTCGGCTAGGTGGAGAAAGGGGATTAGGTCTTTCTTCTGTTTTAATGGATGAGGTAGAAGAGGGATGAAGGGTTGGGATTTTGTAGGAGAGGGGAGAAGATCTAAGGGTGGAGGTTAAGAATATCATGGATGTTAATTCTAGCATGAAGCTTAGGGTTAATTAAGTATTTTGATAAAGGTATGAGCCTAAACATTAGACACTTAGGCCTAATCAAGGTTTGCAAAATTGGTCCTAAGAACCATATTGATACATTACTAGTTTAGTATAGTATGATATGCACCTATATTAAGATAGGTTTTGAATACTTTTTTTCACTCCCAACCATGCTATCACTTGAAATCGGGCTATATGGTTCAGCATTGGGTGGTATACGACAGTTCTGCTCGGTATAAATGGTTTGACTCGTTATATATCAAAACTTTGTACCATATACTGATAGAGTATGATGTAATCAGTACTGCAGATTTTAGGTTCAATAGATATATGGAAAAATAAATTAAGATCGTGGCATTGGAAATTGATGCCATTTTGGCTAGTTATTGGTATGGTAGGGTATGTGTGCATACCGTACCGAGCGAGTTGGTACCGCCACCTTTACCATCGCTGGAAAAAGAAAAAGAAAAAGAGAGAGGAAAGTGGGAGAGAGGATGTCAGAAGAGGGTCACAACCAAAGGAAAAAAAGAGGGATAGAGGAGCATACTTTTGAAGCAAGAAGAAAAAGAGAGGAAAGGGAGAGTGAGGAGAGACTGGCTAGTACTGCCACCTCTATCATCACTGGAAAAAGAAAAAAAAAAAAGAGGAAGGGAGGATAGGAAGAGAGAGGGAGAGGATCGTACCTTTGAAGTCGGAAGAAGAAGAAAGAGAAGAGGGAGAGGGGAGGGGTGTACCTTCAGCAATCATGCGACGATGTTGGATGACAGCAATGGGGCAATGCCAAAGGCGATGGGTGAGGGTTAGGATATCATCACATGGGAGAGAAGTTGGGTCATGAAACGAATCATCATGTGGGAGAGTAGCTGAGCAAAACAAATCTAATATATATATATATAATGGGTTGAATTGGATCTGGAATCCGAACCTACGACCATCCAAACTCTAAACTTGAACCAATTTAAAGCGCCAAACCATTTTGGTTTCTAGTCATATAGTTCAGTTTGCCCCAAACCAACCGGTTTGGAACAGTTCAATAGAGCTTGAAATGGATGATGTTTGTTATGGAGGATATCTTGGATTTGTCTTGTAGATGGGATTTAGTGTGAAGAGAGTATGCAAGGAGAATGTAGCAGGGGATACATGGAAGAGGAGGATAGATGAGCAATCAAGTTAGTTTGAAAAATATTGAGGTGGCATGATAGAGAGGTAACGTTTGATGAGTGGTCCTCTAGAAAGAGAGAAGGACTGAGATCAAGCATGGGGTAATTTTATAAAGGTATACCCCCATGTATGTAGGAAGATTCCAAATTGGGGTTTCCTTATTCTAGGTGGAAAATTTATAGAGACGGGGATATAGGAATCCATGGATTAGCTTATGAAACCCAATCTTAACCCCATTTTACATTGGGTCTATAAAAGGCTCAATTTTAAGTGCATATGTGGAATCTAATTTTGGTGTATCAGTGTCAACGATGCTCAGGGTTGGGTTGATTGGTTTAGGATGGCCTATCACAAATGTGGTAGCTATTGTTAGGGTTGGCTATGCATATTCTTCACTTTTGCTAGTCATAGAGGTTTAAAACTTTTTTTAAAGTGTATGAGCCATGATTATATAGTCGTCATCCACAATTGGTAAGTGCTAAAATGAAGTATCCTAACCTCATCCATTGCCATGACATAAATTTTTGAAAAAATTGAGTTTTCATCTATTCAAATTTGGGAAAACTAAACAAATACTATAAGTTTTCCAAATTTAGCTAACTAATTCCTTAGGAATCCTTTTACTCCATCCCCTTTTCTTTTCCTCAGTTTTTCCTTCAAACATAAATTTAATGAAATTATTCAATGCAAGGTAGGGGAATTAGTGTGGTGGGGAGGGGGCCAGGCATGAGGACATTGGGCCTTAGAAGAAGAAAGTGGGGGAAGATGAATGGTGTTTAAAAAAGGTGATAGTTGGTTTCTTAAACTTTCATTTTTTCATAAAACTCTAAACTATACACAACTCAACTCATTTAAGCCTTTTCCCAACTACATGGGGTCGGCTACATGAATCTGCTTCCTCCACTCTGCTCTATTCAGGACCAAGTCGACATTTAAATTAGGACGTCTAGTCCTTCGCATAGTTTGATTTATCATATTCATGTTTTAAAGGTTCTGATGGAGTTTTACGTTGACTATCAGCTACCTAACGCAACCCTCCTCCTTTACCTGGGCTTGGGACCGGCCTTGGCGGAGTTTAAAAAGCTCTAAACTATAGTTTTTTTTAAAAAAAACTAAAACTAGAAAAAGTAAATGATAAATTTGCCTCAGTTTTCATTTTTCTCTTTTTAAATATGATAGATTGAATTAAAATGATGCCAAACAAGCCATTAGTTTTTATTTAAAAAATATAATAATCAATAAAAATAATTTCTAGCTTGTGATGAAAAATAGAATGATGCTCTTTACTTATCATATTTGATTTGTAAATTGGACCCCAAAATTTTTGAAAGAGCTTGAAGAGAGGACATAAGAAAGAGTGTTGTACTATTTTGAATAGAAGGGGAAACATACTAACTTTTGTATTGTTGTTATCACATCAACTTTTGGCCATGTGATTTTTTACTGATGTGGATATTAAAACCGTATTCTTTGTGGTTTAATATGGAGAGTTTAGAAGAAAAGATATTGGAGGCAAAGCAACGCAATATAGGTGCATCAATGGAGGGATGGGATGAGGGTTGTCTTAGCTGTTTCATCCTATTCCTACGGGAAAATGGGACTAAGAGTGGGGTGTGACTCTGAAATCCATTCATGTAGGGAACGAAGAAGAAAGAAAATAAGAAAAAATAAGAAGAAAATAAGAGGAAGGAAGGAGGAAGAAAAGATAAAAGGTAGAATAAGAATGAAAATACTGAAGGAAAGAAAGAAAGGAAGGGATGAGACAATCAAATAGTGGAAAGAAAGAAAGAAGAAACAGGAAACAAACAAAGGAATGAAGGGACAAATAAAAGAAAGAAAGAAAAGACAAAAGAGAGAAAATAAAAAGAAATGATAAATTAAGAAAGAAATAAAAGAAAGAAAAAGGGAAAGAGATAGGGTGCCTTCTTGAATATTCGACTGAGACAACCACTAGGATGGGGCAGGATAGCAGGGTATCCCATTTCATAGGAAAACTAGGATACTGCCTTCCCATGAGTTTTAAAACCTTGCAGCTGACTATAGTTTGCATGCCTAAGGTTCTCTTTTCCTTTGTCATAATTTGGTTGTTGTTTTAGGCAATTTCTGTTCTCTTGATTTTCTGACCTCTGTATCTCTTGTTTGTTTTAAAGTTGAAAACAAATGCGTATGATTGGACCATTATCTTTTCTTTTTTGAATGCATATATTCGAGGCCAGTCAGGATCCAACTGCAAAAAGATTTGTCTTCTCATGTTTCGCTGATATAATTTGATCTAGATAAGATAGTTTTATTTACATTGCAACTGAGTATGGGTGTATCATATTTGCTTATTATCTTCTTTAAACCAGGATGGCGAAAATGTGGGAAGCCATGTGTATGCATCATGACAACCAGCTGAAGCTTGTGTTAAACCTAAAAATTGTAGACCTCTCAAATGATCCTAAGGAAACAAGTGAACGTCATCATAAGTGCACAAGTCAGCTGTTTGGCAGTGTGAAGAAGTGGCATTTACAGTTAGAAAAACTCATGAGTCATCAGAAAGATTACATCCAAGCTCTTAATAGTTGGCTGAAATTAAATGTTATCCCCATTGAAAGCAGCTTGAAGGAGAAAGTGTCCTCTCCACCAAGACCACATCAACCCCCAGTTCAGGCCCTCCTCTATGCATGGCATGACCATCTTGAGAAGCTTCCAGATGAGCTGGCCAAGAGTTCTATTCTTAGCTTTTCAGCGATCATTGACACGATATTGACACTTCAACAGGAGGAGTTGAGACAGAAAGAGAAATGCGATGAGATTCGTAAGGAGTATGTCAAGAAGACACGGGCATTTGAAGATTGGTACAGTAAGTATTCACAGAGAAGAGCAGCGTTGTCTGAGGAGGCTGGGCAAGAGGGCACTGAGGGAGCTAATCAAAATGACCCTGTTTCTGAAAGGAAGTTTGCATTGGAGACTCTGAAGAGTCGGCTTGATGATGAGGAGGAAAACCACAAGAAGTTGTGCAAACAGGCGATGGAGAAATCATTTGGATCTCTCAAGACACATTTGCCCGAGCTCTTCCGGTCTATGTCTGACTTCGCTCGTGCTTCTTCCAACATGTACATGATGTTGAAGTCAGTATCTCAAGCACAGAATCCAATTGCTAAGTAGCTGAAACAACTTGCATTGATAGAGGTCTACTGGGCACCTCGATCTTTTTTTAATTTATTCATCCCGTTGTTTTAGTTTTCACATGTGCTTAGGCAAGAAGAGCTAGATTTTAAAATCTCTCTTCTAATATGAGATATTTGTTTTCATTATTTATTAAGTTTCTCAGGAATATGACATCAAGTCACCACCTTTTTCTCTCAGCTATTTGCATGAGAAACTGCAGAAACTATGGTGGCTGTTAAATGAAGCTTCAGTATTTTTCTCTATTTGTTGAATGTAACTACTTGGAAGAATGATGATAGTCTGTTGGCCGGTTTCCTGGTTGCTTGTTTAGGTCCTCGTTTGTTCACTGGCCAATATCAATTCAAACTGTGGGGATTGGATCTTTTTCTATCCCAGTGATTATTTGTCCCACTGGAGATCTGGAAGTCAAGTCTAGGTCCTGCTTGGATGTTGTCATGAACTATCCATGGATAAACAACTCAAATGGCCAAGGGTAAATGGAAGAGCGACACAAGAGGAGCAGGTCTGGGGGAGCTCACAGATTGCATAGTTCTGAAAAAGAGATACTAGATTCCTTTTCAGAGGCAATTTACTGTATCTCTAAGGTTTTGGAATATTCATTGGATATGCCTGAATGATGCATAAATTAACAGAAAGGATATTCTGATGGATGCCATGTTCCAAAATGGCATCTAATAACCAAAATAATTTATCAAAACATATAGTTAGCGATCAAGTTTTTAACAAAGAATTGCTGAAGCACATGTTTATGCAAAATATTAAACATGTGCTAAATCTGTATTCAGTAAGAGTAGACAGGATGGTCGAAGGGTGTAAGCGCAGGCTTTGGAGATGTTTCCCAGCAAAAGACAGGCATAGCTCTGATGAAAAACATCAAGCAAAGTCTTTTGGATTAGGTTAGGTTTGCTGCAATGCAATTGTGATGCTGCTTCCCTTTTACTTTAGAGTAAATTAGAGTTTTCTTGCAATACATGTTAATGTAAAATGCTAAACAGGTGCTAAAATTTTGCTTGGAGGTTCAGGTTTGATCTGCTATAATGCAATGGTAGAGCTGCCTCCCTTTATTTTACTTTTTTTTTTTTTTTTTTGAAGTAAGGGAAAGGAAAAAGGGGAGGAGGGTTGATCTAGTTTTTGCATATGGAGATGTGATTGTGTTAAATAGCTAGCAGCAATGAGATAGTTATAGAATGTATTTAAGTTTGAATTTTGTGTCCTGCAAGATTTAGATTGAGATTGAGACTGACAGGTTAGGGAGAATTTGGGAGATTACTATTCTTCTTTTGTAACCCATTGCTGGTTGATCTTTCCAAACAAGGAGAAGGGAGGCAAAAAGGCAACCATGATTGAACCTTTAACTCTTTCTTGGTAGAAATTATATAGTGGGAGAAAAAGGGGCAACTAATGAAAGGAATGAAAGAAAGAAGGAAAAATAATGATATTCATCAAATATTGACCTTTATTTATAGGGAATAATCAAGCATGACGATTTGCAACTAATAAAAATTAAAAAATAAGCCTAAAGGATTAATAATAATAATAATAATAGATATTACAAAAAAAATATTTAAGCTAGTAGTAGTTTATAGACATTATAAAAGCTTAGTGCTTGGTTGAGATAATAAATCCTAACAAATTGTAACCAATAAAATTAGGAAGTGTAAACCCTTAGAGTAGGTAACATATCTAAACACAAGTATTGTATAAAACTTAAGTTTAAAATTTACCAAAGTAACTTCTTTAATATTTTAAAAATAAAAATAAATATTAATATTTTAGAAAGGTTATATGAACGTTTAGACTTGAGGCATATGGTTACTATATATTAATAATTGAAAAGAGCACATAAGAGGGTATTGGGTTCCTATATCAAACAAAACTTATGGTTTTCTAGAACTTGTACAAAATATAAGAGAATTGGAGTCCTAAAACATCTAAACTAAGTAATCTCTAGAAGAACTTCCAATAGTTAGAAGGGCATTGGAGTTTATTCGTTTGCCTTAGTGACAAAGGAATGGTGACCTTTATCAGTTCTATTTAACTAAATGACTTTTATATAGAGGAGGAGAGAGAGCTCTTGGAGGAGCTCATAATACCTATGGCTAGAGTAGACCACTACTCTCATTTGCTCTTAGATTCTGAAGAAAAAGATATTTATGTCATTTGAATAACATTGGAATAATAGTGGATGACTAAGAGGGCAAATATTAGGTCAACTAAATAATTCAAAAGACCCAATTTAAAATTTTTAAATAAAGAAGATAAGTTAACCTAGATAATGCATGGAATTAATTGTTCCCTTTTTTGAAGGAGGATAGCATTGATGATGGCATAAGCTATTGGATCTAATAAATTTTTCAATGTAAATAAGCTATATAAAGCATAATGCCTAAGCAATGTATGTATGATGAATAACGAAGAAAAGTCAGTTTATGCCATTGTGAGGCCTTTTTTAATCAAACATACTTATCAAAATCTTTTATTTTTATAAATTTTTATTTATTAAAATACCAACAATAGGTTTTAGGAATTAAATCACGTTACCATCGAAAAATCCACCATACTTAAGGCATGCAAATAAAGCTATTTCAATTGCATTACATTGAACCCTCTCATTAATTAAAAGTAACAATGATGTTATCTAGTATATGGCACAAAATAGAGAAAAAATATTTAATAAAATCAAAAAAGCAATGGAGATTCAATAAGACAAAAAAAAGGGTAAAGATCAATAAGCTAAATTTAGGTTGGGATAAATACAATGCTCCAAAACTTTTATAAGAAGAGAGGGGTTTTTCTATACAAGATTTATGGCTAAAGAGCTACAATAGAATAGGATAATGGAAAGAGAGGGATTGAAGATTATTTATAGTGAAAGGACAGATAGCTCTGATCCCATTAATATAAAGGAAGATAAAATACATATCTTATTGACTCCTTTTTAATTAATATTATTACATAATAAAAAAAATATTATCATGTGGTAAATAGAGAGTTCACTTAATTTGTACACTTGTCAAACTAATATACACTCCTACTATGAAAATGATTTTAATTTTAAACCTTAAAGGTACACTCTTGATATTGATATCATGTTAAAGGTACTTCTATGAATGTTGATATATATAGACTGCATTTTAGATGGTGTTGATTATCATTTTGATTTTTTTTAAAGGTATGGTTTGTTAGAACTTAGATTTAGATGGTGCATAAAGGTTAAAAAATTTGGGCAACACATTTGGTCGAAGAAAAGAGAAAGATAAGGTGCAAGGTGCAAAAAAAATTAATAAATTAATAAAAAGGAAGGAGAACAAGAAATGAATAGGGCAAAATTATGTAAAAAAAGTAATAAGGAAGGAAAAAGAAAGAGCAAGAGACGAAGAGTATTTGAGCGAAAGAGGAGGAAGGAAAAGGAAATGAAAGAGGTGAGGGGGCCAGAGCTGGTTTGACTGGCGACCTAAGGGAAAAAAAACATTTAATATTGCCTTAAAAAATATGAAAGAGAGAGAAAAAAAATTATTAATGAAACTAAAATTACTTCATAATGCCTGTTCTATTTTTTGGGAAATTCATATAGTTCAAACCCAACATGTTATATGAAAGCTAATACTGTGGCGGACTACAAGGCGGCCTCAGTGGCCTATCACCTCATTGTATTCAAGCAAATTCTGTATCATGATGTATCAGAGTTGGCTCATATTAGACTAGTACAATTATTTGCTTTTATATATATATAAAACTAAAACATATGTATTAACTTTCTCTCAATTAATATTGCCACGTAAGATCCAACGAGCTCACGCTTGTCGAGTTTTAAACCGAAGTAAATTTTACTTGGGTTTATTAACCGTAACTTTGCTAATCGCGGTTACGACGACGGTTTTATCCATGGGTGATTGAAACAACGAGGATCGCGGATCACGTAATCCAGTCAATCGTCACGGGTGAGGGCCCGGTGGTCTCCATCGGCCATTTATTCGACGCGCGCTCCGCAAATAAGTCGGTTTGGGCGGCGGACCATCCGGCCGCCAGGGCGTTTGGGATACCATCAAATCGGACGAGAGTTGGGGAGCGATGGGGGCTTTCCAATCTCAGGCATCGCCGACTCAGACTTCCATCCATGAATTCACTGTCAAAGTAGGGATTTTGTTTTGGATTTCCTTCCGTGATCTTTATTCCTGTTCCTCCATGTTTTTATTGGAATCTTGTCGGCCTAGAATTTGTGAAGAATTGTTCTCGTTTGGTGCAGGATAGCAGCGGCAAGGACGTCAATTTGGGGATTTACAAGGGGAAGGTGCTTTTGGTTGTCAATGTTGCCTCCAAATGGTATTTCGTCTTCCAACTCTTCTTCTTTTATTGCTTTCCTAATCTGTCTCTTCTTGGACTGGATAATTCAAGGCTTATTCAAGGCTTTAGTTTCTTTCTGATAAAGTATAAAAATCTCTTTTTTTTTTTTTTTTTTTGTTTTGCAAATTTTGGAACAGTGGGTTCACCAACAGCAACTACACCCAATTGACTGAGCTCTACGACAGATATAAAAACAAAGGTCGGTGAGTTTTGTTTTGCTCTCTCGGATATCAATAGTGGATGGTAATTCATTTTTAAGATGAATAGTTCAAGACCTGCTTCTTATGATATTCTTTGTTTCTGCATGCTTCTGATGGATATTGGTGGAAAGTTTTTGTTTTGAGGTTTCAGAACATATTTTTGATGTTTCAAATCAGCTTTCCAAGGGATTTATAACAGGACATCTTTGTTAGATTTGGAGATCAGCGGTGTAGATAATTAGTATTACAGCAACTTGGTGGATTTGACAAATAAATGTATGCATATTAATGATTGCAGTTTATTGGCGAGTCTTCCTTTTTTCTGGGAACGGGATGAATGGAAAATAGATTTTTACCGTGTTTCTGTTAGAGAACAACGAGATGATAAGTGGTGATGCCTCACAAATAACTGATTGAGCCTAGAAAATCGCCTCTTAAGAGTGTGAATAGTAACTCTAGCTTGTTTGTTTCTCCACATCTAGACGACCTTGTGGCCTTAGTTGAACGTCTTTAATGGATCAATCCTTTCATCCTTTCTGTCGTATAACCATCTTTTTAATGACCATATTCTTTGCAGATGGTCAAATAATTCCTATACTGCATTTTTAACCATATAGTCATCCACTGATCCACACAATTAAAAGGATTTATTCAAAATTGCATTTTTTGCCATCATTGTTCTTATCATAACTTAGTTAACATGTCAAGCACTAACTCCAATAATTGCTTCCTTGACATGTCGACTAGTAAGGATTTTTTTTTTTTTTTGTGATTTGAAGAACATAATGTTCACCAAATAATTTCAAAAATTACTTGTTTTTATACAAAGGAAAATGGATATTTTTATCTTAATTTTTTTCCCCACATAAAAAGCTGAATATTGTTAAGAAAAATTGAACATCTATATCTGATGAAATGAGAGAATATGATCTGAAGCAATATTCCATGGTATGGACTGTGGAAACATGCAACTATGTATTTATAGAATCTTGTTGGAGTGATGCTCCAGAGCTATAAGGTTATAACATGGTTGCATAAGGAAATTTAATGATGGCATGTGGATGCATAATAGCTAACTGATGAGAATTGTTTGTTCAATAAGAAATACAAAACATAGAAACTCAATAAACGTTCTAGCTTAAGCTATGCTGATCCTTCAGTCTAGGCTCATGTACCTACCTCCAATACTTAGGTATAGTTATTAGCATGAAACTTGGGCATGGGCCTATGAGAACACAGATCTGAAGCTAGCATCCACACCTGCAGATGCACAAGTACTCAAGGCCATTTAGAAACACATTATTGTTAGAATATTATAATTCATGATCCAGATCTTATGATCTGGATCATGATAGCCCTAGACAATCTGGATCTTATCTTTGGATCAGGACAAACAAGGAGGATAGGATCTAGATTTGTACTATGACTTATACAGTCCCTTATTTCACACAATCCAACTTAATTATGCTATTTAGATATTTAATCATGTCTATTCAATTTTCTGTAATTTATTTACTTATATAGCTTTTAACTTACTCATCACTAATAAGTCGAGTGGTAAAACTAGCTAGCTTGTTATTGGAGATTATGGAGTAATAAATAAGAGGCTATTTTTTTTGATCATCTATTAAAAATTTGATCCTTGTTTTTTCCTAAAACATTCAAACTAAAATATAAGTAAATTGATTGGTGGTATAAAAACATCTTGACTACTAGAGACAATGATTGCTCCATTAAACATTCTTAAATATGTGCTTATGTTGGTGGAAACTAGATGTCTTGTACGTAACATTTGTCATTCATCTAATACATATTTGATTCATTCAATTTTTTCATTTCTTAAACATTTAAAATTTTTGAAGAGACCAGAAAAAAATTTACAATCTGTGATCTGATCCACAAATTCAAATCAGCCCACTTTATGACTTATGGCTCCATCCTCATCTTAACAATATTGGCTAAACACATCCTAGGAGGTAGACCAAAGAACAGTTGCGGTGGAATATAAGTTGTTCATTGATTTTTATTGCAAGCTAATAGGAGGGTTAGAATTATGTTGGCTATTGTAAAGAAAAAAAAGAGAAAGATTACGAAAGTATTGATCTCAATTCTCAATTATATGTTATCCACAAATAATAAGGATGGTTAAGTACACGTAATGGGATCAATGGAAAACAGACATGGTACCTATATTTAGGATATTGCTTGGAATGTAGATAATATTTACTAAGTAGCAGATCTATACATAATAGTGAATGAAATATATAGGAATTTACTAATTAGATTAGGAGAATGCATGTGCCTTGCACTTTGTGGATTAAAAGGGATTTTCAGTTAGTACACAAACTAATCTCTTTTTAGATTTTACATGGTGTCTCTTTCCCGTGTATATTGTATCTACATTTGGGATACTCAAATTTAATGAAAGTGAGGCTAAAGATGGAAGGAATTTAGGACAAAAACTTCTATATAAGTTAGATTTAGTATACACCACCATACCATTTTCACTCAATTAGTACATAAACCAATTTGCTTTTAAATTTTATTTCAGCCCAACTTTTCAAATTTCAAATGTCTAATAAAAAAAGACCTTATTATGGATAAAAATTTCCTATAATAGAAAAGGTCCTTTGTTTTACAGTTTGATGCAGCTAATTTCTTCTCAAAACCGGTCACATATGATATATTCTGTAGACAATGCATTTAAAGTCAGAAGATTTGCTTTACATAAGCTACATTAGATTCTACAATCCTGCCTACCTACCCCACTCTCTCCATTAAATCTCTCTTATGAAAAAAAAAACAGAAAACATATCCCTTGTTATCTCTCTCCTTTTCTCTCCAGTTAAATCTCTCTTATATCTCTCTTCAAATAAAAAAAAAAAATGTCTTCCACTGTTCTCTCAGCTTACTTAGGAAATCTTAAGGTTGAAAAAGATCCTTATGAAGGATATTAGCGGAGAGCACCATGGTATGAGGGATAAGACTTATAGGTACGAAAAAGAGAAAAAAAGTTGGATTTTAAATCCATGGCAATGTTTAGTATTTTATTCACATTTTTTGGCTACATTTGTAGAAAATAACTATTTTGAAAATATTTGAGAGTAAAAATGTCGGTTACACAAATAAAATAAGCAATTATTTTAATAAAAATAATATATTGGTATCTTAATTTTAATGTGGGCTAGCAAGCTAATGAGCAATTTCAATTGATATTTTATTAATAGATAATTAGTTATATAAGAAGAGCAATTGCAATTAATTGTATGTTCAGAATTTAGAATTTTTTAATTTTCTATCAAATTCAAGAATAAAATTTGGACTACAACCAAAATTCTGAACATTTACTTGACCATAAAAAGAAGCCAAACAATATTGCATCTGGCATGCATCTGCTCATGCCTTAGTCTAGTCATCCAAGATTCGAAAAGTGCCTTATTGCAACATGGCTTACTGGCAGCCACGTGCTTAGCCATGCCAACCCAGAGACCATCTGTCTGCAAAGGATCTCGACTAGTATTACTTTGGCCGCACCTAGCCTGTGCCACAACCATGTCAGGGTTTGTGGGGCACTCATTACTTAGGCCCTCCTACTACCTTGATGGGGCATTTGGTTAAAGCCCACCCTAATGGTTCTAGAGAACTGAGCAACATTTCACCCAAAGCTGCATCGGATTGGCGCTGCGATCGCGCCAAGGCCTATGTTGCACTCGTGCTTGGACTACGCCAAAGGCCTTGGTCTCCTACTACAGCAGGTCATCCGGCCAACTCACACCTCGAAGGTACCCAAAGTTTGAGCTATATTGCATGCTTAGCTACGGCCTCCCAGCCACCAGGGTGTGCCAATGCGCATGCCTAGCTGTAGCCTGTGCAGTCCTTGGCAGTCTGCTTGTTCTCCGTCATGGCTTGTGCGCTCGTGGCAGCCTGCATGCCATATGGCTGTCTATGCAGCCTGCGCACCCTGCGGCTACCTACGTACCTAGCGATGTCCCACGCATCCTGTGGTGGTATGTGCACCCAGTGATAGCTGGCGCATGTGCTTTGCCGTAGTTCACCCATGCATGAATCTTTCGGAGGCTTCGCCCATGCGCCCTACGGTGAGGTATCCTCGTAACTAGTATGACTTTGTAGTCAGCGCATGCTTGCATGGGCTGTGCATGGTTGCGGGTAGGTTGCTAACAAGGGCCTGTCAAACCACCCCCATCCGAAGAGCTCGACATCCTTAGTGGGAGGTTTGATAAGTACTTTTGGATTTGATCCCGAAATTACCACAATATAGCCTCCTCCCAACTAGCTTCACATTTTAATTCATTTTTTCAATGAACTAGGTACTCTGTCTGCATATTCTTTTTACTTTGCCCCAAGATTCAATGGTCTAGAATCCTTTTCACCTCTTTGCAAAATTGTTTCCGCATGGTAGATGGAGCTCATTGTGCCTGCATTCGAGAGAGATCTGTGTCTTAATGGAATGGCTTCAAGAAGCTGATATGGAATGTTGAATGCACTTTTAGGTAAGTGTAGCTTGTAAGCCACATTCCCCATCTTCTTGACAACCTCAAAGGAGCCATCATACCTAGGAATTAGGCTTTGGTGAGCCTTTCTCCTGTTGATTCGCTTTTAGATTTGTGGGGTCAATTTTAGCATGACCTTGCCCCCCATATGAAACTCCAAGGGTCAGCAACCTTGGTTGACATATTTTTTATTCGACTCACAGTTTTATGCAGGCTATCTTGTGGTTCCTCAAACATTACTTGCTTATCTCTGGCAAACTGATAGGCAACAAGACATAACAACCCCCCCCCCCCCCCCCCCCCCCCACCACCCCCGCCTTTTCCTTTTTTTTTTTGTAATGCTATTTTTTGTGGGGTGAGGGGTTGCTGTCCTGTAGCAAACTCAAAGGGGTTGAATCCCATTGTAGAAGACCAATGACGATTATAGCAAAACTAGGCAAAGTCCAATAACTTTACCCAATTCTGCTGGCTTGCCGAGATGTAATGCCGAAGATACTCCTCCAACAAAGCATCCACCCTCTCAGTTTGTCCATTTGTCTGTGGGTGATTGGCTGTTGAGAATTTTAATTTTGATCCCATCAATTGGAAGAGGTAGGTCCAAAACCTACATGTGAATTGAGTGTCTCGATCACTGATGATATCGACAGGCAACCCAAAGTGTTTTACCATATTGCAGCCCCTTTGAAGTTATCAAGAAGGTGGGGAACGTGGCTTACAGGCTGCACTTGCCTAAAAGGCTAAAAGTGCATCCAACATTTTATGTCAGCTTCTTGAAGTTATTCCATCAAAACACGAACCTCTCTCGAATGTAGGTACAACGGGCTCCACCTAATGTGCAGGAACAATTTGGTAAAGAGATGGAAAGGATTCTGGACCACTGGATATTGGGGCAAAGTAAAAAGAATAGGCGGATAGAGTACCTGGTTCATTGGAAGGATGAACCAAAATGTGAAGCCGGTTGGGAGGAGGCTACATTGTGGCAATTTTGGAATCGAATCTAGGCGTACCTGTCAAACTTCCTATCGAGGACGTTAGGCTTTTCGGATGGCGGTGGTTTGTGAGATCCTTGTTAGCCAACTTGCCCATAACCATGCACGGCCCCTGTAAGCGTGAGTTGACCGCAAAGTCATATTGGCTGCGAGGCTAATCTACCTCGCTGTAGGGTGCATGGGCGAAGCCTCGGCAAGACCCGCGTGTGGGCAAGCCATGGTGGGCTGCAGGCCAAGATGGGGTGCATGCGCGGCCCGCTGCAGGGCTCGTGGGCCAGTGCTGGGTGCATAGGCAGCCGCAGGGCATCTGCGAGGCTCACAGGCTGCTGCTAGCATGCAGGCTGCATGGACAACCATGGGGCTTGTAGGCTGTCGTGGGTGCACAGGCCATTGAAAGTGTGCAGACCATTGCATGGTGCGCAGGCTATGATGGAGCGCGCGCGAACTGTCGCAGATCATACAGGCTATGGTCAGGCGTGCGTGTTGGCACACCCTGGCCATTGGGAGGCCACGACCAAGGATGCAATGTAGCTTAGACTTCGGGTACTTCCATGGTGGGAGTTGGCCAGATGACTTTCTGGAGTAGTAGGAGACTAAGGCCTTTGGCGTGGCTCAGGCATAGGCGTGGCCTAGACACGGGCATGGCATGGGTCTTGGCAAGGCCGCAGTGCAGGTCCGGCATGGCATGGCTGTGGGTGAAATGTTGCATAGTTCTCTAGAACCTCTCGAGGTGGGCTTTGACCAGATGCCTAGTAGGAGGGCCGAAGTAATAGGTGCCCCATGAACCCTAGCATAGCTACGGCGCAGGCTGGGTGCAACCAAAGCAATGCTAGTCGAGTTCCTTTGTAGACAGATGGTTTTTGGGTTGGCATGACTCGATGCCTAGCTGTGCCAACCCTTTCGAACATGCATGTTGTTGTCAGTGAGCTACGTTGCAAAAAGGCACCTTCGAAATAGGTCTAATGCTCGAATGGCTGGACCAAGGCATGAGCATATGCATGCCAGATGCAATGCATGGGTGCAGATAGAGGCATACTAATGGCTAGTGGTTGTGCATGCTAGACTCAGTCAAGCATCCCCTCAGGCTAGGACATGGACTTGGGTTTGAGCTATTGGGATGCGGAGCACAGGAACTAACAGATGCGGTGGGCCTACGGATGCACGAGCATAAGCATGAGCATGATGAACCTAATATTGAGGCAGGAAAGGCAGTTGACCTGCCAAAAGAGTTTTGGTGGTTTCGCAAACCACCCTGCTGTATTTACTGATGGTTTCTGCTGTCCAAGACTCAGACCAGGTAGTTTGTAGCAATTTGGGGAGTTCTTGAGGGATTTATCTACTGCAACATTATAAATAGCCCCTATATGCCAAGCCTTGGAGGCAGATATTGCATTTGTATTGGTGAGGAGAGACCTTGGGGCAGGTCTCTTGTGTGTGTTAGCTTGGAAATTCAATAAAGAGATCTTTTATATTCAAACTTTTGCATTGTTGGGAAAATTAGGTTGACTGGATAAAGGTATCCAATGCCACACGAGGCTTAAAATTTTATGAAAAAAATTGTCCAAAATTTTGGCCCTGGGACAAACTAAAGCCTAGAATTGCCATCACAAAATTAAAGAAATATATATTTTTTAAAAATTCCTTATGACTTCATAGTAGTAGAATGCTATGAAATATGAATCATGCCTCCTCTTCAACCCTCTTATCCTACTTTTTTGCTTTTTTGGCAATGAGTGTGGCAACAATGGCACCACCTCTGCCAGCCATGGTGAATGCTATGGTGGTGGCTCCTCTTCTGCACAAGGCTAAGGCAAAGTTCTTCCTTTTGATGGTAATCAGCATTGTGATGTCATGCTAGACCTTTGTTAATAGCAGATCTATGCTGCCCTTTGCCATTGTTGTCACTATAAATTAAGAATTAAAAAATGGTTAGATTCAATCTCGAATAGAAAGCAAGATAACAGAATAGATCTAAGAGAAGAAAGAAATTTAAGAAAAAGGACCAATTTCGATGAGAGATTAGACATTTAGGGATGGTCTTGGTATCATTGGCAAAGGGATCGATGTTGTTGTCAAGGGTTGTAAGGAGGTGCACAATCATCACGTTCATATATACTGGGAAACTCTTGATGCTCTTGCAATATTTTCTTATGTTAGGTAACACAAAGAAACATATTGTTTTAATAACATCAGGTTATATAATTATTATCCTGAATTCGATATCTACCAATCGCTACTTCAGTTGAGGAGAAATATCTAGAGTAAAAGGACTAACTATACTTATAAAGAGAGTTGCAAGACAAATAAAATGTCTGATATCATTTATCTTCTATTTTAGTATTCTTTAATGCTCTCACTTAGATTGAAAGCGGGTTTTATTAGGTGAGAGACAACAGGTTCAGTGAGGAAAGGGAGAAATTTAAAGGAGAAAAGATGAGGGGAATTGAGTGGGGCATAAGATAAATGTTATTAAAAATCATAAATATAGTATTTATAAATTTTTATTGTGTAGGACATTTTAGTTAATTCAAAGAGTATGAACAAAATTTGTTTTTAGTAGTACTATAGGTTACCAAAGAATATGGGGATTTAGCAATGATTTCTTGGGCCCTAGTGCCAAAATGAAAAAACGAAAGATGTAATGGCATACTCAGTAACATTTAACATTGGAGTGAGACAAATTTAGTTGACTTTATTAACGGATCAATCTAATGTAGTCTTGCAGATCTGGAAAGTACTGGCAGAAAATGGTATAAGAGCTGCATGAATCACCAAGAAGTCATACTTGCAATTTATAATGAGACTATGGGAGATGATAACTCTATAAAGTTTGGGTTATGTTGGTCTTTGTGGAAGATTGCTAGTGTCTTATTTGCTGAAGGGAATGATCCAGCAGTCTTCCTTACCTCAGCCATTTCTCCTGATTTTCTTGGTTGAATTGACCTCTATGTTGAGCTTCAAGATATTTTACTGGGAGATAGGATGAAGGTGATGCATACTAAAGAAAGGTGTCCATAGTTTCTCTTCATCAATAAAACCCCTTTATTTTCCACAAAACATGAATATTCTTTTAAACAAAATAAAAACAGAGTGTAAAACCAAGGATAGACTTTTTGCATGACATTAGGCCAAATAAGCAAATCTGTGTCTGTAGGCTTAAGTAATTCTACCCATTAAAGATATAGATATATTTACTTCTTTATTTTTTTTCCAGGAAGGGTGTCAGATTTCTTTCATTTCTTCCACCCCAACCCACTCACCCTGCCCCCCAAGTATACTATCATGATACTCTCATGGAACCTTGTCATGAAAATGTTTAACTGCCATTGTGATTCAACAAAAAGAATTTTGCATATGTAAGATTTGGAACTTCATATTTTATCTTCCATTTTAAATTGGTTATTTTATGATTTTCTTGCAATCCATCTTCCTATTTTTATGGCTATCTTGTTATGGTCTTGCATCCTACGTTGAGTTGGTTTATCATGTACAACTGTTAGTTTAACTTTTGGTTGCCTGGGTTTTGTGTTTTGAAGTGACTTCCATTGCTTCGATGTGGTGTTTCATTGAAATGCTAGCTATATGAAGTCTTTGGTTATCTTCTGCTAGGAAAGTGAGTGGTTTTAAGGTAGTGAAGTTGTGCAGGTTAGAGGCATAGGTTTGTTATAAGAAAAGTAGATATCTTTTTTATGGTTAAGAAGCATGGTTTTGGGATTTTTTGGAGTTTCTGTGAAAGCAGGCCCATGGAGAGAAATGAATTCTTTATATGTGTTACTTTGAACGAATTGTCTCCTTCATAGAGGTTTTTTGCCCAGTATGTCTCTCACTCTCTGCCTCACATTTGCCCCCCTCCCCTTCTCCTCCAAAACTTCTTATCCTCTGTTACTCCGACTCTTCTCTTCACTTATTTTTGAGCTTTCTTTCCATTATTTTTTTGACTTCAAAAAGGAGAACATTCAGATTTGACCAGATGTCAAATTTATGTTTGGTCATATAAATCTGGCTTGCTTCCCTAATGCCAGGGCTGCATCAGATGCCTTCTTTATTACAGAATAAATCAACCAAATCTAGATTTCCATGTTTGAAAAAATAGACTCCTGATGGTTCTATCATAATGATTCTCTATATGTTTGTCCGCATTTAAATACATGCATATGAAAACTTAATTTTATGCTTTTCTGTGTTTTGGAGGGTGTGATGATAAATATACTCTTTTATGCTTTTCTGTGGTTAATCAACATGCATTTGCAAACTCTTGTTTACAAGTCCATCTTGTTGAAGAGCTTCATTAAATTCCAACAGAGTTTATCGAGCTTTTTGAAATACAGGGTAATGGTTTTTGCATTATCGCAAACCAAATCATCTTTCACAATTCTTCTCCTTTTTCTTAATATGGGATTGAAACTGACTTATTTAATACTTGGAATGTTCAGATTTTGAGATTTTAGCATTTCCATGCAATCAGTTTTTGGGACAAGAACCAGGAACAAATGAGGAGATAAAGAATTTTGCTTGCACAAGATACAAGGCTGAGTATCCAATTTTCCGAAAGGTAAAAACTTTCTAGCTGTATGACTACTGAAGAGAGAGACAGTGTTGTAGCTCTCTCACATATGCATACACGAAGCAAATACTAATGCACATGCATGCACATTTTCACAGACATGTACCACTTTTTTGGTTTCATATAATTAACCTATATGTAAACAAAAACAGGTGGATTATGTTGGTGCTGTTTATATACTTTTCATATTTTGCTACTATAAATGTAACTATAAAAGATTTGTCATGTTCTTCAGATTCTAATATATTTTAAAGCGGAATAATATACATGCTATATCTGATGTTTTGCCTACACCATTAATAATGGCAGATGACAATTGTTTATATTTCTTGAGATGTTACATTAGCTTTTATCATTCATTCTCTTGTGGCTTTTTAATAAGTTTGAATTTTTATTGAAACCTATCTGGTTGGTTAAGGTGACTTCAAAAGGCTTGTAAACAACATATCACCAAGTTTTCTTTAATCACTTCTTGTCTGTAGTATCCTATGTGATCCAATAGTAGGAAGTTCACATTACTCTTCTTTAAAATTTTCGTAAGGGATAATGTAACTTTGTCTGCTTGTTTTTTATTATATGCTAACATTTAACATGTGAGATGGATATCTAAAGGATAACATGCAATGCTTGCTTATGTGATTGGAACTTCTGATAATTCATGATATTAGAGAGGAAAAAGGTTCTGATGAAGGTTTGAGATCACTAACAATTGAGTGTTTAATTTATAACTTTCTAATATAAACTAGCATTGGGAATGTGCAATGGATAAATGGAGGATGACAGGTAGTGCTTGTTTCAGAAATCCAAGTTTGCGATGATACTGATATTTGAGGAAAAATTTGGCCTGTGATGTCTCATGGATGATCATGATATTTTATCAAAGATTTGATGCAACATTATTTTCTGGACCCAAGCGATCTGATGAGAACATGTGGCTGACGATGGATTACTCGGTATACGTCCTTACTCTACTAACACGT
This sequence comes from Calamus simplicifolius, assembly GCA_900491605.1. Taxonomy (NCBI): domain Eukaryota; kingdom Viridiplantae; phylum Streptophyta; class Magnoliopsida; order Arecales; family Arecaceae; genus Calamus; species Calamus simplicifolius. Next base: position 116,443 of record UESW01001863.1, on the reverse strand, counting down.
TCCATATTCTTAGTTGGTTTCATTCCATTTTCTCCCTGTAGTCATGGGATAAACTAACAGACACAGAGACACAGACACATGCATTGAGAGATCAGAGACCATTTCACATGAGATCATGAGTTGATTCATGAGAAGTCAGCTTACTTCCCATCCTGGTATAATATAGCTGCTCTTGGATTATTCTTAACATTTTTATAGTGCCTATTTTTAAATATGCCTTTTATATTTATTTATGCACTCCTGTTGTGTCTTCTTAGGCAGTTTAGAGAGACAGACCAAAAGGACTATAAACTCACACAAAAGGGTATAATTATCAATTGCCTTTATTTCTGACCACATGGGATCATGTGAATGTGACTCATGGGTAGCCTGCTTGCTCTGTGACTAGGGAAGTAAGAATTTTGTATTATATTCAGTAAGAACAGATGTTTATTGTTTAGAAGGATTTTGCTAGGAGTTTTTTCTGATTTATTGATTATTGGCCACGATTTCACTGTGAAAGATAGTCTACAGAGACTCTTTCAGTGGTTATATCATGATCAATATTTTAATGTTGGCATTGGGACTAGTTTTCATGAATATCGAACAATATTATGCTTGAAGGATTATATCACCTCTTGCCTAATGGCTTGCTCTTGGGAGAGGTCCAGGGTTCAAACACTAGTGAAGGCTGTGTATTGATCAAGGAAAAGCGAAGTGAATTATGGATAGAAATTTGCTCAAGTTCATCAAATTCATTACTGTCACTCATCAATACTTATATGAACAACGACACTGCAATGGAGCATGAAGATTCATTGAATATCATGATTAAGATTGAGGATAATTAGATTATGAAAAGATTTGGAAAGACTGAATTTTTAATCTTTACAAGTTGTTGAATGTTTTTTTCATTAGACAAATCAAGCTAGAGAATTACAACCATAACAACTGAAGTAGGGTGCTCTGGAGAGGAATACAGGTTGCAGTAGGACTTGATGAAACATGGCTAAGGGTATAGAAACACATGAACGAGAAACAGTTTAACAATGGAAATGAGTTTAGTGAAATCCTGAAGATAATGAATGCAAAATGCTGATGCTCTATGCAGAAACTATAGTACCATCTGTAAGTAATGGTTCACAAAGGATAAGGGAATAAATTGGCCTTGTTGGGAATCGCTTGATATTTTCAAGCTAAAGAAAATCGATTCATAATTTAACTTTATTCGTGGGTATGACTTGATAATGCATTTGACACCACTCTTGGATAACAACTGAATGTAATTGCTCAAACCTCTAAAGATATCTTCTAGTATCATCTACTTAGTAGTTAATGTCTTGTAACTTCTATCTAATTCATTGTAATCATAGTTCTGTCTTGCGGTTCTGCAAGCTTTTCTGTATAGACTATAGAGCATAAAAGAAAGAAGAAACAGAGTCTGAAACCCGTCCACGTTAGGGTGTGTACATTTGTCATGCATAGATCAAGTTATCTGTATCCTGGTAGGTTAACAATTTTGTGCCTTCACTTCAGTACAATGTTTATTTGGACTGTTGCATTAAGGAAATTGACGATATTTGCGCTTCTTTAAGTTATAGGATAACAATGGTTTCATCACCTGTAAGCTTCAGTTATTGTTGGTGTCTCCATTGAACAATCTAGTTGTTTCATTTGATTGTTACATCACTTTACAAGGGTTCTATTAATTCACTTTACTGGCTAGAATATCACTGTATTTCAGTAATTAGTTCCCAGCCAGCTGTTGCTAGTGAAGATATCTTTGACTAGTTCACTGTTGTCACAATATGGCTCATTGAGGTGGTTTTAGAACTATTGTCTAAGCACTGAAAAGATGCTTGAATCTGATGGTTTGGATGTTTGATTTTGCTCATGGTGGTACCATGTACTACTTTTTTGGCATGTCGCCCTCTTACTATTTTCTGGCCTCTACTTTGCTTGGAAGACAGATCGATGGGTTTAATGCAACCCTAAAATTGTCTAACAGGGCACCAGAGCTCTGGCTGCTCCAGTAAGCCTTCTCTGTCACTGTCTTTTGTTCATTGTGATGTGGAAGCCCTATTTTACTACTTTATTTGATTCTTTTGTATGGCCCCTTGGTATCTGGTTGTGACCATATTTGATTTTAGGAAAAGATTTCCCTACTCTTTTTGGTTGTCTCTCTGGATGTTTTTCATATCCATTTCATCCTTTTTATGGTGAATTAGCTTTGTTTGTACTTAATCTTCCTCCATCCCTCCCTTGTTCCCTTGATCTCTTCTCCTCTTGGTGCAGTCTCATATTGCATTTTCATTCATCAGCTGTTTTTTTTTGTGTTATGAAGACCTTTATTTTATCTTTTTTGGGTGTTTACTGGACCATTCTTTTGTTTTCTGGTGGGTGATTTATATGCATCCTAATTAACTCATGTACTATCTTGTTTTCATCTACTTCTTGGCTTCTCTCATTGAGATACTTGTAGGTCATCAATCCTAAAGAACCATGAAATTGCTTTGCTTGCTCTTTTTCATCAAACTTTACATATGAATTCATGACATGCTGATTCACGATCACATTTCATAGTAGTATCCCTAATTACCAAAGAAAAAAACTGAAAGTGTTATAAATGACAATTTGTTAAAATGGCTCGTCTCTTGATTAGTTATTGTTCCTATTCAATTATGGCATGACTTTGCAACAGTTCAGGGTTATTGCTTTAGTCTAGCCATTTACCACTTTACTATCTTACCAAACATTGTTACTCTGTCTGTGTGGAGAGAATGACATTCACAAGCTCTGTTTGGGGATGATGGGACTATTGGCAACAATCACCTCTATGGACTATCTAAGCATCAGCAATATCATGACCAAAATACCTCCTTTCTACTGCATTTGTTGACTGGTGTCGAGTTGATTGAATCAAATTCTTTATTGTTCCCCTCTTCTTATGTGGACTATCTTTTGCCATATTGATCACTAGTTCCTTATTGTTTCTTACAAGCCTGCTCACCATCTCCTATATCATCTTCTGGCAGTTGCTCTGAATCTATATTGGCTTCTCAAATTTGTTATTACAAGGCCATTGAACACATAATTGGTGCTTGTGTTAAGCTAGCCAAGAACAAGGCCAATAAATGACACTTCACAATTACTTCCATCTATGGCATCTTAAAGCGGATGAGTCTTCGAGCACATTTAATGTTTCTACTACTTGATAACTTGATAGCTTCGAGACTTGTTTATCTTAGAAAACATGCCTGGGCCACTTTTATTTCACAAGTGGTGTTGCTCATTCTCCAGCTACCTCCCCACCTTTTCTTTGTTGACCATGTGTAGGCCGTTGAAGTACTTATGGTCATTGCAGGATTTAGGAGTATAGTGCTTTTGATGCCTCTGTGGTAGCCCACTTTAGATTTTTATACTCTTCTTCAGGATTTCTGCATCTCATAACAATCAAATTTCTGCTAAGCAAAAAGGGAATTATCATCTGTTTTTTTGTCATTTTCATAATGGATGTTCTGTACGGCTTCGCTCACTTCGAAGTTATTTAAGTCTGGAGATCTCAGCAATCTTGGTGAGTGGTTGAGTCTCAGGATGCAACAATTTCTCAACTTTTGTGGCTGAGATGGAATTTGGCCCAAAAATGGTATGGCCTAGATATTCCTGGATCTTAACTAGTATATTGGGCCTTGGGAATTGAGCAGTGAAATCTCTGCAGATATATAAATCCAAGATCAATTACTATTTTATAACATTAATTTGAATATCTAATAACCAATTATAATTTAAACTGGTGAAGAACTGATTAGGAAATATGGGGCTGATAATTTTGATATCATATTGGCCAATGTTTCAGGATCTATTGTTTCACATTAGCTGAGATAATATGGGCCAAGATATTGACTATATTTTACTAGTGAGTGCCTGATACTGATAAGGACTGATATCTCAGCAAGATCTGGGCAGAGTATTTTTAAAATTAACTAATATACTGATCATGAGCTTATTATCTCATTTACTCCACTTGTTTCATGGCTTTTGCCTATGATTGTTGTATCAGGAGGTTAACTGTGGTAAGACAGAGACAATGAGGCCCCATGTAGATCATGCACATCTTGCTGAAACTGTTTCAACTGATGTATCTATTTCTCCATCCAGTAATATTAATTTAATTTCTTTTTCTATATGTCACTTTAGGCTATGTTGATCTAGGTTTTGCATCTTTAATTAATCGAGATGCCCTTGTTTTGGTCACTAAAGATGTTGGGATGCTTTGCATGATCTGTAAACGTGCTGGACAAATACAATACCTTATGATAGATTTGATAAATTCAGCTGCATGTAAATTTGGCTGCTGAAGGGAGCCTTAATGGAAGTGCTATCAAGCAGATCAACCTTTAGAATGGTGACCTCAACAGCTTAGCATTTCATCTATGAAAAACTATAATATAGCAATTTCATCAACTTGCTTCTACTTATGGGGTCAAATCAATACATTCTAAGAAGAAATATTGTATACCAATCTCATCGACCTTATAAGTATCATATGAAATACCATCAATCGAATCGGTTTTTTGAGAAAAATGAGACATATAAGTCATCCAAGAGTTTTATTCATTGATAAAAGAGAGGAAAAATGTGAATGGTGATTGGATTGATAGTACAATTGAATCCTGGGTTGCAAACAGTTATTCAATTGATAATAAAAGAAGAGAATTCTTGGTTCAGTTTTCCACCTTAATGGTACAAAAAGAGATTGATTAAATTCTATTTGGTCTGACTCATAGTGATCATTTATCAAAGAATGTCTCTACTTATCAATTGATTGAACAACTGGGATCAATTTACTTAATGTCGTTAGCTGACATTCATAAAATGTATCCAATGAATTATGAGTTCAATAGACCTTGTTTAGCAGAAACATGAATATTCCTTGCTCATTATCGGATAATAAGTTATCACTCGTTTTAATGATGCAACATCCTCAAACACAACCTCATGATTTTTTTCAAGTTGTGAGGATTGTAAATCAATGAGGAATTAGTTGATACTGGCAGTCAGTTACTTGATACAACATAGCCAGTGGGTGTTGTGGATAAGTTAGAACTTGAGACTAAAGCATTGGCTGGGTGACTTAAGCAAGCTTGAGTGAAGTAGAGTCACCAATTTTTAATTTCCATATAGTAACAGATGACTCCATGGAAAAAGGATGGAAGTCGCCTATTGTTTGACATAACTAGGTGAATATTTTTTTCAGAGGCCATGTAGAATCCAAATGACAGATGATAACCAATTAGAAGGATCTACTTTAACATCCATACTTGTCTAGCAACAAGGAGCAACCCAAAACTAGGGCATTGAGGGAACTTGATGAAACAAATATGTGAAGTTATGTCTTATGTGTCAGTCCTAGTTTAAAACAAAAGGAATGAATGTTGCAAATGTGAATGGAAAAGGCACCTGAGTGAAAATTCAAAGTCCAAGTTATAATCCATCTTGGTGATGTGGTCTGTTCTGGTATGGGTGTCTGGTGGGCTTTGTGCCAACTTGTTGCCATGGCAATTTGCTACAATATTTGGTTGATACACAAACAGATTGAATCCCCATGAAGCTTCTGACTATACTACAAGTTGAGGTTGCAATAGGGGCACAACTTTCAGTGGCATGAAAGGGGTGTCTATGTTATATTATTCAGATCCTCTAGTATTAACACATATACCCATTTATACTGGAGCTTCATCTTGGCTTGTTAAGGATTATTTGTGTAATATGATTTAAGCATAATATTAGATTGCATGTTTTTTCTGCTATTGGATAATCTGGTATCTAATATGATCCAAACTTGACCAAATAAATATCATATATTGTGTGATTATTTCCAGACGCAGGTGCCAATTCTTATATAGCCATCTGGTTACATGTGATCCAGTTTATTTGCTTATGTATTCATGTGTCAATTTACATACACAAAATGGTTGATATGCCACATGGCTGGCTTCTTCATTCTGTTCTCTTGCATGTCTGATGGTTTTTCTTTTCTTTTAATTAATTGTTAATGTCTCTTGTGTAGGTTGAAGTAAATGGTTCAGATGCAGTACCAGTTTATAAATTTCTTAAGCAAGCAAACCTGGTATACTGGTATCTCGAATCAAGTGGAATTTTACAAAGTTTCTAGTCAATAAGGAGGGTAAAGTGATTGCTCGATATGGGCCAACAACCGCCCCATTGTCTATCGAAGTATGCATTTGTTATCTATCTATCTATCTCTCTTTCTCTCTCTCTACATATATATATATATATATATATATATATATATATATATATATATATACGTAGTTTTGAATGTCGACTTAGTCCTGAATAGAGCAGAGTGGAGAAAGTAGATTCATATAGCTAACCCTATGTAGTTGGGAAAAGGCTTAGATTATTTGAGTTGAGTACATATAATGTAGCTAGCTACATTCGAGAGTATTTCTATTGATTCGATTTGTCTACATTGGACAGCCGATTGTTTACTACCTCTAAAGTGCATGTACCAAAAAAAAAAAAAGATTTAGAGACCTCGGGCCACACATCAAGAGGCCTAAAAATATGTTCTATTTCATATATTATGATAAAAGATGGAGACATATAAATAGCGTGAAACAATACATATTTTTTGACCTCTTGATGAATAGAATTGGATTTTTCAAATCACATAATTTTTTAGGGTACAAATTTGAAAACAGTAGATCATCTTCAATAGCTCAAATCATTAATGTGGGACCTTAATCAACCAATCAATATCTAACTAACTGGATCTAAGTAGAAATTCTTTTTGAGTGTAGCCAGATCAAGTATATATATATATATATATATATATATCACATTTTATTTCTTTATTTGCTTAATTTTCTCCTTTTGGCTTATAATTTGTAGAAAGACATCCGGAAAGCACTTGGAGAGATTTAGAAATCTTCTGCTCGGACTTGGGAGAGATGGCCGTCTTCTGGTTGGATGTGCCATTAGTTGCTTGAATGTATATGTACACCTACTTTGTTAACATCATAGGGCTGTGTCATTAGTTGCTTGAATGTATACGTTCATCTTTGTAATCTTCATATGATTGTTTGTCCATTATGTTTGAGGTTTGTTTTTTTGTCAATAGAGTTGCTTTTACGTGCAGGACCGTCCTGCCAGTGTTTTGTACTTCTGTCCAGTGATGTATACTTCAGAGTTTGTGAACTATCGATAATCTGCATTTGGTTTTGAAACCTTTTGAAGCTAGAAGCCAATGAATAGTTGTACAGTCCCAGCATCCATTGCATCTGATTACTGAATGGGAGTTGCATGCGAGTGGGACACTGAAATGTCTTGAGGTCATGAACGGCATCCAAGTCCTTCCACTATTTTGTGATTTTTCCTACTGCCTTCAAAAAATGGATGCTCTGATTCATTCTATTGCTGTAGCTTTCAAAAAGCATGCACTCCTGAAGAATCTTTTTAATTGTATCATTGTAATATTCTGCTGATTTCTATCGACTGGTGCATTAGCTGAGGCCCCTGATGTACAGTGATTTCATCCAAAAATGACTAGGAAAAAAACTTTATCCATTAGAGTTCATGGATATTCTTGTACTTGATAATGGACTTTTGATGTGAAATTAAATAAATGGTTATTTCGATCCTTGCAAAATTAGTGAAATGCTCTCGTGTTTTTCCTTCTTATCTTCACAAAACTTTATTTTTATAATTATCTTTTTTAAATATATTTCAAACAACTTCAAAACCAAAAAGGTACATGTTGTGTTTAGCTCTTGTTTCGAAATCAGAGATTTAATTAGTTAATTCAAATATAATGGGAAAAAAAAAGATGGTGGTTTGTTTGCTGGGTAGCCTCCACTTGGGTTACAAGCCAGTGCTAGCTGACTCGACGATTATCAAGCAAACAATAATTTTAGGGGACTAAACTAGCATGGCACGGGTGACAGGAGCCGGAATTGTTAACTTACCATCAGATACCAGCAAGGAAAGGAGGATGGTGAGGTATTTAATGAAAGTTTGGATGGAATTGGACATGGGACATTGGTTCCTAAACAAGAAAACAAATGAGAGGTTGCTATTAACCTCACCCCTCTTTGGGAGAATGACATCTCAAGGTTTGACTCCAGTCACAGTTCCATTTTCTTCTTTAACTATAAATAAACATGTATCTTTTGAAGTGTTCAAGGTATCTAATAAAGGTACAGCTCTTTCCTCTAGCTCTAGATGAAGTTAAGGGCACGAATGGCTTAAGTCAAAGCTATCACTCATCCATAATTAATGGCGGATGGTGGGCACTCAGTTAAGTAAGTGGTAGTTAATTGGCAATCTTGCCAAATAAGTTATGAAAAAAATTAATTTATGCTATCATGAATCTAATCATCTTTGATACTCCTATTCTTTCTCTTTGCAACAACCTTTTGCCATGGAGTAATCTTCTTAATGGCCACTATAAACACCCTTATTACTCGAGAAGCTGCAAGGTACCTTTCTCAATTTTTAACAGTGTTCTTAATTGTCTTGTAAAGTCCAAATATTTGTCAGGACTCAAGCCCCCTCCAAAATTTTAGAAAAATCTAGAAAAATTGTAGAAAAATTACGTGTGCCATATTATGAATTTCAAACTAACTAGACTCTTGACTCTTTTTAATAAATTGTTTTCCTAGATTGCTTAATATTTCTATCCAATGGACCTTTAGTTTCCTACTCCTATACTGCAGCATCATTGATAGCAATATCTAATAACTAATTCAATCTATGAAAATGAAAGCATCTTAATAGGCTTACACCTTGGATTGTATTTCAAAGTGTGGTCTACTAATATGTAAAACCTCGCTCTTTTTTTAAAAAAAGAGAGGATTAAGTTTGTTGTGTATGGTGATACATTTCCAATTTACTTGGATATGAAGGGAGATAGATTACCAGTTTAAGTGGATATGATTACAATATATGATTTCAAAATTTGAATATAAATTTAAAATTCTAATTCAAGTAGATAAGAAATCATCTTAGTCAACACCATTTCGCAAGTGAAAAGTGAGGATAGATCATAAGCTTAGATCATAGAGGAGAGAAACTTTAAGAAAAAAGTCTTTTGAGCAAAGATGTTAGCAAATTGATACATAGATGTTATAAGATATTCTTAAAAATGATTCTAAGCAACTTTGGCAAAATGATAACTAATAATAACTTTTTTGATATATGCAAGGAATATTAGATTAGCAGTGAGATAGATGCACTTAATTTGTTAATCTGTAGCATGGGTTTGTGAGATTGGTGATGGGCCAACTCTTGTAGCAGATTTTGGATCCAAGAAAATTTGCATCTAGCATTTATTATGCCTTTATATTTAACTTACTTTTTAAACCTATAAGACTAGGTCCTTGAAGCTGCTAACATGTCGCCTATAATCAAGGTCACTAATATAGTCCGTATTAGAGTTTGCACTAAAAAAAAGTTGAAGAGGATCGTTGCATGTGAAGTCCATATACTTTAAATGCTTTAGATTCATTTAACAACTATCAAGTTCACATTAGTTAGATGATGCATAAATTAATAGGCTTGATTGATAACTTGAGCGATATCAAGCTACATGAGAGTAAGGTGCTATGATGCATCAAGAATATTTTTCTAATCAGATGGATCCCAATATAGTTTATCACCAAAGAAAAGGCTTTGACTCACAATAGACTAGCATGGAGATGAGTTTAGATCTATATTTGGTTTAAGTGAGAAGATCAAATGTGGTTCAATGAACATCTATTCTTAGAAAACAGTTAAGTGGATTGAAGACAGACCAAAGTCCGTTAACGTAAACTTTGTTGAAGGGCCAATATCAGGTTTCGAAGAGATGTTTGACAATTGCTTGTCAAAATTATATCATCTATTCAAATTAATAACATGAATATGCAACGTTGAGTTTTATTGATGAATAGTGATGAGTTAACCTTTGATCCATCAAAGCTAAGATGGATGAGGTGTGCGCTTAATGATTAAAATATGCCTTGGGGACTTATTTGACCCCATAGAGAGAATGATTAAGTTTATAAACCTAGTTGAGCTACCAAGGATCCAAAAACCTTATGGTTTGCTTTATGTAGGCAAGATCATTAAGCTCTCCAATAAAAAATACATTTTTGATATCTAGTTGTTATATAGATTTCCTTTTAAAAATAGAAAAAGATAAAATCTTGCGACTTTGATGACTAGATTAAAGGTCTCTTCATAATTTATACCCTATTTTTGATTAAAGCCTTTGATGATGAATTAGGCTATATATATATATATATATATATATATATATATATATATATGTGTGTGTGTGTGTGTGTGGATCCATCTATTTTTCATTTGATACAAAAGATTCATTTATGACCAATAATACTTTGATTTGGTGGATACAAAAGGTCTCTTCATTTACCACTTCAGCAGGGAGCCATGCTAAAAGCATTTATGTTTGCTCTCGAGTCTGATACATCTCTTAATAGTTGGGAGTTCGTTGCCTTCTCCTTTACTTATATGTTTAATGATGATGGATGGAAGACCTTTGATATATCAATCATTTTAACCTATCTTATTTATAATATTAACTTATCTTTACTTGAGGATTAGAACACAGATTATTCTTCTTCCTTATTTTCAATTCATATTAATGTAACACTCATGCAATAGATCAATTCAATCACAGGCCAGTCTTTTATTGCATTAGGATTCAACTAGTTCTGTTTCTCTTCTATCCTATTGAATTCTTGCATGTTTCTTCAATAAACCTAGCTAGATGTGAGGAAGAAGGGCAAATGAGAGACCATAGTTTTCATATAAAGTTATTTGATTATCATCAAAATTTTCTTTCCTTCAAAGCTATAGAGCTTTAGATAGATTTGGGACCTTATTTTCTATTTCCTTTGATAAAACTCCTAATAAAGGAGGTGTTCGATTCTCAATTCAGATTGAGAAATATTACAGAAAGAAGAAATAAGCCTTGTAGTCCAATAATCAAGTTTTGATACTTTCGAAAGCATAGCCTTTGCATAAACTTTTCTCAACCATCATTAAAAAATTTTCTTTCGTGTAGATTTGTATATTTACAAGTGGTTTCATGCAATTTTTTTTTCTTTTAGGCTCGCACATCTCTCTGAATGCAAGAATGGTATTTGAATCATGATTCGAATTAGGAATGACAAATCAAATTATTTTTGATATTTTTTAAATTTAACTCCTTGCATTGTTGGAGTATTTTGCATGTTTCGTTTTAAATGAAATGACAGATGGGTTAGATTTTATATGGTGCAGCAACAATTGATATCTTAAGCGTAACATGCACAAATGAATACGGTTAGAAACACTATTTGTATATATATATATATATATATATATAAGAAGATAATATATAGGACGATGGTTTGGTACAATAGGTCCCAGCTTGTTATCCTTCTAACGTTAGAGAAGAAGGAAGTTTCACCCTCCTCTAGGGGTCATTGGGTTACAAGCGGTTGCTATGGCGTAGGTTTGCACATAGCTCCATTATAAGCTAGTGATAGTTTTGCTCTCCTAATGTGGGACTAAAACTAACATGCTACATCACTAGCAAAATAGAATAATAATACATGTGGTGAGCTAACACAGCATGTGATACCGAATCGATGATTCATCATCAGATACCAGCAAGGAAAGAAGGATGGTGAGGCATTTAGCGAAAGGTTGGATGGAAATGGACATGGGTGATTGGTGTGTCACCAAGAGCACAAATGAAATGAGAGGTTCGAGGGCTTGGGGAAGTGCTTAAACGACGAGTCCAATTTCTTCTGCTCCCCTACGGCTTCTCGAAATTTGGTTTCTTGTTTCGTTCATATCCCACCACAAGTACAACATATACATCAGTATTACTAACAACAAAATAATCTCAAGTCAAAATTTAGGGGCCAAAACAAGTTCTCTAGTGATATATATATATATATATATATATAGGCTATATTGATCTTGGTTTACATCTTTAATTAACAGAGATGCCTTTGCTTTGGGTGCTAAGATGGTGGGACATTTTGCCTGATCTGTGGACTTGCTGAATAAGTACAATATCCTAATAACAGAATTGATGAATTCAGCTGCAGCCGTAAGAGTCTAAGAGATCCTTACTATTGAAGAGAGTGCCATCAAGAATGTCAATCTTTGGAATGGTGACCTCAATCACCCTGCAATACATCTATCAAAAGATGAATAGAAAATCTAAATTCAATAAATCCAACTATAATCCCAATATCATGTGCATGTTTAATATACAATAAATTATACATGTATTTACCGCAAGATCCATACTTTCTTGCAATACAATTCACTACTTGATTAAAATTATTAAGCCTAGCATGCACATATACATATAGTTAGAGATAATATTTGCAAAAAAAAAGAATATATATATATATAAACAAACTTCGTCAAGGTCGGTCCTAAGCCCGAGTAAAGAAGGAGGGTTGCATTAGGTAGCTGGCAACTAGGTAAAACTTCGTTAGAACCTTTAAAATATGAATATGGTAAATCAAACTATGCAAAATAGAGCAAAGTGGATGAAGTAGATTCTTGTAGCCGAACCTATATATATATATATATATATATATATATATATATATATATATATATATATATATATATATATATAGACACACACACTAGCTTAGATCCTTTTTTCAAACCTACAAAATCCTGAACATAACATCTCTTTGGGCTAGCAAAGATGACAGTATATAATCTTAGGTGTTTCTATCTTCTGTATGAGCCTGGAACCTCTGCAATATTCCAATCTCCCAATAAACAACAGAACCGATTCAGTGATAACATCTTCCTACCAAATCATAAATGTTAATCCTTCCCAAAGAGAAGAAAAAAAAAAAAAAGGAATGTAGTTCGTTCGAACTCCTTCCACGACCCACTGGTTGCCACCCTTGCTGCAACCTGAGAAACACCCTTATGTTGTTTCTGTTCAAATCCATGCCCCTAAGGATTTGTTTGGATGGAAGGGAATGGAGAGGAGGGAAATAAAAAGAAGGAGAATGGTCATAGGTTATCTTGTTTGGGAGGAGGGTGAAAGAAAGAGGAAAAAAGGAATGGAGTAACCGGTTTCCCTCCTTTCTCAAATTTGTTAACCCCTAAATCGAGGGTAAGTCGGGGAGGAGAAAAGTTTTAAGTCATTTTTTTTTGAAGACCAAAATATCTTTTCATTTTATATTCTTCATTTTTTTCGCTTAACGGTTCATTCCTATTCTGAAGGGATATAATTGTCACATAACTCTTCCCCTTCTTTTTCTCTCTCTATCCAAACAAGATAATTAATATTATATTTCTTTTTTCTTCCATCCTTTCCAAACAAGAGAAGAAGAACAATCCTTTCTTCTTCTTCCTTTCCCTTTCATTCCTTTTCTTCTTTTACTCTCCCCTTCCTTTCCCTCCAAAGATCCAAACAAAGCCTAAGTTTCTTTTGTGATAATTCGGTGTAAAATAAAAAGATGGTGGTTTGGTCATGGTCTGTTAGTTGGGCATGGTGGACTAGCTAGGTGCGTACCAACCTATTATCCCACTCCACTGTTAAACAGCAGGAGGTAATCCTTGCTCTATGAGGCCAGCCAGACGCGTTGCCCTCCTCTTTAAGAGCCGTGTGGTTTAAGCCTTCGCCCAAACCATACGGCCCACCTACGTTCCACCATCCTTATGCCCCGCTAGGGTTACAAACCAATGCTACATGGCTCTGTGGCAAACTTGGTGCCATAGCTGCATTATGGGCTAATAATAATTTGCATTATCTCGATGTGGGACTAAACTAACAAACATGCTACATTACTGAATAAATATATGTTGAGCTAATGTGGCATAGGATCCCGAACTAGCAATTCATTATTTGATGCCAGCAAAGAAGGCAGGATGGTGAGGCATTTGGTGAGAGGTTGGATGGAAATGGACATGGGTGATCGGCACCTCGCCAAGAGTTTAATTTGAGTAATCCAATTTCTAATCACCATGCCTTCTCGAAATCTAATTTCTTGTTTCGTTTATTTGCCCTCACAAAATACATAATGTGAATAATCATAAGATAAAACAATGTATACATTAATATTACTAAGGACAAATATTCAAAACCATCCTAGATAGATGGTCTTAACATACCAAAATATTCTCATCCATAAAAAAGAACGCTTGATCCTAATATTATTTTCATATTAATATAATATCATATATAAAAATATTTAAAATTTTTGTATCTTATAAAAAAATATGGTTCAAAACAAAAAGAAAAAATAATTTATATAGCCGACTCTAACTAATTTGAGATTATGACTTTATTATTTTTTATAATTATAATTATAATATTATAATATTATATTATAATAAATAATATTATACTATAGCCTAATTAGTATCATAAATAATATAATATAAAAATAAAATATTCTAGTGGTTGAAAATATATATATTAAAGATAGTTTTGATATATACTGTTAGTGATGTACGATTCTCATGGCATATAAAAAAGGTTAATTATGGAAACTTGAGGGTACTTAATCACTTGGATATAACATATCGAGTGTTATCTTGAATTATTGGGAATTATATCTCATAATAAAGATTATCAGTGATCTAAGATTACCTTAATTATCTCATTTGGATTATCAAATATTCTTTTATAGGGTTATCATTCTCTTTCTAAACAAAGTTCACATATTGATAATAGCTCTCAACTCAACCATATAACCTTGCAACAAAAGTAAGCAATCCATTCCAAATTCCTTATGTTGACCACCAGCCTAGCTACCTCTCGAGTGTCACTTCCCTTGTGAACCAGAGGGTATTCCTTCATGTTATTTTCACACCTCTATCACAATATTCACATTATTATTATTATAGTTGTTGTTGTTGTTAACTAATAACAGATATTGGTCAGTTTTATTTTAGTTAAGCTTTATATTTAAATAAGACATATTTTTCTAGTAGTTGAAACCCAATGAGCGAAAGTATCTTGTAAATGCTCTAGAGTTAGTTGTTGTAGTATTTACACTAAAAATCTAGAGACATTATTTATATTATGAGCATAATAAAATATTTCTGATCATAAAATCTAAAATACATCTTCACCTAGAAGGAATTAAATATGAGGCAAAGAAGATGATTAAAATTATAAAGGATTCTGATTTATCTATCAACTAACATTTAGTGAAAGCTAATGTAGTGGTAAATTCTTTGAGTAGAAAGTTTTAGGTAATTTAGCAATGATAATCATTACTTAAAAATATATTTTAGATGATCTTATCAAACAAGATATTAAGATGTGGATACATGGGCTTGAAGTATAGTTGGCAAATCTTAGAGTACAAATTAATCTGATTGAAAGAATCAAAGTCACTCAGGATAATGATCCAAAGTATCAAAAAATTAGAAGTAAATAGTTGGAATTCAAAATTCATGAGGATGGATTGTTAAGATTTGGAAAAATGTTATATGTCCCTAATAAGCTAGATCTAGAAAAGAAAATTCTAAAAAAGGCTCGTAATATCAAATATTATATAGTGCACCCTGGTAGCACAAAAATATATAGGGATTTTATGGATACGTTCTAATGAGACAAAATAAAGAGAGAGATTACACTATTTTTTGCAAAATGTCTAGTGTGTCAGCAAATAAGAACTAAGTATCAGAGAGCAAGAGGACCATTACAACCTCTATCTATTCTTAAATGAAAATGAAAGCATATTACTTTGAATGCTATGATAGATTACCTAAAACTCCTAATAGTACTGATGCAATTTGGATAATTATAGATAGACTAATAAAAGCAACTCATTTCTTAACCTTCAGGGTTGATCATTTTCTTAAAAAATAGTTAAATTATATATCAAGAAAGTTGCAAGATTGCCTGATGTCCTAATGATCACTGTATCAAATAGGGATACTAGATTTATATCACAATTTTGAAAAGGTTTGCATAGAGCTTTAAGAAAGCTTAATTTTAGTATTGCTTTTCATCCTCAAATAGATAAATGATTACAAAGAGTTTTTCAAATATCAAAGAATATGTTGAGAATTTATATCATTGATATGAATTATGCTTCAAAGTAATATTTTTCTTTACTAGAGTTTACTTATAATAATAGTTATCAAATGAGTATTTAGACGACACCTTATGAAGCATTATATGAAGGAAAATATAAATCATCTATATGTTGGGATAATATTAATTAGAAAGGATTGTTAGGACCTAAACTTATTTAATAAATAGTAAAAACAATTAGAGAACGACTCTGCATGATTCAAAGTAGATAGAAAAGTTATGAAGATAATAGAAGATAAAGAGTAGAGTTTTAGACAGGTGATCATGTATTTCTAAAAGTATCTCCCACTAAAGGAATCATAAGATTGGGATTCATGGTAAACTAAGCCCTAGATATATCGGTCCATTCAAAATATTAGAAAGGGATGTTGAAGTTATATACAAAATTTCCCTGCTACTTACACTTAGTGTACATAATGTATTTCATGTATCTATATTGAGAAATAATATATCAGATGTCAATCATATTGTAGTGTATGAACCTTTGTAACACTAAGAGAACTTGACATATAAAAAATATATAGTGCAAATTATAGATAAAAAACATTAGGTATAACAATGATATATTATTCCACATGTCAGAAGTACAATGGGGAAACCATTTGGTGAGGACTCAAAAGCTAGGAGAAGAGATGAGGCAAAAATATCCTCAACTATTTGATGATTCAAGCATGTAATATTTAAGGATGAAATTTAATTAAGGGAAGAAGGATATGATATTTGAGACCAACCTAGAATACGACGATCTAAGTAGAATTCAAGCTTATCTGGTAAGACAATATTTTTCTCTTCTTCAACAAAAGAGGGGGTAATGCCCCTATTTCTTATGTTAAAATTGCTCAGCCTCACCACCATCTTACGAGCATCTCTCTGATATCCTCTTCCTTTCACACCCCCCCCTCCCTCTAATTGTTATTAAAAAGAAAGAAGGAAAGGGTGAACCCTCTCCCACCTTTCAATCCCACTGTCGCCTCTTCTCAAGTCACATCCCTTTTTCTTCCCCTTCACTTGTGCTCTCTATGCATCTTTATTGAAAGAGAAAAAGATACAAAGTTTTTCTACCATTTACCTTCCTTCTCTCTCATATTCTCCCTCCATAATCTGTCTTTTCTATTGTTCATATTTTAAGGGTGATAGTATCCTCATCTTTGCAAAAAAGGTAAACTAGGTCAGTAGACAAACCTTTTGAGCAATGTTTTGCATGTTAAAAATATTAATTAAGAATTCAAATTTTGGGAATTTTAATATTATTTGGAAACATTAGTATGAAACTAATTTAATTCACATATAATTTTGGATTATTAGGTCCTAAAAGATCCAAGTGAGTTTAATTGTTTTAATTTGATGTTGGTGCCTATGAGATAAGTAGCATTCCCTACTTATCATATTTTATTAAAATTGTTTTAAAGGTAAAGACATCATTGCAATTTATTAAGACTTCAAATTTAAGTGCATCAAAAATATTTATTGTTACATTATTTGATATATGATTTCATTATTATTAAATGAAATTATGGATTATTTGGATTTATAAATTATATCTATTAAATCATATTTGGTCAATTGGCTGCTTGATGCCATCCATTTTTCCTTATATTTTATTAAATCTATGAATATTAAATTAAGCAAGAAAAGACATAACTTTTGAATATTATGTTGAACATTTGGCTGTGTGCTTGAATATTATTATAAATTATGCATACTTTGGGTCTTGAAAATACATTTAATTAAAAATGGCAAGTTTGAAACTGTGTTTATTTAATAAATGCCTAAAATAATAGACAAATTTCATTGTTGAAAAGAAATCTTAAAATGGATGTGCACACATACCCATACTCTCTGAACTTAGCTATGATATGTGGTTTATTGTAAGTACGGTATAAATATGATATATGACCGACGTCATAAGTATGGTATGCGATTTACACTATAGTAATAATATATCATATATACTCACTCCATATATGAATTAAATGCAATACTCTTGACCAATCTCATAGGAATTAAATGTGGTATTTATGGCATACTAAGGTTAAATGTGGTACTTATAACATGTATCCTTGGCTGAATTATATTTCACTCAGATAAAAATATATTATTTCATTTAGTAGATATAATTAAAAAATATATTCCTGATCTTTGTTATATATTAAACTTGCATTATTTTCTTATATGTATTTATTCAGTTAAAATATTAAATATTGCTCGATTCAGTTACATAAAGAGGAGTGTTATTAATTAAGCCATTGGTTTCAGCATTTTCATCTATCTATTTTCAAATCCAAAGATCAACGAGAAGCTTTGAACAGAGACCGAAGGAGAGAAAGTAGAGATAAGGATGACTCTATATCTAGGCTGGTTTTAGTTTTATTTATTGAAACATTACAGTGTTGTTTGGAGATATGTATAAATATATTAAATACAAAAATATTATAGTTGTACTCTTTTGTTATAATTAATTAGTGCGCTGAATGTTTATATGAAATGCTTAAGACCTGGAGTTTGATTAGAATTTAGTAGCTATTCTGATGGTCACTCCTGCCAGTGAATCAATTGCATTATTGTTATATTACAGTAAATTCATTGACAAGTGGAATCCCTATGCCCTTATTTGGTTGGGAGAAGCTCATCATCGATCCATTCCCCAACAATAAATACCATAAGGGATGGGGTATTTATTTTTCAATCCTCTTCTGCAAATTTTCTTTGAGAAAATAGTGATCAAGCGCCATGAGGATACGCCATTATCATGCCACATGTTGTCGCCAAATCACTTTCATTGGATGTTAGGCAAGAATAAGGATCCAAAGGACAGTGAGAATGGATCCGGGTGAGAATGGATCCAGAAATCTTCAGACGCCTCCTCGGGAAGGAATCCTGCAAGGAAGTCCCCGAGGATTGGTTGCTCCGGTTGGACCCTCCGATGCTCAAGTAAGTAACTTGAGAAAATAGTGATTAGCAGTGGATTGAAAGACTTAGCCAAAAATTTGAAGTTCAGATCCCTTTCTCATTATAAGCGAAGGATCTTATACCTGTTCAGAGGTCCTTCTTACCCCTTTTGGAAGGTTGCTGATTTTGAGATGTCATCATCTAGCAAAGGGTAGGCGGCAAAGCCGATAGGGACAGATCGCAACTTTCCCTGAGCTCGTCAGGAGTAACCTGCCATCCCCTTGTTTGGTGCAGCATCACAGGCGGTAGGAAGGCCTGGTCTTATCAGGCGTGCGCTATGGCTGGCAATGGCCGTGGGGGGCCACGTGCGGTTGCAGGTGTTAGACGGGCCACAAGGTGGTTGCAGGTGTCAGACAGGTCACGTGAGGGTCGTTGGAGGCCGACTCTAGTGTCAGTCTTGGAGGCTGACTCTGGCGTCGGTCTTGGTGTCACTCGGATTAGGCAAGGATCTGGGGTTTTTCACTCGGTGGCCTTGCCCATTTAACCCTCGTCTCCATCAGTCACTTTGTTTGTTAGTC
Organism: Calamus simplicifolius; assembly: GCA_900491605.1. NCBI lineage: Eukaryota > Viridiplantae > Streptophyta > Magnoliopsida > Arecales > Arecaceae > Calamus > Calamus simplicifolius. The sequence continues at coordinate 96,883 of UESW01001863.1, read as the reverse complement.
CTAACGTGGCTTGATCAGCCACATCAGATGCCTCCCCCACCCCTAAGCTGGCATGGTTACACTTTCCGCCTAGCGAAAGGGGCATCAGACCAATCGGTGGCTGATTTTCATGCGCCATTGATTATAGAGAGGGGCACGTGTTCTCGAGGAGCGATGGCTCTTCAATGCTGAAGGTATGGGGCACCGTAACGCTACCATCCTATCATTCTTTACTGTTGGATTCGATGGGATCCTCCTCAAAACCGAGAAAACCCTTTGGACTCCACGAAAAAGGTGATCTCCATCATGGGGCTGGTGTCATCAATGTTCCATCATTGGCCGCAAATCACGCTCCCAGCACGTTCGGTGGCTACCAAGGCATCTCATCCAGTGGCGGGTGTCTGCGTGGTGGGCCAAGTTAGGCTGGATAATTTGAAAATGGGCATAAAAAAGGAGGGGTTTTATCCCGAACCTAGCACTTCATGCCTCCAAGAATCATCTTCTTCTTCTCTCAAGCTCGAGCCCTTTTCGAGATCTTCTCCTCTGAACCCTGCGTTTGCTGTCCTTCTCCTCTACCTAGGTCAGTCCTCTTGATCCTTCTTAGCCTTTTTTCATGGCCTCTTTGTCCTCATCTCCCTCCTAGTCCTCTTCTTCTTCTTCTTCTTCCGAGGATCAGGTCTCCTTAGGACAAACACGTGCAACTGACAAAATCCTGATCAGGTGTCATCCGGCAGCCGCAACTCCCCCTAGGGCTAGTGGGGGGGGTCCCTAGAGGGGATTGCCTCCACTGTCACCCCTGCAGACCTAGAATCTCTTAGGGTAGCCTATAGGATACCCAAGGATGTCCGATTAACCTGCCCCCCAGAAAATCATGGCCACGGTCTTCTCAGTTGGGGCTTTGTCAACACTGACATGGGTTATCGGAGGTGTTGATGGGCCTGGCATAGCCAGGTTCCCCCTTCGGACAAACTTTCCTAAGTAGCCCTGCTGGATGAGCTCTTCGATCACCTTTTTTAGCTAATGGCAGTCCTTCGTGTCGTGGTCGTGATCCCAGTGAAAGCGATAGTAAAGACTCTTATCGCGGGGGGCTCCTGGCTTCATGGGGATGGGACGCCGAAGGTAGAACTTGCCTTCGATCTTCATTAGGATGTGGGATATCGGGGTGAGCAGAGGGGTGAAGTGCTCCTCTTTGGGGTGAGAGTCCGGGGCCGGTTGTCCAGTCGGCGGGGAGGCTCAGGCCTCCTAAGACAAGTTCCACTAGGCTCCGAATGAGCTTGCTTCTTGCTGGACCCTCCATTAGCCTCCCTCTGAGAAGAGTCTGTCTCATCGGCACGGATGTACTTCTTTGTATAGAACAGCAATTCGGCATAAGAACCAAAAGGCTTGTTGTCAATGGAGTAGGTGAAGTGAGAAGGGCGAAGCCCTTGCTTCAAGGCCAGAGTGGCCACGGAGTCATCGAGGTTATAGAATTCGAGCATGGCTTCCTTGAACCAGGCTACGAAGTCCGTCAGTGACTCGCCACCTTTCTTCTGGATGGCAAACAAGCCATCGGCCACCTGGAGGATCTTCGGCATGCATTGAAGTGCACCAGGAAGGCCCTCTCCAGCTACCGAAAGGATTTGATGTTGTGCGATGGTAAATGAGAGTAGCCTTCCAAAGGATAGCCGAGAAGGCGATACAGAGAAGGGAGTCGGTTGCTCTCTGGACCTGCATAAAGACCTTGTAGCTCTCCAAATGGTCCAGCAGGTCGGTGGTGCCATCATAGGGGTCCAGCTGGGGAAGATGAAATCGGTTCGAGATCGGCTCCTCCATGATGCGGCAAGACAGCGGGGGGTGGTTGTCATATCCAACTTCGGCTGATTAGTGATTCTACAGCTGAGCTCCTCTAGTCGCTGGTTGTATTCGTCTAGCCTTTGCTTGGCCCCGCAGCTAATCCGACCATTGAAGGACGCCTCCCTTGAAGATTCTGAGGACAAGGAGGGGCTGTGCCGATAATGATATCCTCGCTCGGTCTCCTTTCCATGCCGTCGTTTAGGAGAACCATTAGAATGGCAGGAGGGAGACCGAGGCCTCTTAGAGGCTCACGGTGGAGATGCCTGGGCAAGGTGCAACAACGGTGAGTTTCCCTCTTGGGGGATCTCCTGCGGATGGATTGATGACTAGACTGAGCGGCTCCCACGCCTAATGAGGGTGGCCTTGGGTGTTGTTGTAGCTCATGAACCACCACCACAAGTAATTGGACTTGTAGGGTGAGGGCTGCGATTCGATCGTCTTGAGGTGGTGGCAAAGGTGAAGCAGGGAGGTTGGGCTGAGGTACAGGGAGACTGGTCTCCTGTTGCTCAACCCCTTGATGATGCCCCCCACCGTGGCTAGTGGAAATCTTCTGGGCACGCATCACCACCATTTCTTCATTTCTAAGGGGAGTGGAGGTCTACAACTGGTTGTTTTAGAGCTTTCTATCTCCTCGTCGTCCCCCCTTTCTGGCGTGCTAATCTGTTGTTGTCAAATCACTTCCCTTGGACATCGGACGAGGATGAGGATCCAAAGAACAGTGAGGATGGGTTCAGGAATCTTCAGATGCCTCCTCCTCAGGAAAGAATCCTGTAAGGAAGTCCCCAGGGACCGGTTGCTCCAGTGGGGATCCTCCGACGTTCAAGTGAGTAACTTAAGAAAACAGTGATTAGTAGTGGACTGAAAGACTTAGCCAAAAAATTGGAGTTCAGATCCCTTTCTCATTATGAGCAAATGTTCTTACACTTGTTCAGGAGTCCTTCTTACCCCTTTTTGGAAGGTTGCTGATTCTGAGACGTCATCATCTTGCAGAAGGTAGGCGGCAAGGCTGATAGGAACAGATCGCAACTATCCCTGAGCTCGTCAGGGATAACCTACTATCCCCTCGTCTGATGTAGCACCGCAGGCGGTAGGAAGGCCTGGTCTTGTTGGGCATGCATCGTGATTGATAGTGGCCGTGGGGGCCATGCGCGGTTGCAGGTGGTAGATGAGCAGCAGGCGGTTGCAGATGTCAGACGGATCACGTGAGGATCGCTGGAGGCCGACTCTGGTGTTAGTTTTGAAGGCCAATTTTGGCGTTGGTCTTGATGCCACCTGGATTAGGTGGGGATTTTGGGTTTTCTTGCTCGATGATCTTGTCCATCTAACCCTCGTCTTCATCAATCACTTTATCCTTTTATTCTAACGTGGCTGAATCAACTACATCATCACATGTTATAGTCTTGCAGCAAACTGTGACAATACTATTGATACAATTCAAGTAACTCCACAGAGACCCTTGAAAATTTTGTTATTGAAATTTGGTGCGATGCCTTGACCCAACCTACGACACCTGCATGCCTTACACACAACATGACAACAGTGCTGCGTGATGGAAAAGAACATGCATGCATCAATGTCATGCCTCGGACCCAAAAAAAGTTTGAGCTAGGGTGACAACCCGCCGCATGCCGGGCATGCAAGGCATCCCAAAATTTACACATCGATCATTATAAGGCAATAAGTGTAATAAGTCAATCCAAATCCATACTTTATTACAAACCACTAATATAAGTTTTGGGCTACAAGCCCTACACACAAATATTACTGGGGTTACATCAACACTATGGAACTATTTTATTTAACTGAAGCTCCATCTACCCCATAATTTCATCTTCAATCCCGAGGCTCTGAAAACATTGTGAGATTTACATCAGCTCACACTCAATAAGTAAGCCTATAATAATGACATAAAATAGTCATATATCATCTTATTTCTCAAGATATTATCAAGTCATAATTTTCATAGAAACTTTCAATTTAATTAACATGCTATCATAATCATGCATATCATTAAGTCAAAATAATCATGGAAGCTTATAAAAACAAATACCATAATATGCATTGTAAACAAATCCACTGTTTATATTTAATCATTGTCATATTATATTATATGTGTCCCACGGCCCTGCAATGCCTCCATCAATCTGCACACATCCTCTAGATGTGCGTGGCCTCCACATGCCATATCAATCAGCACACATCCTCTAGATGTGCGTGGCCTCCACATGCCATATCAAAGGAGAACCGCGGTGACACATATAAATATAATTCAAATCCACTATTTATATTTAATCATTATCATATTATATCATATGTGTCCCACGGCCCTGCAATGCCTCCATCAATCTGCACACATCCTCTAGATGTGCGTGGCCTCCGCATGCCATATCAATCAGCACACATCCTCTAGATGTACGTGGCCTTCACATGCCATATCAAAGGAGAACTGCGGCGACACATATAAATATAATTCAAATCCACTGTTTATATTTAATCATTGTCATATTATATCATATGTGTCCCACGGCCCTGCAATGCCTCCATCAATCAGCACACATCCTCTAGATGTGCGTGACCTCCACATGCCATATCAATCAGCACACATCCTCTAGATGTGCGAGGCCTCCACATGCCATATCAAAGGAGAACCGCAGCAACACATATAAATATAATTCAAATCCACTATTTATATTTAATCATTGTCATATTATATCATATGTGTCCCACGGTCCTACAATGCCTCCATCAATCAGCACACACCTCCACATGCCATATCAATCAGCACACATCCTCTAGATGTGCGTGGCCTCCACATGCCATATCAAAGGAGAACCGCGGTGACACATATAAATATAATTCAAATCCACTGTTTATATTTAATCATTGTTATATTATATCATATGTGTTCCACGGCCCTGCAATGCCTCCATCAATCTGCCCATATCCTCTAGATGTGTGTGGCCTTCACATGCCATATCAATCAGCACACATCCTCTAGATGTGCGTGGCTTCCACATGCCATATCAAAGGAGAACCGCGGCGACACATATAAATATAATTCAGGGTCATCATTATATGTGCATATCACATATCATGCATCATCATAAGCATAATCTTTTTATATCACATAAACAGTGATTTGTACATTCTTAGCCATTGCATATAATATATCAATAGTACCAATTCACTTTGCAAAGTTAAAATAATCATAATCATCATATTTGGCATAAACATAATAAGCCATTACTTTGCAAATATTACCAGCTATTATAGCAAATATTCAATTATAGAATCATGGTACAATTTTTTTCTAATTTCTAAAATAATCAATAAAACTCCATTTCATAAGTATGCATAAAACTATAAATACAACAATTTATCAATTACATAATTTATGAAATTATTATATTTGGCTTACTTACTAGATTATGCAATAAATACCAGATTATGTAATGTAAACAAACCCACTATTTATGTAATTATTATTTTCGTATGTGTCCCATGGCCCTACAAATTAATCAGAACACATCCTCTAGATGTGTGAGGCCATACATACTCAAACAGAAGACACCCTACAGATGTGTGAGGCCAAATGAGAACCGCGGCGACACATACTAGTCTATCGCAATGTTATCATCATACTTGTATGTCACTCATCATGCATCAATTTCTCATATTACATATACAGTGGTTTGTACATTATTAGCAAATGCATATGGTCATCCCAACATATTTTGCAAATCAAAGAATTTATATTTTTGCAAATACACTAAGAAACTATTTCTTTCAAAATATTATCAGCTACTATAGTCATAATAAATGCTCATATGTAGATTTATGGTACCATTCAAAATAATCAAACCAACTAAACTTCCATTTTCCTTATCTCATAATATACTTGCAAACTATAAAACCATGAGTTATAACTTATTAATTATAAATAGACTTACTTACATCAATACACAAATCTCAAATGGTACCATCCGATCTTGTGGCCTCATCAACATTTCTTGAGTTATGTCCTTGATAATCGCAACATAAGGCTTCTGCTTCCAATCCTTAGGAGTCAGGAGCACCGGATCCTCTAGCTCAATCATGTTTCCTTCATATTCAAAGGACCGGTAGTGCCACTTCTTCCGCTTCCCTTTACCAGAAATCCTAAGCACCAGCCCTTTCGGCGTCGCATCCTCTAGCGTTGGTTCCTCCTCTCCATCGCTGCTAGATACCAGTGCAAACCTTCTCTTTCTCATGCGAAGGTGGTCCTGGCCTTGCGTTCGAACGAAGTGTGTCCCCCGGTCCAAGAGGGAGTCACAGATCATAACTTTTAATCCCCCAGGTGACGCCTCGGATCAGGGATATCGGAAAACCATCAGACACGCAAGGACTCGAAAATCCAAGCGTCATTCTGGGAACCTAAATGTCATAATAAACTCTAGATGGCAGGTGTCCTTAAATAAATGCTGGGGGGTTACATTCTCCCCCTCTTATAAAAATTTTGGCCTCGAAATTGATACACATCCAATAGAATATAGAATCCAAATTTTCTATCTCATAATCAACTAAAGTTCATTCAAAAGTCAATAGTCATCGATACTCTATAGTAAGATACAATTAAATATTAATTTTTTTATAGCTCCCAAATAGTCTCCCTCTTGAACTTTGACATAAGGAACACTACACAATCTCAGAACTTGATCCTTGCGGTCCACCATGTGCATAAGATGATCTTCATAGGTCAATACTTTCTTATGCTAAATTGGTTCAAGTTCTAACACATAACGGGGGTTTGAAATATACATCCTCAGTCATAAAGATATGAAACACATTGAACACCCCAAAGAGTAATGAACGCAGTGCTAAGCTATAAGCCACCTCCTTTATTTTGATCGAAATCTCAAATGGCCCAATGTATTGTGGCTCAAATCACCTATAACACCAATCTCATCACATCATTGGTTAGTAAAACTTCCAAATGATCTTCAACCTGAATTTTAAATCTTTCTTTTTAACATCAACATAACTTTTCTATTAACTCTGAGCTACATGAAGCTGCTTTAATTAACGATACTTTTCATAGTTGTTATACTTTTCATAGTTGTTAAACCAGCTCAGTAACCAAAATTTTCTCTCTCATCTCATCTCAATATGAAGGGAATCTACACCTTATATCATAGACAATTGAAATGAATCCATTTGAATATTGGCTTGGTAATCAATAAAATAAGCAATTTCACTAAAGGTAAAAAATTTATGCCAAGCACCTCCAAAATCCATTACACAAGCTTGCAGTATATCATCTAAAATCTAATTGGTTCCTGCAAATTATCTATCTATTTGAGGGTGGGAGGCTGGACAGAAATTCAGCTTAATCCATAAAGCTTTATGAAGACATCATCGAATTAGGAGAGTGAGACAAATGGGTTCAGACTCAATTTACGCAGTTTACCATTAAACTAAAAACAAATATTAACATTTTATCCCGCTAAAATTTTATCCTCGAAATTAAATGTCCACAAATTTTGTACCATTAAAGATACTCACTAGCAAACTTTTATTTCATTCCCAAGTACCCAAATGACATGTCTAACTTTCAAAATTAATTTAATCTTTCTATCAAATAAAATTAAATTCCTTAAGAAGTATTTATTTCTTGTCATCTTTTTTTTTTAAAATACCTTAACTTCTCACAACACAATCATCATAAATATCATAGGGTCCATCATATGTATTATGTCATCCATTCTTAAGGTTAGTAACACATCAGGTACTCTTAATTCCTCGATAAGACAGTTCTAAATTCTTGTGAATTAGATATAAGATAGTTTTCTTCTAATGCTCTCTCAACTCTTGAATAGTTGAATGTGCCATTAAGCATTACGACACTTATTTCAATCATCATAACATACTAGGTTTCACTCTTGAATACTTCAAGCTAACATCAATGAACATTATGCCAATCATTTAGGATATTTTTCATAATTATCATAATCAACTAATTTAATTTCTTTGAATAATAGTGCCATCATTAATCATCAGTATGATTAATTTATCTCCTTCATAATTATCAATAATACCACCATAACCAATCAATTTCTCATGAATAGGTCAGTATATCCTCAATAAATAATGCAATTTAAATGATTCAAATTTTTGAATCGATTATTTCGTTACCAATGATTATCAAAATCATCTATAGATTATGCAATGTCTCATGCCATAACATGACCAACTAATTTAAACCCTTCAAATATCTCAAAGTGACTTCACTAATCTAGCTCAGATGGATATAAGACTTATAAGGTCAATAAAGATTGAAATGCACTTACCATCCGAAAGACATAATTTGAAATTATAGTAATCTCTCTATGACTTGAAAGTGATAGTAGATGTACCCTTAACCATAATCCATAACTGATAATAATCAAAAATAAAATCATCTCCCTCCTATTTTTTGACAATAATTATGCCACTTATGGCTGATTGATAATTTATCCATCCTGGAGAAAGATATCTACATATGAATTATGAAGAAAGGTACAATAAATATGCACGATAAATTAATGAATAGATATCTTGATTTAGAAATCTATTAACAGATAAAATTCCCATGAAATTCTTTATCAGTGAAGTTTATCTTATTCTTATTACTGCTAAAATCTTTCACTTTCTACCATCAAAATATTTGATCATTTATAGCCAAAATCAGTTCTAAAGATTAATAGAGTCTACTGCTCTCAAAAACTTAAACAGTAATTGTCTCAGAATTTAAAATTTTATATTCTTCCTAAATGGTCCATCAAGATATAATATGCAGTCAACTATTTCATTAACATCAGTATCAACCATCTGCATATCTAGCAAAGTAACAATCAGTTTTGAACATATAATATCCATAATAAAAGTTCTCTTAGTAAAATTTACTATATATACTTATCCATCCAGACTCAAATTCAGAAAGTACTCAATTGTAATTGATCAAAAACATGTAGATAACTATTTCATTACTAAAATATCATCAATATTAATCATCTCTATAACCGACAGATTAGCTCATAATCTTATCTTACAATATCAACAATAAAAATTTATTTTATACATCCACATTTCAATTCAGATTTAATACCTCAAAATCCACATATCGCACTCAATTGCAATATGGATATAATGGTGTTTAGTTATATTAGTCATCAATTGAAATTTTCAACTACTATATTATATTCCATATATTCATCTGTCTTTTATTGCATATCCAATTAAAGTTTCATCTCCTATATTATTTAAAGGTCTGAAACAGCTACGAGTCATTTCCAACAAGTTTGATGAAGCTAAAACCTCTAGAAGCCCCTTGACCTCCCCACTGATCAAGGCTACCAGCCAGGGAGCCCACATAATATCATTGGCTTGCGATGGTTCATTCTTAATTTCTATCAAATTTGTAATTCAATTAATATCTTGATAAACTTTAAATTTCAAGCTTCCAAAGCATAATTCCTGAAATTCCTTTAAAGTCAAAATTGTCTCAATATCATCCTAGTATTTTGCCTAGAGTGTCATCATGCATGTATCCCTAAGGTCATAACCTAGGCTATGATACCATAAAAGCTATCACGCCCCGAACCCAAAAAAAGTTTGAGCTAGGGTAACAACCCGCCGCATGCCAGGCATGCAAGGCATCCCAAAATTTACACATCGATCATTATAAGGCAATAAGTGTAATAAGTCAATCCAAATCCATACTTTATTACAAACCACTAATATAAGTTTTGGGCTACAAGCCCTACACACAAATATTACTGGGGTTACATCAACACTATGGAACTATTTTATTTAACTGAAGCTCCATCTATCCCATAATTTCATCTTCAATCCCAAGGCTCTAAAAATATTGTGAGATTTACATGAGCTCACACTCAATAAGTAAGCCTATAATAATGACATAAAATAGTCATATATCATCTTATTTATCAAGATATTATCAAGTCATAATTTTCATAGAAACTTTCAATTTAATTAACATGCTATCATAATCATGCATATCATTAAGTCAAAATAATCATGGAAGCTTATAAAAAAAATACCATAATATGCATTGTAAACAAATCCACTTTTATATTTAATCATTATCATATTATATCATATGTGTCCCACGGCCCTGCAATGCCTCCATCAATCTGCACACATTCTCTAGATGTGCGTGGCCTCCACATGCCATATCAATCAGCACACATCCTCTAGATGTGCGTGGCCTCCACATGCCATATCAAAGGAGAACCGCGGCGACACATATAAATATAATTCAAATCCACTATTTATATTTAATCATTGTCATATTATATCATATGTGTCCCACGGTCCTGCAATGCCTCCATCAATCTGCACACATCCTCTAGATGTGCGTGGCCTCCACATGCCATATCAATCAGCACACATCCTCTAGATGTGCGTGGCCTCCACATGCCATATCAAAGGAGAACCACGGCGACACATATAAATATAATTCAAATCCACTGTTTATATTTAATCATTGTCATATTATATCATATGTGTCCCACGGCCCTGCAATGCCTCCATCAATCAGCACACATCCTCTAAATGTGCATGGCCTCCACATGCCATATCAATCAGCACACATCCTCTAGATGTGCGTGGCCTCCACATGCCATATCAATCAGCATACATCCTCTAGATGTGAGTGGCCTCCACATGCCATATCAAAGGAGAACCGCGGCGACACATATAAATATAATTCAAATCCACTGTTTATATTTAATCATTATCATATTATATCATATGTGTCCCACGGCCCTGCAATGCCTCCATCAATCAGCACACATCCTCTAGATGTGCGTGACCTTCACATGCCATATCAATCAGCACACATCCTCTAGATGTGCGTGGCCTCCACATGCCATATCAAAGGAGAACCGCGGTGACACATATAAATATAATTCAAATCCACTGTTTATATTTAATCATTGTTATATTATATCATATGTATCCCACGGCCCTACAATGCCTCCATCAATCTGCCCACATCCTCTAGATGTGCGTGGCCTCCACATGCCATATCAATCAGCACACATTCTCTAGATGTGCGTGGCCTCCACATGCCATATCAAAGGAGAATCGCGGCGACATATATAAATATAATTCTGGGTCATCATTATATGTGCATATCACATATCATGCATCATCATAAGCATAATCTTTTTATATCACATAAATAGTAGTTTGTACATTCTTAGCCATTGCATATAATATATCAATAGTACCAATTCACTTTGCAAAGTTAAAATAATCATAATCATCATATTTGGCATAAACATAATAAGCCATTACTTTGCAAATATTACCAGCTATTATAGCAAATATTCAATTATAGAATCATGGTACAATTTTTTTCTAATTTCCAAAATAATCAATAAAACTCCATTTCATAAGTATGCATAAAACTATAAATACAACAATTTATCAATTACATAATTTATGAAATTATTATATTTGGCTTACTTACTAGATTATGCAATAAATACCAGATTATATAATGTAAACAAATCCATTATTTATGTAATTATTATTTTCGTATGTGTCCCATGGCCCTACAAATTAATCAGAATACATCCTCTAGATGTGTGAGGCCATACATACTCAAACAGAACACACCCTACAGATGTGTGAGGCCAAATGAGAACCGCGGCGACACATACTAGTCTATCGCAATGTTATCATCATACTTGTATGTCACTCATCATGCATCAATTTCTCATATTACATATACAGTGGTTTGTACATTATTAGCAAATGCATATGGTCATCCCAACATATTTTGCAAATCAAAGAATTTATATTTTTGCAAATACACTAAGAAACTATTTCTTTCAAAATATTATCAGCTACTATAGTCATAAAAAATGCTAGTCATAATAAATGCTCATATGTAGATTTATGGTACCCTTCAAAATAATCAAACCAAATAAACTTCCGTTTTTCTTATCTCATAATATACGTGCAAACTATAAAACCATGAGTTATAACTTATTAATTATAAATAGACTTACTTACATCAATACGCAAATCTACCATCCGATCTTTTAGGCTCATCAACATTTCTTGAGTTATGTCCTTGATAATCGCAACATAAGGCTTCTGCTTCCAATCCTTAGGAGTTAGGAGCATCGGATCCTCTAGCTCAATCATGTTTCCTTCGTATTCAAAGGATCGGTAGTGCCACTTCTTCCGCTTTCCTTTACCAGAAATCCTAAGCACCAGCCCTTTCGGCGTCGCGTCCTCTAGCGTTGGTTCCTCCTCTCCATCGCTGCTAGAGACCAGTGCAAACCTTCTCTTTCTCATGCGAAGGTGATCCTGGCCTTACATTCGAACGAAGTGTGTCTCTCGGTCCAAGAGAGAGTCACTGATCATAACTTTTCGGATCAGGGATATGAAAAATTATCAGACACGCAAGGACTCGAAAATCCAAGCGTCATTCTAAGAACCTAAATGTCATAATAAATTGTCCTTAAATAAATGCTGGGGGTTACAATCAAGCTCTTGGAACCGGCACCGTTGCATTTTCAATCATGTCCTGCACCAACCCAATAAACTTCTCTTTCTTTCTACGACTTGGAACTGCCTCTGCCCTTGAGTGGTCCTTTTCTGTCCCCTTTTCGGATTTGCGCCAGAATAGGCTCCTCAAGAATAAGCCAGCCCGTACGCAATCGCCAACGTTAATTGGACGAGAACATCTAGCCAAACCCCAGCCACAGCTGGTTTTCTTATCTTATCTCAGACGTGCGTTACGTTGGCCGATAATATCAAGCGTGGCCCAGCGTCGTTTCCTCGTCATATCAATGGCCTCTCTGAGACAAGGCCACGAGGCACCGTGATGGTAGACACGAGGCTGGGTACCCACACGCTTGCACTAAGTGGGGCCGAAGCCGACATGAGTCAATATGAGAAGCTGCTGGCGTGACACATCTCGCACGTGTGGGGGCCGAGGCTCTCATGCAGTCAGTATCTAGTCAAGCTGCAACGCAGAGGGATGGGGGCAGGTGGCACGTGAAGACGGTGACCAGGGACACGGGCCAAGGGACCCCCTTGCTCCGGCTAGAGAGAGAGAGAGAGAGAGAGAGGGGGGGGGGGGGGGCTAAACTCCACTATGGATGGAATATTCTTCTTTCTGCCTTCAGCGAAAGGGAAGCCAGGTGATCTAAAGGGGCCTTTCTCTCTATAAATATGTCTTTCTCTCCATGGATGTCTAGTTATCTCCACGAAGTTTAGTGAGGTGGAGACCGATCGAAGAGAGTTTTGTCATAGATTATGGGGCAGAGGCTGGAGAGATGGAGGAGGATGGTGAGGCAGCAGAAGGGGAAGTTGTACATCATGAGGGCATGCATTACCATGCTTGTGTGCTGGCGTAATAACAGTCACTAGCTAACTCCATTTCCACTTCCACCACAGCCAAGGTTAATTGGTTGCAAAGCTTTCTACTTACTGTCAGCCATTGGTATGTGGCTGAGCTGAGTTCTTCGGAAGGGAAGCATTATTGGGTGGAGAGTTCCAGCTACAGGCTTTAGAATTGCATGGACTTCAGGTTTGTAGATGAGAACTAAGATAGAGTAGGTGGTAGGAGGTTTCTGAATTTATTTATGGGAAAAATTGGCATTTGATTGATGGTGTAACATACTAAAGGGGTATATATTAAGGTGAGTTTGTAGCTTCTTTTCTGGGGTTTTTAACAATGGAAATGGGAGAGTTCCCTTGTGTCAATGAAAGCATAAGTTTCCAATGGGGCCACCACTCATACTTGATCAGAAATATATGTAAAGAAAAAAAGAAAAGAAAAGAGTAGGTTATTGTCTGATTCGTATTGCATTCTGAGAGCTAGGAATTATGTTATTGATGAGAAACCCTGTTTATTTCTCACGTCATTTGGTTGCTCCAGTGTACATGAAATGTTAAATGCTCTCATGGTTTTTTGGAGAAAATAATACTCTTTTGGTTGGAAGGAGAGAACTTGCTCCCATATGAAGGCCTCCATGGCTATACGCATGGCACAAACTATTGCTATAATTTGGGAGAAGAGAAAATTCTTTCAACCCGCTCGGTGTTTACCTCATGATAGAATCTTGAAAAAAATGAAATTTTGGAAGTCAAACTCTAGCCCATTTTTTTATTAATTCGATAGAAAATTAATTATTACACTTTTATTTACACTAGTGTGCTTTACTCTTATAAAATTCGGATCAAATTCCTCTTCTAATTCGGTGATATTACAATCTTTCCGGAATAAATATGATGAATAAAAAATTATTAAAAAATAAATTTTTGTATAGCTAGATTTTTGAACTAAGAGAGATGCTTGACTAAAGCGTAAATATAGCATCAGAGATCTCAAAAAATATTCATTTAAAAAAAAAAAAACTCAATCAAATATTTTGAGAGAAAGGTATGACATTTAAAAGTTTAGATGCATGATTCCACTTTTGACATGGTGGATCTTGCTTTCAGATCCTATACCCTTGTATCCTAAATAATCAAACGCAACAGTTAGATTTTTTTGTAAAAAAGAAATATCGTTTGAAAATAGTATCATATCCTAGCGATATTTTAATTTGCTGGACATGAATCCATGGAAATCTTTCCGAGAGACTTCTCAAAGGAGCAAATATCTGACAGAGAATCTGCTCAAAAGTCTCATGCCGCTTTCTCCACCACAGCTTTCGATGGAAGGCGCATCCCATGAATGAATGCGGCGGGCGTGTTCATGGTAAGTCTTTTATTCTTCTGAAAAAAAAAAAAAAAAAGCATATCCCAGTTTTTTTAGTCATATTCAAGCATATCATGCATGTCAAAGGGAATCAAACAGATAACTTAAAATGGCATCGTGAATTTCGTGTCAATCCAAGGACACACGGAATAATCTAGGAACTCGCTCAGCTGCCGACGAAGAGAAATTGACCATGCCGACTGGATTTATAAAATCTCGGTGCAATGAATCCACTGTAAATCGCTTTTTAAATGGAAGTTGATATGATGATATTTTTGAATTGTTCCTGCTTGGATTTGCATTTTTATCCACCGACAGCATCCAAAGAGATTTCTAGGAAATTGGTAGGACATGTTCCCACTCGTCATATTATTAGTCTCATGCTGTCTTTTGTGCTCACTGATGACGCCCAATCACCGATCCTGAATATCGGGAACGGAATGCTTCTCGAACCTTTGCTTCACCAGGTTGCTTGCAAAAAAGTTCCAAAACCGGAGAGGATTCTCCGGTGGGACCCTCCGATGCCCAAGTTAGCAATTGAGGTCACAGCTGAAGAGGGGCTCGAGTGAGCCCTTTGGGCGAAAGGGGCGCAAAAATTCAAAAGGAATGATTGCTTCTTTTGGTGCGCTTTAAATGGGCTGATGAGTTGGCGCTTGGTTTCGAGGCAGTGTCTCTTCGAAGACCTCCTGCAATCATGCGTTAGGTGGGGTTGACGTTGGCGCCGAATGCTCCGGAGAAAGAGCTCATCGAGTAGTGGAGAAAAGGTAAGGACATCATTGCTGCCCCATTTTCTACGCCCCATGATTGGCCAGGGATCACATCTCTTGGGGAAACGAGGCAACACGTCTTGGGCCCAGGCGAGATTTCCAACTGGCAGCCTGCAGTGCAATGGACGCACGCCAGGTGGCAGGATCTCGGGCGGCGCTAGCCGAAGACAGGGGCTATAAAAGCCTTCCAAGGGCCTGTGGAAACCTTTCTGCTGCCATTGCTTTCTCTACTTCCTTCTTCTTTGAGTTCCTCTTCTGTGATCTGAGCCTTTTCAACCCCCAGGTTAGTCTTATCCCCTTATTTTCTATGGACCGTAGCACCATTAGGGAGGGTAAGAGAACTGTAGAGGAGTCTTCCCAGTCTGATAGCGAAAACCAGGCCCCTGCGACTAGCTAGTAGCCAAATGCCTCGACCGTCGGGCGGCATCGTTATCCGTGACCCATCAAAGGCATTAGGACCTCCGCCTACCTCTGGTTCTCCCATTAGGGCAGTCCCCCTGTCCTCTCGCCGTCCGGCCCTTCCTCTAGCGGTGAGCTCTGATCCAGCGGGTCCGTCAGGGGTAGCCTCAACCATGACCCCTAAGGATGTAGAGGCCATTAGGGCTAAGTTCCTGGTCCCTGATTTCATTGGCCTGTCCACACCGGGGCCCGAAGATAGGGTGATTTCTGACCATCCAGGTCGGATCGCTCTATATGAGGAGTTCTTCCGGTGAGGGCTGCACCTTTCCTTTCACCCTTTCTTTCTTAACCTTTTAGAGAGGTATAGATTAGTGCCGGCACAGTTGACTCCGAATATGATTAGGATTATTTGTGCCTTCATTATCCTTTGCCACTTTGATGGGGCCCGTCCAGAGTTATCCCTGTTCCGAGCCTTTTACAAACTCCGCCGTCAAGGCGAGGGGGCCTGGTGGGCCTTTACCGCCAGGCTGGGTAGAGCCTTCCCCCTAGGCCTCCCGTCCAAAATTAGAGGATAGAAGTCTAGGTTCCTTTTTGCTCATGTTGAGGGGGTGAGAGCTGTTTGGAGGGAGCCCGATACTGGCTCCAACGATGACTCCTCCGTAAGGAAGAGAGATAAGGATATGTTTACCCAGTTATCCAATTGTCAGATCCCCGGCTATAAGGAACTTCTGTCCGAGGAGAACCTGATAGAGGCCGAGTTGGCCCCGGCGACCGGTGAGCCTGAATCCCTTTGTCCCATTTTTCTGTTTACTGCGTGTCGCCGCCAATGCTGATTATCTTTTCTTGTGCAGCCATGAAGTTCTCCGTCAACGAGTTTGAGGCCATCGCAAGGCAGAAGAGGCCGGCAACCGGAGAGTCATCTAGGCCATTGAAGAAGCTTCGGAGAAGGGAGCCGGCCAGGCCGGCCATAGTCCCCACAGCCCCAACGCCCATGGAGGAATCGGCCGAGAGGAAGCCGATGGTGAGAGTGGCCCAAAGGCCAGCTGGGGCCGAAGTTGAAGAGGGGGAGATCCCGGCCACCGCTGAAACACCGGTGTGGTTTTGGATGAAGAAGCCCCTGCCGCCGCCGACGTGCCCGAGGCGAGGCAGGTTACTGTTGCTATTGGCCCCCCGGCTGCTGCAGAGCCAGGAAGGGAGAGCGCTCCCCCAATTGCTGGCGAGGGGGAGCGGATCGCCAGGGAGGCCCGAGATGGGGCGGAGGCGACCGAGAAGTAGAGGGATGAGCCGAGGAGCTTATCCCACCAACCGGCTTGGCGCCCAGACCGTCTTCAGGCGGAGGGTCCGCAGGAGGGACAGACGCGCCTGGTCCCTACCATCGGAAGAATGGCGGATGCCACCCGAGCCTCCCGTCTCTTATCGGGAGTCCGGGCTATCGATTTTGAAGAGGAGATGCAGGGGATGAGCCACTCCGCACTCATGGATATGATTTTGATCTTCATCGTCCAGGTAACCTTGTGGATCTTCTTTCTTTTCCCAATGCTTCTCTCTTTTTAGCTAACGTGTTTCTCCTGTTGCAGATGGCCAACGGCACCCTTGGGCTTCGTGAGGCACTGGCCCAGTCTTCCAGCGCACTGGCGAAGGCTCTGGCATGGGTCGACAAATATCAGAAGGAGAGCATGGCGCACACCGATAGCCTTGCTCGACTTCGCTAGGAGACCGCGGCCCGCGAGGAGGGCTACGCCGGTCGCCTTCAAGAAATGGAGAGCCGGGCCGCTGCATCCGAGGCCAAAATGGAATTGGCCTTGGAAAGGTTGAAGGCCACTGCGGTGCAGATCAAGGAGCTTATTAGGCAGCTCCAAAGCGTCGGGGAGGAGGCCCAGGCTGCCGGGGAGAAGGCCGCTGTCACGGAGAAAGCGGCAGCGGAAGCTGTTTTGGAGAAGGCCGGTGCGGTGGCCTGCGCTGACGAGGCCAGTGCCCGTGCCGCAGAAGCTGAGGCCAAGGCTTG
This sequence comes from Calamus simplicifolius, assembly GCA_900491605.1. Lineage (NCBI taxonomy): Eukaryota > Viridiplantae > Streptophyta > Magnoliopsida > Arecales > Arecaceae > Calamus > Calamus simplicifolius. The sequence continues at coordinate 79,134 of UESW01001863.1, read as the reverse complement.
GAAGGCTGAGAACAAGGCGCAGCGATCGAGGCCGAGGCCGGGCAGGCCGTCTCCAAGTTCAAGGCTTCACCAGAGTTCAGGCAGGAGGTCCTCGAAGCCAGCCTTGACGCTTATCTTCAAGGCTTCGAGATGGGAAAAGTCCGAGTAGCCACGACCCTCGAGATCGACATTGCCGATCTTGAAGACATCCGGGCCGAGGGTCCCGATGAGGAGCCGGCTGGGGAGAAGGACGAGGGGAAGCCTGGCCCCGGCGAGCCTTGAATTGTATTTTCTTTTTCTTTATCTTATGTAACTGACCTTGGGCCCAATTTTGTACTTATCTTTGGCTATCAATGAAGAAACTTTTTGTCCAAGCTTCTTACTTTTGTACCTCTCTTCCATAGTTAATGAAAAAGTCCTTTACTCAAAATCTCTTTGTGTCTTGATCTGTTTGCTTCTTTCGCTTTTGAGAGAAACGCCTTACTGTGCCAAATCAGACATGCCGGCGACATTGTAGCTGGATATTTTATCTTCCAAACTGTTCTTTTGAACCTTGAGCGTTGCGCGTGTCGGCTGTGCCGAGACCGAACTGCAATTTTGGACTTGGCCAACACTTGAACACATCGCCGAGATGTAAACTGGCTACATGAATGCCCAGTGCTGTTGTAGGCTGTTTGAAAGAAGGCTCGCCTGTGTATGAATCTTTCTGAAGGCTTGGAAGAATCGGCAGATGACTTGCTGCCGGGATTAATTTTGGAGGTGTCGAGGCCGACCAGAAATGGTCAGAACCGATTTAGCCATTGTAAGGGCACCAAGGGCAAGTGAAGTTGACCAGAGGAAGTTATGTCGACTTGCTCGGTGCTGAAAATGCTTGAACCGGTTAGGGCCGATTAGGAAAGGCCACGACCGTATCGTCTGGTTCAGGGTTCACGAAAGCCAATCAGGGCCCTTTAAAAATGTCTTAATGGGCGTGAATTTTGTAAGAGGGGCGACTTGAACGTACATCGAGCTGTTAGGAGAGATACCACCGTGCCGGGGCTGAGGGGGGTGGTGCCGATGGTTGCCTTGAACTGCTTCAGTGGTATGTAAGCTGCCTAAAGGGCGACTCAACCAGGTACGGGGCTGTTAGGGTCTTGACCGACTCAGGGGCACCGCCGTGCCGGGGCCGAGTGGTGTCCCGTTAGCCGCAATGCCAGTGAGTTCCTTTTGAACCACTTTAGGGGTTTGTGTGCCACATAAAGGGTGACTCAGTCAGGTACGGAGCTGCTAGGGTCTTAACCGACTCGGAGGCACCGCCGTGCCGGGGCCGAGTGGTGTCCCGTTAGCCGCGATACCAGTGAGTTCCTTTCGAACCACTTCAGGGGTTTGTGTGCCACCTGAAGGATGACTTAGCCGGGTACGAAGCTGCTAGGGTCTTAACCGACTCGAGGGCACCGCCGTGCTGGGACTGAGTGGTGTCCCGTTAGCCGCGATGCCTATGAGCTCCTTTTGAACCACTTCATAGGTTTGTGTGCCACCTGAAGGGTGACTCAGCCAGGTATGGAGCTGTTAGGGTCTTAACCAACTCGGGGGCACCGCCGTGCCGGGGCCGAGTGGTGTCCCGTTAGCTGCGATGCTAGTGAGTTCCTTTTGAACCACTTCAGGGGTTTGTGTGCCACCTGTAGGGCGACTCAGCCAGGTATGGAGCTATTAGGGTCTTAACCGACTCGGGGGCACCGCCATGCCGGGGCCGAGTGGTGTCCTATTAGCCGCGATGCCAGTGAGCTCCTTTTGAACCACTTCAGGGGTTTGTGTGCCACCTGAAGGGTGACTCAACTGGGTACAGAGCTGTTAGGGTCTTAACCGACTCGGGGGCATCACCGTGCCGAGGCCGAGTGGTGTCCCGTTAGCCACGATGCCAGTAAGTTCCTTTTGAACCACTTCAGGGGTTTGTGTGCCACCTGAAGGGCAACTCAGCCAGGTACAGAGCTGTTAGGGTCTTAACCGACTCAGGGGCACCGCCGTGCCGGGGCCGAGTGGTGTCCCATTAATTGCGATGCCAGTGAGCTCCTTTTGAACCACTTCAGGGGTTTGTGTGCCACCTAAAGGGTGACTCAGTCGGGTACAAAGCTGTTAGGGTCTTAACTGACTCGGGGGCACCGCCGTGCCGGGATCGAGTGGTGTCCCATTAGCCATGATGCCAGTGAGCTCCTTTTGAGAGACTTGGCCCTCGGACGCAAGGGAGAACAGGCTGCTGTGTCAGAAAGGGCCTCCTTTATTACTTCACGCTCCATGGGAATACATCATTGATAATATTGGCGGAGGTTATCCGCATTCCAGGTACGTGGAATGGGTTTCCCGTCGAGTTCTTCTAATTTGTATGCCCCCTTGTGAAGTGTTTCGGTGACACGGTAAGGACCCTCCCAGTTGGGGGATAGCTTGCCCCCCTCCGTAGGCTTTGAAACCTCAGATTTTCTCAAAACCAAGTCTTCGCGGCGAAAAACCTTGGGACGAACTCGAGCGTTGTAGTACTTGGCCGCTCGCTAACGGAAGGTCGCCATGCACAACCTTGCCTGATCGTGCGCCTCATCTATGAAGTCCAGGTTAGCCCATATCAGTGCAGAGTTATTTTCCTCGTTGAAGGACTCCACACATGGGCTAGGCAGACCGATCTCGACGGGGATGACGGCTTCATATCCGAAGGCAAGACTGAAAGGAGTCTCGCCCGTCGGGGCTCTAGGGGTCGTGTGGTAGGCTCAGATCACACTGGGGAGCTCCTTCACCCATTGACCTTTGGACCCGTCTAGCCGGATTCTAAGTCCTCTAAGGATGGTGCGATTCATGGCTTCGGCTTCTCCGTTGGTTTGAGGATGGCCGACAGAAGTGAATCGGTGATGAATGCCTAGCTCGCCACAAAAGACTTTGAATGCTTCATTGTTGAATTGGCGGCCATTATCCGTGATGAGGGTGTGGGGCAGGCCAAAACGACATATGATCGGCTTCCAGAAGAAGGCTTTGACTTTGCTTTCGGTGATCTTGGCCAGTGCCTCGACCTCAACCCACTTGGTGAAGTAATCGATTGTGACTAGAAAAAATCTCCGCTGCCCTGAAGCTTGGGGGAATGGCCCAAGAATGTCCATTCCCCACTGGGCGAAAAGCCATGGGGCTGAGAGCGGACTCATTGGGGCAGACGGTTGATGTTGGATGTGTGCATGGCGCTGGCAACCATCGCACTTCTGAACCAATCTAGCTGCGTCTTCCTTCATCGTGAGCCAGAAGTATCCTTGACGGAGGGCTTTTTGAGCTAAAGATCTGCCCCCCAGGTGATTTTCACAGATGCCTTCGTGAATCTCTCTGAGGATGTAGTCAGCGTCGGTGGGCCCTACACACTTGAGTAGGGGGTAGGAGAACGACCTTCTGTATAGACGCCCATCCAGGAGGATGAATTTGGAGGCTCTCCACTTGAGCAGCCTAGCTTCGTTGCGATCATCAGGGAGAGTGCCGTCAGTGAGATAACGGACGTAGGCGTCCATCCATGTGGGCTCTTGGGTGAGTGGGAGGACTTCTTCACTGTCCTCTATGCTGGGTCTTTCTAAATATTCAATATAAGCATCTCTCGTCAAGCTATCGGTGGAGGTGGCCAGACGAGAAAGGATGTCGGCCTTGGCATTTTCGCTCTGGGGAATGTAACTGATACTAAAGTAAGGCAGTGGGGAAGTTAGGAGCTGAACCTTGCCTAAATATTGCGCCATAATGGGGTCGCGCACTTCATATTCCCCATGGATTTGTCCAAAGACAAGTTGTGAGTCGGTAAAGGCTCTGAGACGCCTTACTCCCAACTCTCGAGCTAGCCTTAACCCAGCCAGCAAGGCCTCGTACTCGGCTTGGTTGTTGGTGGCTTCGAATAGGAACCGCAGGGCACATTCCATCTTTCTCCACCCGGCCCGGCAAGAATGAGGCCGGCGCCGCTTCTTGTGAATTCGATGCACCATCCACATGAAGAAACTAGGATTCTCCATCATCATCTGGCTCAGGTTCGCACTGCTCCATGGGAGCCTCTTTGGGATCTTCCTCCACCCAAGTGTACTCGACCAGGAAATCGGCTAAGACCTGAGACTTTAGCGCTGGCCGAGCTTGAAAAGAAAGGCTGAACTCCCCTAGCTTGATGGCCCACTTGGCCAGTCGGCCTGAAGTGTCCGAGTGAGCCAGAATGGCTCGAAGGGGCTGATCCGTGAACACCACAATAGGATGGGCTGGAAAGTACGGACGGAGGCATTGGGCAGAGACTATCAGGGTAAAAATAACTTTCTTTGTCTTGGAATATCTGACCTCTACGTCATGAAGGACCTTACTCACATAATAGATGGGTCTCTGAGTTCCATCGGCATCGAGGCGCACCAGGACTGAGCTAACGGCTTCCGACGAAGCAGCTAAGTAGAGGAAGAGACTTTCTCCATCTCTTGGCTTGGATAGAAGTGGCGGAGAAGACAGGAATGCCTTCAACCCGTCAAAGGCTTTATGGCAGTCGTCCGTCCATTCGAAGCTATTCATTTTCCGCAGGGCCTTGAAGAAAGGCAGGCATCTCTCAGCCGATTTGGAGAGGAAACGACTTAGAGCCGCTATCCTCCCTGTCAATCGTTGCACTTTCTTTTTGCTGGATGGTGGCCTCATGTCGAGTATGGCGCTAATCTTCTCTGGGTTTGCCTCGATCCCTCGCTGGGTCACCATGAAGCCCAGGAACTTGCCCGCCGTGACCCCGAAAGCACACTTCTTAGGGTTCAGCTTAACTTGGAAGCAATGGAGGTTATTGAATCCTCTAGGTCAGAGATGTGATCGGAGGCGCGGATGCTTTTTGTCAGCATGTCGTCTACATAGACTTCCATGTTTCGGCCTAGCTGATCCTGGAACACACTGTTCATCAACCTTTGGTAGGTTGCTCCCGCGTTCTTGAGGTCGAAAGGCATCACCTTGCAGCAATAAATGCCCTTCTCTGTCACAAAGGAGGTGTGTTCCTCATCGCTAGGGTCCATCCTTATCTGATTATATCCTGAGAAGGCGTCCATGAAACTGAGGAGTTCGTGCCCAGAGGTGGAATCCACCAGCTGATCAATTCTGGGCAGGGGGAAGCTGTCTTTCGGACACGCCTTGTTGAGGTCGGTGAAGTCTATGCAAATCCTCCAGCTCCCATTTGCCTTACGCACCATAACCACGTTGGCTAGCCAATCAGAGTAGTGCTCTTCTCGGATGTGGCCGGCACTGAGTAGCTTGTTAACTTCCTCGTCAATGGCCTTTTGTCGGTCAGGGGCAAAGCTTCTCTTCTTTTGGCGAATCGGGCGGTGCCGTGGATCAATGTTGAGCTTGTGGGTGATCACTTCCGGAGGGATGCCGGGCATATCAGACGCCGACTAGGAAAAATGTCCGAGTTAGCCCTCAGAAAACCCAAGAGACGCTCCCGATCCTCCAAGGGAAGGAGTCCTCCGATACGGACGGTCTTCGCCGGGTCCTCCCCAAGGGGGAAGGTTAGAAGGTGCTCAGCTGGCTCTCCTCCCTTACTAGAGTCTCTAGGGTCAGACGCCTCTAAAGCTGGCTCGACTTCTAGGGGACTTGATGCCGCATGATAACAGGGTAGGACCGGGCTGGTCTCGCCGCACATCTCTCCAACTCCCTCACTAGTGGGGAACTGCACTAGTAGACGCCGGGTGGAAATGACTGTCCAAAAGGTTCAGACTTGGGCGCCCGAGAATGGCATTGTACGCCAAGGGGACCCTCATGACCAAGAATTTCATGATCGCAGTGCTTTGGCATGGCGGTGTTTCGGCTATCACAGGTAGAGGTATTTCACCTTCGACCCTTACGGAGTCCCCGGTAAATCCGACTAACGGGGCCACCACGGGCTGGAGAGAGTCCAAAGATAATCCATCCGAACAAAAGCGTCATAAGTAAGGATGTCAGCTGAGCTGCCACTATCAACTAATATCCTTTTTACAGGGTGCCTGGCGATCGTCATAGAGACGACTATGCCTTCATTGTTTACATTTTCCATTATAGCAGGCCCCCCCCTCAGGAATTACATTTTTGGTGCCTCCTCCCCTCTTGGCCGTTTAGGTGCAGAAGCTGATCCCCAGGACACCATTCAGACCGTCCGTTCAGTGGGGGCATTGTCGATCGGGGCTTGGATAGGCGGGGGCCCCATGAGGGCCGGCAGCGGCTGTGGCGCCTTTTGGACATATTTGCCGAGGTAGCCCCAGTGAATGAGCTCCTCGATGGCCCTCTTCAGGCTGTAGCAGCTATCGGTATCATGGCTGTAATCCCGGTGGAATCGGCAGTAGCGGCTCTTGTCACGGGGAGGACCTTTCTTCATGGGAGGAGGACGTTGGAGATAAGGCTCACCCTTGATCTCCATCAGGATGTGGGATCGAGGGGCTAGAAGGGGCGTGGGCTTACTCTCATCGGGGATGGGGCTCCGACGCCTATTGTCGGATCGATGAGGCAGGTCAGCTCGCTGGTGTCGAGGGGGCCCATTGGGCTCGGGGTGAGCAGGCTTGTAGCTGGAGCTTCTTGAAGATTCCCGACAGGTGAAGTCGACTTCATCCGCACGGATGTACTTTTGAGCTCGGAGGAGGAGATCGGAATAAGAGCTTGGGGGCTTCTTATCCAAAGAGAAGGTGAAGCGGGACGGGAGGAGTCCCCGCTTCAATGCCAATGTCGCCACCGCGTCGTCGAGATGGTAGACCTCGAGGGCGACGGCCTTGAACCGGGACACAAAGTCCCGCAGCGACTCTCCCTCCTTCTAACAGACGGAGAAAAGACTGTCGGCTACCCTTGGGATTCACCGGCAAGCGTCAAAGTGTGCCAGAAAGGCTTTCTCCAGCTCTCGGAAGGAGTCGATGCTGTGAGGGGGCAGGCGTGAGTGCCATGCACGGGCAGCCTTCCGTAGAGTGGCAGGGAAGGCTTTGCAGAGAAGGGCGTCTGAAGCGCCCTAGACTTGCATCATTGTTTTGTAGCTCTCGAGATGATCGAGAGGATCGGTCGTACCATCGTACGGGTCCACCTGGGGGAAATGAAACCTGGAGGGGACATGCTCCTCCAATATCCGGCGGGTGTAAGGAGGACGGGTGTCAAACTCTTCCTTTATCTGATGATTGATTTTCTTGGCGAGCTCGACGAGCCGCCTGTTGTACTCCTCCAGGCGTTCCTCCGCCTTGCGGCTAATTGTCGGGGCCCTCTGAGATGGCTCAGAGGAAGAAGAAGAAGAAGAGGCAGAAGGAAATGGAGACGGGAGTCGGGACTTCCGCCTGGGCTCCTCATGATGATGCGGCTCGGGAGGAAATTTGTTGGGGCCGTGGTCAGGGGACTGTGGCCGCTTGGGGGGCTCGCATCGGGGCTTCCTAGGGGAAGCCGGACGTTGGCCGATCTCTTGCCGACCGGCCTCCCGCCGAGGAGAGCCTCCCCTCGCCGACTGTTGACTGGCAGGGGGAGCGGTCTGATGTTGGGTGGCCACGGACTGTTGTTGCTGTAGCCTGTAGACCATGGTGGTGAGATTTTGGACCTGACGGAAAAGGGTCACCAGCTGCTCCGCTGTTTGATCAGCGGCCTCCGGCAGCGGGCAGGTAGCTGGAGGGTTGGTAGCAGGGGGATTGGCCTCCTGCTGCCTAGTTGGCGGGGGAAGCCCCGCTGAACAGCTGACGGAGGCGTCCTGAGCTCGCGTCACCACCATGGTTTCTAGAAGAGAAGAGGGGGGGAGAGAGTCTCGCCTACTGAGATGTAGCGCCAGGGGAATGTTCGCTACCTTATCCTGCCCCCCTTTCCTGGCGCGCCAATCTGATGACACCCAATCACCGATCCTGAACGTCGGGAACAGAGTGCTTCTCGAACGTTTACTTCACCATGTTGCCTGCAAAGAAGTCCCAAGACCGGAGAGGATTCTCTGATGGGACCCTCCGATGCCCAAGTTAGCAATTGAGGTCATAGCTGAAGAGGGGCTCGAGTGAGCCCTTTTTGGTATGGAAAAGGAGATCTCAGAGAGGAGGGATTCCTTTCTGAGTGCTAACGCAGCGATTTTATGGATTATCGCACATACCTGTTTAGAAAGTGGATTCACCTTTTTATAGGGGTTGACATGATCACGTGGGATTCCGTGAGAAGGAATGTCTGTGGGTTCTTGGAAGTTGTGTGGATCTGGGCTGGTTGGTGGGTCCTATCCCATCGGAGAGGGAGAAAATGGCGGTTGGTGGGTTAAGTCCCATCAATCAGTGGGGCTGCTGAGTTGTTGGGTCTAGTCTCATCAACAACGTGGCCAGTGGGTAGGTGGATCTGGCATTGTCAGGCGGCACGAGTCAGAGAGGTGGTTTCTTGAACTGCTGGGGCCATGCTGGGGCCGATCTAGAGAGGATTGGGACATCTCGACCTTCCCGAGGGAGCCAAGGCTGAGCCTGGTTGACCAGGGGTGGCCGGGGCTGACCTCCCCGGCCAGAAAGTACCGGGGCGGGGCTGGCCAAGGATGACCTGGGCTGACTCAGCGGGCTTGGAGACGCCAGGGCCGAGAGGGGTCGGCCAGGGATGGCCTGAGCCGACTCGGCGGGATCGAAGACGCCGGGGCCGAGAGGGGCCGGCCAGGAATGGTCGGGGCCGACTCGGCGGGCTCAGAGACGCTAGGGCCGAGAGGGGCCGACCAGGAACGGCCGGGGCCGACTCGGCGGGCTCGGAGACGCCGGGGCCGAGAGGGGCCGGCCAGGAATGGCCTGGGCCGACTCGGTGGGCCTGGAGACGCCGGGGCCGAGAGGGGCCGGCTAGGAATGGCCGGGGCCGACTCGGCGGGCTCGGAGATGCTGGGGCCGAGAGGGGCCGGCCAGGAATGGCCGGGGCCAACTCGGCGGGCTCGAAGACGCCGGGGCCTAGAGGGGCTGGCCAGGAATGGCCTGAGCCGACTCGGCGGGCCTGGAGACACCGGGGCCGAGAGGGGCTGGCCAGGAATGGCCGGGGCCGACTCGGCGGGCTCGAAGATGCCGGAGCCGAGAGGGGCCGGCCAGGAATGGCCTGGGCCGACTCGGCGGGCCTGGAGACACCGGGTCCGAGAGGGGCCGGCCAGGAATGGCCGGGGCCGACTCGGCGGGCTCGGAGACACCAGGGCCGAGAGGGGCCGGCCAGGAACGGCCGAGGCCGACTCGGCGGGCTTGGAGACGCCGGAGCCAAGAAGGGACGACCAGGGATGGCCTGGGCTGACTCAGCGGGCTTGGAGATGCCGGGGCCGAGAGGGGATGACCAGGGATGGCCTGGGCCGACTCGGCGGGCTTGGAGACGCCGGGGCCGAGAGGGGCTGGCCAGGAATGGCCGGGGCTCACTCGGTGGGCTTGGCGACGCCGGAGCCGAGAGGGGCCAGCTAGGAATGGCCGGGACGCAAAAATGCTCTGGTTTTGTCGAGATTGCTCCTGCGGCTGCACGTGGCTACACCAGCCACATCTCTCACCATTTTGAGATTAATTGCAGGAAATTATACATCAAAATAACAAAAGTCTCCAAAGAAAAATTCCATCGTTTTATCTTTATCATTTTTCTATGTGATCCACGCTGGTAACACCCACACTAGATGTGCCAGCAAAACGTAAGCGACAGAACAATGATGTTTCTCTACAACAAATGTAGGCTTGGCCTACAATTTTTGCGTCTATGAATTTAAAATCATAGGCAAAAGAAATATTTTCCTATGATTTTTTGAAATCGTAGGCAAAAATTCTATAGTGAACAAATTTATAATATGAAGAATAATAATTGTTTTTACTATGGAAATACTTTCCCTACGATAAAATCTGAAATCGTAGGAAAAGGCCACCTGTGGAAAAACCTTTGCCTATAATTTTAGTAAAAATCATATGAAATTTTTTTTATTCTTGGGTCAACAAATTTTTGGAAGCAAGATCACCTACAATATTTTTCTTAAAAAGCCTTTTCCTACAATTTTTATGAAAATCATAGGGAACGCTTTGGACCTTTCCCTACGACATACTGAAAATCATAGGGAATTTTTTTGTTCTTGGGTCAATAAATTTTTGGAGGCAAAATCACCTGCTAAATTTTTTTATAAAAAGCATTTCCCTAGAATTTTCATAAAAATCGTAGAAAAATACTTTCATCTGGACCTTTTCCTACGATAAATTAAAAATCATAGGCAAAGGGTCGATGGATCTTTGCCTATGAAATTAGTGAAATTCGTATGTAAAGGTTCAACGAATAGTCTTTGCCTACGAGCTAAAGCCTTTGCTTACAAGTTAAATTAACTCATAGGCAAAAGATGCCAAGTGAACCTTTGCCTACGAAATAAGTCAACCTCGTAGGCAAAGGTTCAGTGGCCTGGTTTTGCCTACGATTAAAATGGAAATCGTAGGCAATAACCTAGTGGAATCTTTGCCTATAAAGTTCATAAATTTTGTAGGCAAAGGCCAGTCTTTTCCTATGATTTTCATGAAATAGGCTTACTAAAAATTTTCATGAAATCATAGGAAAAAGCTTACTAAAAATCAGCTTATCTAACTCTTCGCTGCTTTCCTTACTCTTCCCTAATTCTCGAATTTTGCCTCCCATCATCGCTGGGTAATGTACTTGTAGCCGAGGAGACCTTTCGAACACTCTGCCCATCACGCGGTTTGGAGTTCATATAAAAATCCAAAAGACGCCGACGACGAGGAAATTGACCAAAACCCAATCTTTTCCTCTCGCCACAGCTTCTATCGCCGTGGGCACTATAGGTGGTTCGGATTTCTGTTGTTTTTTGCTGAGATTGGGTAAGGATCCATTCATTGATTGTTTAATTATATCTTTAAAATCACTGGATTTCTAGGGGGGGGGGGGGGTGGTGGTGAAGGAGGGGGAGTATGAATCAAATTAGCAAAGTCAGGGAGACTACTTTGCTTTTGGAGTTGCTTCCTCTTCAATATAGTTTCTTGCAGTTTGTAGAGTTCGATGATTAATTAAACCGTTTGTATTGGCATGCGAGGGTTGAGGAGGCTCATTGTTCTATGTTTTCATCCATTCTTCTTATAGGTTTATTCAATCGATCCAGATGTTCATGGACCTCTTCCGTAGTTGCATGTGGTAGAAGACTTGAGTGTACCATGTGCCAGTGATTAGCCTTATATATGTATTCTTTTCTCTTTTGTTGTTTCTTTTGATTTGGTTAACGGTTGCCGTAAGTAAGGCAGTGTTTGATATAAGGGATAAGAAAGGATATCCCCTGGATATGCCCCCTTATTTCCAAATGCTATAGCTAGAGGGGATAGGTCTGAAAAAGTTTAATCAAAGGGGATAACCCATGTTTAACTATGGGTTATCCCCTAAACTTATTCCCTAGGGAACCCAGGAACAACTAAAGTTATCCCTTGATGGCAGACTTGTAATTTTAAAAAGATGCTTATTCCCTCAGCTATCCCCGGGATAAATGCTATCCTGTACATTTATCCAGAGATAGCTTTTGGGCTATCAAACACTACCTAAAGGTTCCTCTTAGCTGACGTTATTGGTTATGAATCAGGCATTAGGTAACTACAGGACTAGGATTACTAACTTCTATTGGATGTGTTCTGTTATGGTCTGAAAAGAGCTTATATGGGTAAAACACTAGACACTAGGTTACAGTGCTTGATAAATTGCCGTTTGAGTTAACAAGGCATTCATTGAGAATCCTATGGAAAGAAGACTTACATATCAAGATTATAAGAAGATAGCTCAAGCTTTAGGATAACATATGATACAACTATGACAGCCTAAAATCATTTCTAGGAAATATTACGTATTTTTTTTTGGCTGGTCCATATTGATTGATTAGGCACTGGATTCAGGAAATAATAATTGTTTTTATATTTTTCTTGTATTGGATTATGACTACTTTGGTTTCAGGAGTCCTGTCATAAGTTTTTCATTACCTAAAAGCATTTATTGAAGCTCTATGGGAGTGGAACATGGTGATGTTTCCATACATATGCACATATATAGTTTCGGTAAGCATCTTTTGATTTAGTTTACATTATTCTTATTGGGCTGATCAAATGTTGGCACGGTATGGTTACACTGAAACATTGCAACTTCAATTGATTTGATTAGAATAGTTATTTTAATTGCTGAAGGCTTGCTTTGTCTGTTTTATGATTTTAATGCTTAATGGTTTTGTTGTTTTGAATCACATTTCAGTGGGTTCGGCTGAAAAGCTTTCATTGTTTTAAAAAATTTAGTGGTGTTTTTTGACTACTATCAATTTGTTATTGAAGGTAAACTATTAAACATAGAAGTTCTATTGAATAATTGTTATACATAGATGACTGTTATATTTAGTCATTTGGTTGATTTATTTGTATATCTTTATGTATAGAATGTTAGTATAGTAGAAAAGGAGATTTATTGATTTAAATTCATAATATGTGTCACATAGTGTCTGTTATGTGATTTTTTCCATTTGCATATCATTTTTCATAACATTATAACCTTTAGACCCGTTTGAGAGTTTGTAAGACTGAATAGTCTTACACATTTTTGAATTGTCCTAGTGGACAGTTTAAGATTATTTTTTGCAATATGTTAGTCTGCTATTAGTCATCGTTTATTGATATTTTGGTTTGTATTTCCTCATATATTCTTTTAGTGTGGCAAATACTATGTATATGCTACACATTTGGGAGAACTATAGCGAAATGCAGCCGAAATTTTAACATAAACAATGATGATTACTAGTAGAATAATATATCACATGAAATAATCTTGAATGGGATAGGGCCTTACCTTTTAGATTATTTGGAGTGAAGGTGAAACTTATTTAGGGCACTCCTTCCATAAAAAATCATTTATCAAAGGAATATCTTGATGGTGTTAAGATGTTTATTTCAAGGCAGAGGCTTATGTCAATGAAGATGGTAAAGTGAGATGCCCATGTCAAAAGTGTCTTTGTTGACCTTATATTGATTCTGATGACTACAAAATAATTAAGTATAATACTAATGATTTTTTGGTTGAGTTAAATAAATTTCAGATGAATCATCAAGAAGATGGTGTTATTTCAAATCAAGGTAAACTGCAAAACAAATGAAAGGTAACACAGGTAAAGTATCACTATTGTGAATGTATTTACATGTCAAAATGATTTCAAAAAGGAGTTTGTACTGCAAAATGAATTTGTCAAAGAACTTGGATTTTGTGACCACTAAATATTTTTCATGTGTTTTGTGTACACTAATTATTTGGATAGTTCACTTGCTAAAATGACTTTCAAGTTTAATTATATTTGCATTGTCTTGAACTGAATTCAATCAGTTTACAAGCTCTTATTTAAAATTCTATATTATTTTAAAACATTCTTTTGAAGTTTAATATATGCTAAAGTAATTTGTAAAAGTGTTCATTGGATGACCGATTTTTGCGATTTAGCAACTGGATTTAAAATGCCACTTGGTTTCTTTCTTGCACTAATTTTTGCTTCAAAGATTAGCCGACTGAATGTTTGATCGGGTGACCGAATTTAAAAATCCTTTTCTTTCTCATTCGCACTATCCTAGCCTCAAAATGTTGGCGATCGGGAGTTTGTGCTGGCCGACTAACTTTCCATATCTTTTGGATTTACTTGTGTTGGTTCCACTATGTTTTATATTTTGGAAGACTGGCCTTGCTCATTGGGCTTCCAACTTTCCCACTTAGTGGACTGGATCTTGGATTAGATGACCGATTTCAATTGCCTTTCTGTTTGTGCTCTCTGATGCCACATGACTTTAAAGTTGGAAGACCGGGTCTGGGATTGAATGCCTAACATTTCTTGACATTTGATCTATTGCTCCCTGGTTTTACTTGGCTTCAAACGTAGATGACCGACTTTTGGGGATTGGATGCCTAACATCTCGTAGCTTTCGCCTTTTTGCTCCCTGGCTCCAAATCATTCCAAGCATTGGATGATCGGGGTGGCTGATTAACTGATCGATTTTTTACATCTCTCGGCTTCTCCCTGGTTTCATTGGAGTTGGGTGACTGGCTTTTCTTGTTAGCCATCTAACTTGGCTTTTATTGGATGACCGGCTGGATGCTTTGGTCAACCAATTTTATACTGCCTTCGGTCTGTCTCCCTGGCTCCTTGTCTAAAATCTTGGACGTCCGAACCTGGTTGTTGGCCTTCCAACTCTTACCTCTGGACGGTCGGGTTTGGATGTTGGGCTTCTAATGTTCTTTCTTCGGCAGCTGATTACATGTGCTGGACTTTCGTTCATCTTTCTTGGGCGACCAAACTTGGGAGTTAGGCAACCACCCTGTGCCTTGGACAACCGGCTCCTGAGTTAGGCTTCCAAGTGTTGTACATTTTCTCTCTCTCTCTTTCTCTCTCTCTTATTCTATTTCACAACGTTCACATAATGGCTATATATTTTTTGGTATATATATATAGAGCTGTTAAACAGTGATTCAAGAAGAAAAATAGTGAAGAAAAATAGAGTGAAAAAATAGAGGAAAGAAATCCATGAAAAGAAGTAAAAAATCTATGAAGAAAAAGAGTAAAAATATAAGAAGAAAAGAAAGAAAAGATAAAGAAAAATACTTTGAAAGAAAGATTCATTCTTGGAAAGATTGTTGGAGAGTTACATTGAAAATCCTAGAAGCCACTTGAAGATCATTCATCGTCCCATTCTTGGCATGGTATTAAAGCTCCAACATCCTTCTTTGAAGAGCATTCAAGGCTTTCATGAAGGCTTCATTATTGTTGTTGTGTGCTTAAAGAAAAAAGCTACCTCGTGTTAAGCTCTTCAAGTTGTAAAGTATTTTTTATTGAATATCTGCTCATTTTTAGGAGCTTATTGTATAAACTTGATATTCTTGTGTTTGATCTTGTAAGGCTCGCTTGTGTCCAAAAATAAGAGCTAGCCCAGAAGGCTAGAGTGAAAGGTCTTATTGTACCCATAAATAAGAAGACTAGCTTGGAAGGCTAGTGTGTAAGGTCTTTTTGTACCCATAAATAAGAAGACTAGCCCGGAAGGCTAGTTTGTAAGGCTTGCTTATGCCCGTAAACAAGTTTGCTAGCCAGGTTGGCTAGTGGTGTTAGTGAAATTCTCAAGGGGTTCTTGGGGAGTGGATATAGGTGCTGGGTTTGACACCGAACCACTATAAATCTTTTGTGGTTGGTTATGTTATTTTCTATGATTGATTGTATATTATCTACACCATACTACACTTGATTTATTTGTGAAAAAATTCTAAGTACACATACTTGTTAGTCTATTAATTTTTTAAAGAACCTAATCCAGTCCCTCTCTTGGGTTGCTATATTTAGGCAACAATTGTTATCATAGTAGGTGCTCTTGATTTTAAGCCATAAAAAGCTTTGAGCCAAATATCATGACAGCCCAAATGAGTTCTATTTTGAGTGAGGGGCAATCTATAAATAGACCACCTTTGTTTAATGGCACTAATTACACTTATTGGAAAGCATGAATGAAGATTTTTATTCAAGCACTTGATTATGATTTATGAAGCATCATAGTCAATGGACCTCATACACCCACTATTAAATTTGATGATATTGTTATTCCCAAATCGAAAATAGAATGGGATGTGCTTGATAAAAAAATGGCTCAGCTCAATGCTAAAGCCATGAATGTTTTATATTATTCTTTAGATGCTAATGAATTTAACTGTATTTCTACATGCATATCTGCTAAAAAATTTTGGGATAGATTAGAAGTTACCCATGGGGATACCAACCAAGTAAAAGAATCAAAAATAAATATGCTTGTACATAAATATGAATTGTTTAAAATGAAATCTTATGAAAGTATTTCTAATATATTCACAAGATTCACTGATATTATTAATGGGATTAAAAGCCTTGATAAATCTTACACTAATGCTAATCTTGTGAGAAAGGTATTGAGATCCTTGCTTAGGTCTTGAAAGGCCAAAGTCATTTCAATACAAGAAGCCAATGACCTCAACACTCTCTCTTTAAAAGAATTAATGGGATCACCGATGACTCATGAGCTTCAACAAAGTCAACATCTTGATGAAGAAGAGTCTAAAAACAAAAGATTTATAGCACTAAAGTGTGCTATCCAAAAGGATGAGAATGAGGGCTCCTCAAATGATAGTGATGAGAATAATGATCCGGCTCTCATTACAAGAAAATTTAAAAAATTTATAAGAAGAAAATTTGAAGAAAGAAAAAGAGCATTAATGAAAGGAGAGTCAAGAAATGAAAAAGAATATGAAGTAATTTGTTATGAATGTAATAAGCTGGGATACCACAAGCTAGATTTTCCATATCTAAAGAAAGATCCCAAAAAATTCAAAAAGAAAGCCCTGATAGCGACTTGGAGCAATAGTAACACATCAAGCTCTGAAGAGGAAGATAAAAATAAAGTTGCCAATGTATGCTTCATGGTAGATGATGATAAGGTAAGTCCTAGCATTTTAGATGATTTTACTTTTGATGAATCGCATGGTGCATTTTATGAATTGATGGATGATTTTATAAAACTTAGTTCTAAAAATAAAGATTTGAAAAATCAAATTAAGAATCTTACTTAAGAAAAGAATAAATGTGTTGAAGAAAATGAGATTTTAAAACAAGAAAACAAAGATTTAAAAAATGAAGTAAATAAGCTTAAACCCTTAGTAGATAAATTTACTTTAAGTTCAACCAAACTTTATATGATTCTTGAAAGTCAAAAAGTAATTTTAATAAAGCAGGCTTAGGATATAATCCTTTAAAGAAACAAAATCTTTTAAAAAATATTTTTGTTCTCCAAAATAATTTTTCTAATATTACATGCTTTAAATATGGTTTGAAAGGTCATAAGTCATATGCATGCAATAATATTAAAAAGATATGGGTTCTAAAAGGAACCATTTTGACTAACCCCAAGGACCCAAGAAAGCTTGGGTACCTAGAAGCAAGACTTGATACTTTGGATACAGGTGTATCTTGCAACCCATGGAGGAAAAAAAATGATACTTGGATAGCGGGTGTTCAAGATACATGATGGGTGATGAATCTTAATTCATCACTTTGAATGCAATTGATGGAGTGGTTACCTTTGAAAATAATGGCCAAAGTAAAATTATTGGCATTGGTAAAAATGGTATCACTCCCTCTACTTTTTATTGATAATATCTTGCTCTTAATGGATTGAATTATAACTTGCTTAGCATTAGCCAATTTTGTGAAAAAAAAAGAATTTTAAAATTATTTGTTGAATCATCTCTTTGCATAGTCACAAATCCTGTTGATGATTGCATAAAATTTATTGATCATAGATTTGAAAATATTTATATTGTTGATTTGAATGACCATAGTTTCAATTGTCTAGTTGCCATGAATGCTAAGACAGATGAATCTAGTTATGGCATCGTAGACTTGCTCATGTCAGCATGGATTTTCTTTCTAATTTATTCAAAAGGATTTGGTTAAAGGTTTTCCAAAATTAAATTTTGAAAAAGATAAGATTTATGTTGCATGCAAATTTTGAAAAACAAGATAGAATTTCTTTCAATTCTAAAAATATGATTTTAACTTGTAGTCTGTTAGAACTTTTGCATATGGATTTATGATTATTAATGATTTTCTCCATTTACATGGTTTTATTCTTAAGCTAGCAAAGATGAAGCATTTTCAGCTTTTCCTGCATTTCAAAAATTCTTTAGAAGCATTTCAAATGAAAAAAAAAATTCTGTTTTATCTATTAGAAGTGTTCGTAGAAAGGAATTTTAAAACCATCACTTTGAAAATTTTTGTAATGATTATAGTAGAAAGAAATAATAAGACCTTGGTTGTAGAAGAATCCATTCATGTAATATTTGAAGAGTCTAATGATCTTTCATCAAGGAAGAGAAAGGTTTTAAATAATGTAGATGAAATTAAAGATCAAATCAAGGAGCTCACCTTGAAAGAGAAAGAGGACTCAACGATACAAGCGATACATGAAGAAGAAATTCATATGATGAACCTCAAGGTAATGCTGAATTTGAAAGAGAATGGAGGTATGTCCATAATCACCCGAAGAAGCTAATATTATGTGATCCATCTTATGATATTAGGACTAGATCATCATTTAAGGATGCTTATAATAATTTAGATTTTGTTCCTTATATATAACCTAAATGCCATGCATGATAATGGACACTAGTTAGTATACCTCATAATCATCCAATTATTAGGACTAAATGGGTATTTAAAAATTAATTGAATGGGCATGATAATTTCAGTAGAAATAAAGCAAGATTGATAGCTATGAAATATAATCAAGAGAAAGATATTGATTTTAATGAAGCACATGTTCCTGATTGCTAGAATAGAGGCTATTAGATTACTCTTTGCATTTACATCTTGTATGATTTTTAAATTATATTAAATAATTATTGAGAGCACTTTTCTTAATGAATAATTGTTGAACAAGTGTTTGTTGATCAACTATCCAAATTTGAAAATCACTTATTTTCAAACCATGTATTCAAGTTGAACAAAGCTTTCTATAGTTTGAGACAAGTACCCTGGATGTGGTATGATAGGCTTATTAAGTTCTTGGTTAACAATAAATTTATTAGTGAAAATGTTGATCTAATCATTATTTATTAAAAGAGAAAATAATAATATGTTGATAGTGCAAATTTATATAGATGACATTATATTCGGTACTACTAATGATTCCTTGTGCCAAAATTTTGCTAAGCTCATGCAGGAAGAGTTCGAGATGAACATGATGGGTGAACTCAATTATATTCTCGAACCTCAAATCAAGCAATCAAAAAAGAAAATCTTTATAAGCTAATCCAAGTACATCAAGAAAAACTTGAAGAAATTTGAAATAAAGAAATCCAAATGTATCAGTACCCCTATGAGCTCATTGTGTAGATTAAATGCTAATGGCACTGATAGAAATATTGATTTAAAACTTTAAAGAAGTATGAACATGATACAATTGGTATCAGTTTGATTTGTATACTCCTTGATTGACATGATTCTATTGTGAGTCTTGGATCATTAAATGCCTATTTATTAGTGATATCATTTCTTAATCGTGTCTTAATTAAATTATTTATGTGTAAAATGAAAAGAACTTGATAGAAGTAATGCAAAATATCTTATGAAATGTGTATTTGATATGTGATGATTACTATAGAATGTCTATGTATTGAGATTAGCATAATGCATTTATAAAATGCTTGGATTATATGATATTGGTATCATTTCTTGCATGAAACTTATATTGCATATAGATCAAATTTAAAATATTAAGAGGGAGAAGAATGTAAGCATATATGAAATCAAATATTTTTTTTGGTATATGTTAACATTATATCTCAACATATTTTTAAATTAGTAAGGGGGAGAAGGAACTTGTTTGAATAATTGAATACTTTGATGCATTAAACACTGTGATATATTGAACATTAAATGTCTTATTATGATAAGTGCTTTAATGTATGAAAGTTATATCAACTCTTATATAATGCAATGATCTGAATATATTTTCTTATTGGTATCAAACTATAGATTACCTTATTTTAATATAGCTTTTTAAATGATATCAACTGAATTATAAATAATGATTGTTATTGAATGATTGATCTTTTGTGCCTTATTTATGCTATCCTTGTTACTATTGAAGAAAAGACAAACAGAAAAACTGTGCAAATTCTTTCATCTTTTTTTGATTGATGACAAAAAGAGGAAAAGAATAGCATACATTCTATTTACATTCATGGGAGAGAATAGCATAACATTCATGGGGGAGAGAATAGCATGCATTCCAATCATGGAAGAGAATAGCATGCATTGTGGTATCTCAAAAGGGGAAAGAAAAGCATACATTTAAAAGGAAAGAGAATAGCATATATTCTAATCATGAGAGAAAAATGCATATATCATGATATTTCAAAATAATGCATATATTCAAAACCAAAGAAAAAGTTATGTAATGTATCTTTTGAATATCATATTTTATGTGTTCTTGAAATTTAGAGTTTCGATACAATACACTAAATTTTGGCACGCCCTGTCTCATACTTCAAGTTTTCAAGGAATATCATGATTGAAATTTTTTTTTTTTGTGTTGTATACTTAATGATTTTATCATCATCAAAACGAAGAAAATTGTTGATCTTATATTGATTTTGATGACTATAAAATAATTAAGTCTGATACTAATGATCTTGTAGTTAAGTTAAATAAATTTTAGATGAATCATCAAGAAAATGGCGTTACTTCAAATCAAGGTAAACTACAAATCAAATGAAAGATAACACAGGTAAAGTAACATTATTATGAATGTGTTTACATGTCAAAATGATTTCAAAAAGAAGTTTGTACTGCAAAATAAATTTGTCAAAGAACTTGGATTTTGTGACCACTGAATGTTTTTTCATGTATTTTATGTACATTATTGTTTGGATAGTTCACTTTTCAAAATGACTTTCAAGTTTAATTATGTTTGCATTTTCTTGAACTGGATTCAATCAGTTTACAAGCTCTTATTTAAAATTCTATGTTGTTTTAAAACATTCTTTTGAACTTGAATATATGCCAAAGTAATTTTTAAAAGTGTTCATTGGATGACCGATTTTACGATTTAGCAAGCGGATTTAAAATGCCACTTGGTTTCTTCCTTGCACCGATTTTTGCTTCTAAGATTAGCCGACTAGATGTTTGATCGGGTGATTGAATTTAAAAATCCTTTGGTTTCTCTTTTGCACTGTCCTGGCCTCAAAATGTTGGGCGATCAGCAGCCTCTGCCGATCGATCGACTTTCCATATCTTTTGGTTTTACTTGTGTTGGTTCCACTGTGTTTTATATCTTGGAAGACCGGCCTTGCTCGTTAGGCTTCCAACTTTTCCACTTAGCCAACCGGATCTTGGATTAGATGACTGGTTTTAATTGCCTTTCTGTTTGAGCTCACTGATGCCACATGACTTTAAAGTTGGAAGACCGGGTTTGGGATTGGATGCCTAACATTTCTTGACATTTGGTCTATTGCTCCCTGGTTCCACTTGGCTTCAAAAGTAGATGACCAACTTTTAGGGATTGGATGCCTAACATCTCTTGGCTTTCACCTTTTTGCTTCCTATCTCCAAATCGTTCCAAGCATTGGATGACCGGGGTGGATGATTAGCTGACCAATTTTTTACATCTCTCAGCTTCTCTCTGGTTTCATTGGAGTTGGGCGACTGGCTTTGCTTGTTAGCCATCTAACTTAGCTTTTATTGGATGACCGACTAGATGCTTTAGTCAATCGATTTTATATTGCCTTCGGTCTGTCTCCCTAGCTCCTTGTCCAAAATCTTGGACGTCCAAACTTGGTTGTTGGCCTTCCAACTCTCACCTCTGGATGGTTGGGTTTGGCCGTTGGGCTTCCAATGTTCTTTCTTGGGCAACCGGTTACATGTGCTGAACTTTCATTCATCTTTCTTGGGCAATCAGACTTGGGAGTTAGGCAACCACGCATGTGCCTTGGATGGCCGGCTCCTGAGTTAGGCTTCCAAGTATTGTATGTTTTCTCTCTCTCTGCTCTCTCTCTTGTTCTATTTAACAATGTTCACATACGGCTATATTTTCTTTGGGTATATATATAGAGAGCTGTTAAATAGTGATTCAGGAAGAAAAAATAGTGAAGAAAAATAGAGTGAAAAAATAGAGGAACAAATCCATGAAAAGAAGTAAAAAATTTGTAAAGAAAAAGAGTGAAAAATATAAGAAGAAAAGAAAGAAGAGAGAAAGAAAAATACTTTGAAAGAAAGATTCATTCTTGAAAAGATTGTTAGAGAGCTACATTGAAAATCCTAGAAGCCACTTGAAGATCATTCACCGTCCCATTCTTGGTGTGGTATTAAAGTTTCAACAACCTTCTTTGAAGAGCATTCAAGGCTTCCATGAAGGCTTCATTATTGCTGCTACGTGCTTAAAGGAAGAAGCTACCTCGTGTTGAGCTCTTCAAGTTGTAAAGTATTTTTTATTGAATATCTGCTCATTTCTAGAAGCATATTGTATAAACTTGATATTCTTGTGTTTGATCTTGTAAGGCTCGCTTGTGCCCGAAAATAAGTGCTAGCCTGAAAGGCTAGAGTAAAAGGTTCTCTTGTACCCATAAACAAGAAGACTAGCCCGAAAGTCTATTGTGTAAGGTCCTCTTGTATCGTAAACAAGAAGACTAGCTCAGAAGGCTAGTGTGTAAGGCTTGCTTATGCTCGTAAATAAGTTTGCTAGACAAGTAGACTAGTGATGTTAGTAAAATTCTCAAGGGATTCTTAGGGAGTGGATGTAGGTGCTAGGTTTGGCACCAAACCACTATAAATCTTTTGTGTTTGGTTGTGTTATTTTCTGTGATTGATTGCATATTATCTACACCACACTACACTTGATTTATTTTTAAAATTTCTAAGTACACATACTTGTTAGTTTATAAATTTTGCCATATTATCCTTCCTTTTGGGTTGCTATATCTGGGCAACAGTTTTAATCATTATTGGCAGAATTTGAGGGTCGTTCATAATCACTTGATTGATAAGGGTTTCTAACAATCATATCGAACATGGTATTATTATGGAGAGTCTCTTGAGCCTCAATAACCAGAACATGTGGAAGTCACTGAGGAAGATGATGGTAATGAAATGTTAGATGTATTAGCGGACATTATTGGCCCGAGTGCATTTTAAACCCCTTATGAGACAGTTGATGATGTTTCCCAAGTCTTAAGAACTTCTAATGTTGATCGATATGATAAGTTGTTTTAAGAGATAGAAACTGAATTGTACCTTGGATGTACAAATTTTTCTTCCTTGAATTTTCTAGTGAAGCTTCTTCTCACTTGAAAGTTTTAAATAATTGGATTAACAAGTCTTTTGATATGCTTTTAAAGTTTTTGAAGGAGGCATTTGCAAATGGGATAAAGTTGGCAGGTTCATATTACAAAGCAAAAAAATTATTATGCAATCTTGGCCTAGGTTATAAGTCCATCGATGTATGCAAGTTGGATTGTACTATATTTTGGAAAGAAACTGCGAATATACAAAATTGTCCTGTGTATGAAGAATCTCGTTGGGTTGATAGAAACACAAAAGGAAGAAAAGTGCACATAAAGTCTTGCAGAATTTTCTGTTGACTCCTCAATTAAAATGACTTTATAGTTTGCGACACATAGTAAAAGATATGACGTGGCATGAAAGTGAACGTCCTAAGAACGAAGGCATACTTAGGCATCCTGCAGATGAAAAATCTTGGAAGGATTTCGATAAAAAGTATCCTGATTTTGCTCGAGAACCTAGAAATGTTCGGTTGGGTTTGGCAACTGATGGATTTAATCCATATGGAAATATGAGCAACTCATACAACATGTGGCCAATCATTATGGTGCCTTATAATTTCTCACCTTGGAGGTGTATGAAAGAAACAAACATGATAATGTCTTTATTAATCCCTGGTCCTAAAGCTCCTGGCAAGGATTTTAATGTTTTTATGAAGCCTCTTGTAGATGAATTGAAAATGTTATGTGAGATTGGTGTCGACACTTATGATGCATATACTAAATCAGTGTTTCATATGCATGTTGCTATTACATCTTCATCTCTTGACTATCCTACATTTCAATATATATCTGGATGGAGCACAAAAGTATATAAAGCATGCTATACTTGTAATGAAGAAACACCTTCGATGAAAATAAGAAGTAAAATTGCATACACAGGATATAGGCATTTTCTTTCCATAACTGAAACAGCTTTGAAAAAGAGTAGACAGTTTAATGGCAAGCCTGATCATCGGGAACCTCCAATGCAATATACTGGTGAAATTATATTAAGACAATTAGAAAATTACCAGAAAAGATATCAGGGAAGCATAAGAATTTTGGGGGCATAAAAGTTGCACAGTCTCCTACCAAGTTGAACTAGACTAAGAAGAGTATTCTTTATGAATTACCATATTGGCACAATGTGTTATGCAGACACAATTTAGATGTTATGCATATCGAAAAAAAATGTGTGTGACAGCTTATTGAAAATTTTATTGAGCATTGATGCCAAGTCTAAGGATACAACCAAAGCAAGACTTGATCTTGAAGATTTAAACATCAGAAAAGAATTAAACATATTTAACGATGGAAATCGATGAAAGAAGCCACAAGCAAGTTACACAATGTTACCAGAAGAACAAAAGATATTTGTTAATTTTATTAAGTTGGTGAGATTTCTAGATAACTTCACAGCAAATTTATCAAAGAATGTGAGTGAGTTTGATGGTAAGATACATGGATTGAACTTTCATGATTGTCATATCATCATTTAAAGATTATTACCTGCCGTGATTCGACCATTCTTGAACAAGAAGACTCGTTGAGGCCCTCTTTGAGTTATCTAGTTCTTTCAACAAATTTGTGCCCGAAAGTTGATTGTTAAAGACTTAGAGGCTCTTCAACATTAAGTGGTTCTTTTATTATGCAAACATGAATGAATATTTTCACTTGCCTTTTTTGACATTATGGTGCATTTGATATTGTATCTGCCAAGAGAAGCATTATTAGGGGGTCCAGTGCATACATGATAGATGTATCCATTTAAAAGAATGATGAAAGTGTACAAGCAGTATGTTCATAATCGAGTTAGCCTAAAACGTTCAATTGCAGAGGGTTACATTATGAATGAAGCTTTAACATTCTATTCAATGTACTTAAAAGGGATTGAGAGTAAATTTTGTAGAACTGAACGACATCAAGATACAGGAGGGAATGAACCAGCACGATAATTAAGTGTGTTTCAATGTGTTGATCGACCATTGGGAAAGAAGAATATCATAATGCTTGATTCAGAACTTCGTTTAAAGGCAGAGTGGTATGTACTTAATAATTCTGGCCCTTAAATGCAGAAGTATTTGGAGTAAGTTTTGCCAAACTTCATCTAAATTTATTTCTCTTTTCATATTAAACTCTATTATCTAATATTATTGTGTTCAATATTTAGTGAGCACATGAACTTATTGCGGGCTAAGGGTGGTGCAAATTTGGATCGTAAACAAGAAATTGAATTTTCTCTTTGGTTCAGAGATAAAGTAAGTCATTATTCTTTGAATCATTTTATCCATTTCCTATTAATCTAAACTTATTCTTTTTCTAAAATTACTAATTTTGCTTTCTCCAAGTATGATTTATAGATTGGAAATTTATGATCAATTAGATCATCAGAAGCAATAGATGAATTGTATGCGTTGGCCTCTTAATCACTTGTGAATGCATATTCTTATCTTGAGTATATTGTCAACGGTGTTAAGTTTCTAACACACGAATGTGATCTTCGCCATAAGACACAAAATAGTGGTGTGTATGTAGAAGGCCTAGATGGAATGAAATTTTATGAAGTATTAGAAGAAGTAATTGAGTTGTCCTACTTGTCCAATAATCGTGTCATTTTATTCAAGTACAAATGGTACGATACTAATTCATGAAGAAAAAGAATACAGAAGGACAATAATTTCACAAGTTTGTTCGTTAGAGACCAATCTAAAAGTTCAAACAAGGAAAACTATTCATTATCTGAAGATTTTACAAGTGATGATATTTTCTGAGGATGAATCACAATAAAGAACTTATATGCATGTTTAATTTTGGTAAATATTTAAAAATTATTGTAATATTGAATTATTATTAATTTAATTTAATTTGTTTTACAGCATTATGTGTGGAGATGGATCTAATGCACAACCTCCTTATGATCCTCACCACGATAAGGGGAAAAGGGTAGCCTCATCAATGAAAAATCAAAAAGAGGATCTTCTTGTAGCATGAGATTGAAAAAGTTATTGAGAATAACAAAGGAAATCCTCTACCTTTGCAGTTTGACATTGGAGATGATAATGATCCTGATCAGACGAAGAGCACCACTTATAAACCTATAGGAAGAAATGACAAGTTGTTCAATAACCATTTGGCTCAAGTAGTTCGATAGGTCATAGATCATTATGTGTTGTCTTGGAATAAGGTAAAAACCTATCGAAAAGGAAATTGTGATGAATCAGATGCATGTCACTGACTGTTGTCTTGGAATAAGGTTCCTTTTATTAAATAAGTTTATTTTTTATTTTTATATATTAGTGTTTATTGTTCAAATTAACTTTTCAATAATGTGCAGGAGAAGTTTATTTTTGAATCCAGTGATCTCATCAATGATGCGATTGATCAGACGATAAGCAACAATTGGAGAGATTTTTGTTATTGATGGCATGTCCACTTTAGAGAAATTGATGGCAAAAATGATCCACAAATGGCTAAGACAAAGAGGCCTCATACTTTGTATAGACAAGATGTTTGGGAATGTCTTTATGACCATTGGGCAACAGAGGAAGCAAAGGTAAGTAATTTTAAAAAATCAATTAAAATTACTTGTTCGATTTTTATACTAATTTTGTTGAAATGATAATTTATTTATACTACTTTTAAAATAATATTTTTTAAAAAATGAAAAGAGTAATTTTGAAAATAGAAAGAAAAGAGAGTTTGAAAATTGCCATGGATTCTCTTTCACTACACATCAATACAGAATGATACATAAATATTTATTTTCTAAATTTAATATTATTACATGTAACTTATGTTGCATATTTTCTAATATGATTTTTATAATAGATGAATAAAAAGACAAAAGAAATGTCCAAGCCTATTCAGCATTTGAAGGATATGCATTATAGTCTATCAACTGGGTGGGTCAATGACATTGCACAACAAAGATAGGTATGTTGTTGTTATTGTTGTTGATGTTGGTGGTGGTGTTGTTGTTTTGTTGGTGTTGTTGTTATTGTTGTTATTATTTTAAAGCGTTTATTATTTAATTTTTGAATTGTTTTATTTGTAGTTGGTGTTGTCATTGTTGTTGTTGCTGCAGTTGTTGTTGTTATTATTGATGATGATGTTGGTGGTGATGGTTGTTGACCCTAGATTAATTTTGATGCTTACAAAACAATTAAGCAAAGACTAATTCTATTTGTTAAGCTTGATTCAGGGAAGTATAGATGTTTTTCAACTAGGTGTTATCAAGCAAAAATCGTATGGGAGTATATTTCATTTTTATTTAATAGTTGGAAGCTATCTAATTTGATCCTTTGTTGCCTTGGCTGTTTGAATTGCTTTGGGAGTTAGCTGGTTAGCTAGCTTTTCCTTCTGTCTAGCTAGATGACACATCTGTTAGCTAACTGACATGTTATCTCCTTGGCCTGGCCGAATGGGTATTCTTTTTTTGTTAGCTGGATAGCTAGCTAGTCCCTTCCTTGGCTAGCTGGTGTTCCATTTTAGCTAGCTATGTTTCCTGTTACCTTTGCTAGCCGAGACATGCTTATTTTAAATTAGCTGGTGAGCTAGCTTGGCCTCTTTATGAGCTAGCTGGATTTCCATTTTAGTTAACTACTTTTGCCTTATTCACTGTGCTGGCCGAATGTTTTGGGAATCAGTTAGCTGACTAGCTAACTTGTTCTTCCTCTTAGCTAGCTGGCTTCTTTTTAGTTAACTATCTCATCCTATTACTTTGCTTGGCCGAACGTCTCTTATTTTTAGCTATCTGGTGAGCTAGCTGATGCTTCTCTTAGCTAGCTAGCATACCCTGCTAGTTAACTGCTTTGCCTTGAGAGCTAACTGCTTTTCTTTGTTAGCTAACTATTTTTCACAGGTTCATCCAAGCCGAGCGGTTGCTATTCCTAGTTAGCTGGAGAGCTAACTACCACTTCCCAAGCCGTGTGATTTCTTTCTCTGGTTAGCTGAAGAGTTGACTATCTTTTTCCTTAGTTAGCTGAAGAGCTAACTATCCTTCTCTTGGGCGAGTGGATGCTTTTCTTAGCTACCTAAGGAGCTAGCTATGTTGGACGGACGATTTCCTGTTGCCATGATCTTTTGAGCTTAGTTAGCTAGAGAGCTAACTACTTCTTGCTCAGTTAGCTAAAGAGCTAACTTGTCTTCTGTTGCAGGTCGTTTCCACCTCCAAGCCGAGAGCATATTTCTTCTAGTTAGCTGGAGAGCTAACTACCCTATTATGGCTTCTATATTAAAAATCGTTGGATGCTTGCTTAGTTAGCTGAATAGCTAACTACTTCTTGCTTAGTTAGCTAGTGAGCTAACTATTTTATGGCTTAGTTAGCTAGAGAGCTAACTAATGCTTCTTTCCTTTATCTCCTGACTGTTTGACTTTGTGAAGAGCTAGCTAAGGAGTTAGCTACTCTTCCCTGGGACAAGCTTCATGCCGTGAGACCTTTTTGATCAGTTAGCTAGATAGCTAACTACTATACCTTTTGTGGTTGATACCTTTCCCTATTGCCGTGAGATTTCAAGTTAGCTAGCTGCTTAGCTAGCTTGTGGATTTTATACTTCATCTTGCTCGAGTGTCTTCAAGATTGCCAGCTACCTGGAATTAACTCTAGTCAGCTACCTCTTTGTTATTTGGGCATGCTTGCTCTCTTACTCTCTCTCCTCTTTAATTGATTTCTATTTTCAGCTATACTAACTTTTGATCTCTTGAATTATGGCAAAGATCTTCCTTTCTCAAATGGATTCAGTGCATTCAATGCTTAAGGAAAATAATCTCAACGGTTATCTTTTCTTCCCGTTTTACTTTCCATTTGTTTCAAATGTATCTAATGAATATTTTTTGTTGTTGGGTGCTTATAAATAGATGTGATTAGAGGAACAAAATGACGAATCCGAAAGAGAAAAACAAAAGAAAGAAATTCAAGAAAAAGAGCCTTTATTGCATATTTTTCGGAGTGTTGAAAGACAAATTTAATGTGCTTTGAAGTTGAAGATCATTCATTGCTCAAAGGTCGTCCAGATCCATTAAAGCCTTCAAGCATTCAAAGCTTCAGCAATCTCGGAGCTTCCTCATTTATTGCTGAAGATTTGCTACAAAATTTGTAAAGTATATATTGAATATTTGCTCATTGTAGGAGCTACTTGTTCTTATTTATTCTGAATTTTTATAAAAGGGTTAGAGTTAACCCTTGGTTCTTGTTGGCTTCCTTGTGCCGTTAAACAAGAGGACTAGCCGGATAAGGCTAGGGGTTGGCTTCCTTGTGCTGTTAAACAAGAGGACTAGCCGGGTAAGGCTAGGGGTTTGGCTGCCTTGTGCCATATAAACAAGAGGGTTAGCCGGGGAAGGCTAGAGGTTGTAATTGTTGTGATACGATTAGAGTGAAATTCCAAAAGGTTTTAGGGAGTGGACGTAGGTGCTAAGTTTGGCACCGAACCACTATAAACTCTCCTGTGTTTGTGGTTACTTGATTGTCTGTGTTATTATTCTGTTCACTTCATTACACCGCTGCCAAGTAAATTCGAATTAGGGTTAAAGCACATATATGTGATAGTAATTAATTTTTAATAACCCAATTCACCTCCCTCTTGGGTTGCTACATCTGGGCAACAGTAGTATTGTTGTTGTTTATTTTAGAGTGTTTACTATTTAATTTTTAAATTATTTTATTTATAGTTATTGTCTTCGTCGTTGTTCTTATTGTTGTTGATTGTTGTTGTTATTATTGTCCTTGTTGCTACTGTTGTTATTGTTATTGATTTTAGAGTGTTTACTATTTAATTTTTAAATTATTTTATTTATAGTAGTTATTGTTGTTGATTTGATCAGAACATGTGGAAGAAATTGGGATAAACCCATGTTTTGATTAATTTTTTTAACATAAAATTTAGAGTTTATCTTCTACGAATTTCTTCTGTGCAATTTTTTTTCTTGTAACCAGGAACTTGAATGAAACTTAAAGGGGACTATTTTCAATGGCCTGAAACTGATCAAATTTGATGGATATCTGTTGCTTTTGGATAATAGGGAACTTGAATGAAACTTAAAGGGGACTATTTTCAATGGCCTGAAACTGATCAAATTTGATGGATATCTGTTGCTTTTGGATTGTTCCTTTAAGCTATGCCTATTTCAGAATTTTTTTGTAGTGGTAGTAGTTGTTGTTGATTTTAGAGTATTTACTATTTTTTTTTTTTTTGTAGTAGTTGTTATTCTTGTTGTTGTTGATTTTAGAGTGTTTACTATTTAAATTTTAATTTTTTTATAGTAGTTGTTATTCTTGTTGTTGCTGATTTTAGAGTGTTTACTATTTAATTTATGAATTAATTTTTTTGTGAGAAGATCTGTGTCAGCAAGTTTTGCAATAGGAATAAATAATCTAGGGACTAATTGCTACACTTGTTGCTATTAGGTTTAACGTTCATTTTCCTTCCTCACATGATATACCATCAATTTCTACACAGCCTTCACCACATACATCGTTGCCCCTCTTTGCCGCCTCCATCCTCCATCTTCCACATCCCCTTCGCCTCCATCCTCCGTCTTTCACGTCCCCTCTCGCCTCACAATCTTTTATGTTAATTATGGATATTATAATTGATATGAATTTTATTTATTAGTTATTTTGATATTTATCTTTTATTGTGATCATATAAAAATTTTATATATGTAATGGATATTGTAAATAAAGAATCATATTATTTTTATTGATATAGTTTTTAATATTTAAAAAAATATATAAAATAAATAAATTATATTCTATTTAAATAAAATATGCAAAATAGTAAAAAATTAAAACATAAATATAATTTTAAAATATTAAATAATTTAAAATAGAATAAAGATCTTTCGATTTTAGACTTATTTTGCAAGAAAAAATCTTAACAAACTTTTCCGTACTATTTTTATATTTCTCGTAGGTAAAGCTTAATAATATTTAGTTTCTAACTAACTTTTTCTTATGATTTTAAACATATTTCTTAAGAAAAAATATATTTATTTATCACTTTTTCCTACAATTTAATTTATTCTTGCAAGTAAAAATAATTAAAAATAATAATTTAATCACTTTTCCTTATGACTTTTCCTTTTCTCGTAGGTAAAGAATTTTTTTAAAAAATTATCTTACTACATTTCCTACAATTTTAAGCACTTTCATAGGAAAGATATAGATTAAAAAATATTTTTCTTAATTTTTTCCTATGATTTTAACATTTTTCGTAGGAAAAAAAATCATTAAAAATTATTTTTGGCTAACCTTTTTCTACAAGTTTTCTATTTTTCATAGGGAAAAGTAATTTAAAAAATTTACTTTTTTCCTATGATTTTTTTTATATTCGTATGCAAAAGTTTTTAAATTTTAAATTTAAATTTAAATTTTTCTATCTTTTCCTACGAAAAAAAAATCTTAGGAAAAAATTAATTTTTTTTTTGTAGTGGTAATAATGTTTCTTCTAAAAAATAATTTTTTGAAAACTATTTATAAATGTAGGATGATTTTTTTGCTGCGCCTGCATCTATGCTGGTGCCATTTGGTGAGGGTGTGATTGAGAGAAATGGCCTTATAGAATAATGATTTCATTTTGGTAACTTGTTATTCTAAGTTCTTAGATAATTTCTGCCATTTTTTATTTTTTTTAAATTGCTATTGAAATCATCAATTAGAGTGATAAATTTTCAAAACGTCACCAAAATTAACGATTTCACGCCTGACTTTCGGCCTTTCTTTAATGTCAGTTGGACTAGTGATTCCCATGAAATCATCACTTCAAGCGATGATTTCTTCAAAAACGTAAGTTGGAGTGATGATTTTCATAAGCTCCGACTGACAATGTTATTTGGAGTAATCCTCTTTTGCAATTTATCTCTGAGAAATCGTCACTCCAAACAATGATCTACTTTTTTTTTTCGTTCAATTTGAGATACGCTCCAAACAATGATCTACTTTTTTTTTTCGTTCAATTTGTGATAAACCAGATGAAATCCTACTTCCATAATTAAAAAGAAGGCCAAAATACAGAAGGAAAATCATATGTTTGAGTGATGATGGGAAATCGTAGCTCGAACTGAAGATTTAAACAGCAATTTTTTTGTTTAAAAAAAAAGGTCATCACTTAAAGTGATGATTTCTCAAACAAAAAATAAATCATCATCATCACTTCATGTGACGATTTTTCTCTACCCTCAACGGCATCAATATAGATGTAAATGTAGCAGAATGCTACAACTGCAAATAGCTCCAAAACTAAACTATTTCAAAATATTATTTTTAAAAATATATTATTAAAAAACTTCAATAAATAAATTGTAAGTAATGCCAATAAAGCGTCCCCCTGTTTCTTCTCTAAACTATACCTTTATACACCTGTGATTCTGATTCTTTCTATGTCTAGAAATGATTCCTCCATGATGAGAAGGAAGGCCTTTTTCTGCAATTCTTTACGTGTCATTCTAATATATATTAGACTGACCCATAAGACCCATAATTTGTGCCAAATGACCATTTAAGCTTAGAAGTTTTTTTTTTTCTTTCTTTTCATAATAAATAGCTTTGCT
Source organism: Calamus simplicifolius (assembly GCA_900491605.1). NCBI lineage: Eukaryota > Viridiplantae > Streptophyta > Magnoliopsida > Arecales > Arecaceae > Calamus > Calamus simplicifolius. Next base: position 46,841 of record UESW01001863.1, on the reverse strand, counting down.
ACTTGATTCTAGCAAGTAATTTGACAGCTTACTCCAAGGCAACCCCAAAAAAATTAAAAAAAAAAAAACAGCAAATTTTTTTTCCAAATCCAGCTTACTCTGCTACCAAGTAATTTGACAGCTTACTCTTTTGGAAGGCAACCAAAGAGCCCCTTGAGTCAACAGCAAAGCCATACCAACGTCGGTGCAATGACTCCTAATTTTCCTCCACATATATTCTAATTATGGTAAGGAATTCAGAAAAAACTCCACAAACAGAATATGTTGCAGCTCAAAACTCAAAGTCTACCAGCATTCAATCAGAGACTATTTGCCCTACAACATCAAATTTTCCTGCTATCAACATCTGCATTCGCCACAACTTAATTAATAACCAGATTTGAAATAAAGATAGAAAAATCTAATTGTAAGGATATATTTACATCTTCTAGTAGTATTTTCTGAGAACCCTATTAAAAGCCTTATTTAGCTACCTCTGTTATTTCAGCCAAGGATTCAGCTGCACATCTAAGCCTCAAATTCAAAAAATGCCCAATCATCATCTAAAGGCACAGGGATTTTGCTGCCAACATGGACCTCTTCGCCATTAGTATTGCTACTTTCCAACTGCTGCTTCCTGGAATCTTGGTCATCTAATTCCAAATCTTGGAGAACGTTGTCCAATGAATGCACGCTCTTATGACCTGATGAACTTGATGGTGATGCCAAGCTGGAAGTTGTTGATCTTTGTGATTTATTAAGAGGAATGCGCCCATCAACTCTGGCTTTGAGCAAGATCACATCCTCACAGATTACAGCTATTTCACCCCTGAAGAAGACAAACAAACGGCACATGTAAGCTTATCATAAAAAAAAACCACAAGAAAAGCATGTCATGTCCACGTCATGTCCACAAAATAAAAGATATAAGATCCATGAAACTGCAGATTATCACCATATTGTGATAGCTCAATAGGTTGCAAGATGTTATAATTTTTCAGATAACTACTCAGGGTGCATTTGGTGTATGGGGCTAGGGGGGGTGAAAAAAATGAAATGCTAACCTAAGGGGTAACTTAACAGAATTAAAGGCTCAAAGGATTAAAAGGGATAAAACATTAGAACTAACAAAATATTAAATAATCTATATATATATATATATATATATATTATATTATATATTATATCTAATATATAATAAATTATATGTTATAAAATATTTATAATTTATTTTATATATTATATATATATAAATAATGACATTTTTGCCTCTTATATTAATCCGGTTCCAAATGCATTTAACAGTTGCACCTATAATATTTTACTCTTACAACCGAAGATAGTTAATTTAAAACTTTCACACCCTTAAAATTTGCACAACAAATGTTACTGCTATAACTTTTCACCCCTTTTTAACCCACCATACCAAACACATCCTCAATACGAAGAATAGAAAATTATATTCAACATAAATGGCTAAAAAAATTTGGGTAGATAAACATTATCAAAATTTTAAAAACTGTACCAAGCATAGAGACAAAAAAACACAAAACTTACTGCAATGCATCAACAATGTGACCCCTGTCCATCAAGTACTCCCTCAACTGCAAAACGGTAACAAGAACATTTAGCATTGCTGATTAGTAGCATTAGATACAAATATATATATATCACTTATTAACACATTCCAAGGCCACAAAGCATAATGAAACCTTGGAATTCTCCTCTGCTTGCTGGTGCAGTTTTTTTGACTCTTCCACTATGGCGTCCATGATGAGATGTTGTTCAGTAAGAGCCTTGCCAGCCAATTCTTCTCTTTCAAGCTTTTCCTGCTCAAGTGTTGCTATTTCTTCCTCTGCAGCAGACCTACGTGCTTCAAGAGCTTGGCGGATCTACCACGAGGTAAACAGCATTTCACATCTCTCGGTTAAATGTTAACTTAAAAAATTTGTGAACATAAAACAATATGCAAACAATCAAAACTATGGAAATTTGGATTTTCACATTAACCATTCGCAGTCAAATTGGCACAACATCAAAATAAAAAGATTCTCCTAAAAAGGAATCATTATAAAGTCAATATTTGAAGCTAAGATTTATAGACAGTTTTATTAGCTAATAAAATTATATATAAATCCAGAGATAATATTCACGTTATAAAAACTAGACAGTTCAGCTAAAAAGGAAGAAAATATCTGAAAGAAAGAAGAAACAATATTAGACGAATAAAACAAGGTGTTAATTCAGACTTGTCGACTTATTTAACATCTAAGGCCTGGCAACATTCGCTATGCCAGCAGCATGGCATAAGGAAAACCGGTTTCAAAAAATTGAGCTTTGAGCTACTTACATTCAAATATAACCAAGCCTAAATCTGATCACCTCCTACGGTTCAACACAGTTCACAGTTCCATAACACCAAGTACATCCAAAATACACTCTTCCATCATTGTATTTATTCCACCAATGTGCACAAAAGATAAACAGCATAAGGTATGGAAATTTTAATGGATGGTGTCATGCCAGTCTAGCATACAAATGCTCCTTAAAAAGCTCTTCATGATGAACCCTAACAACTAAATCTCCAGACATTCAATGAACAGAATGAGAGAATGATCAAGATAGCTATTTCAGTAAGGAGGTTCTGGGGAAATTTGGATAGAGGCATATAGGTCTTATCTACCACCCACTTTGTCCTCTTGGGACCTCCAAATGAATGAATCAGCTCATGGTGCAGTCATGACCACCTTGACATGCCTGGAAGGTACAGAACACTCATGTGGCTAAAGAACATGCTAAAGGTTACGTGTGGCATGAGCATAGCATTTACATTGAACTCACCACTAGCAGTAGGAACAAAAAGACCACACACTGCCAAATGGATAGAGAAATGTGAATGGACAAAAAAATTTGGATGAGCATTAGATCCCAATACAAAGGTGCTACAAGGAGTTTCATTATAGGTAATATATTATATTACTACTCAAATTTTGGGGGTGTGGGGAAATTATCAAGCTATTATGAGAAAATTCTAGTGGGAAATAAATCATATATATAACAAGTCATATATAAAACAGGAGTAGCTTGTTTTGTTCACCATACATGCAATACCCCCTGTCAAATATAGCAGTCTCAAAACTTTTCCATGGCACGTAAGAAACCAAAAAAGTGGCAAATTAGTCAGCAAGAAGAGTTAAGCAGGCTACAAATACTAATGGTTTTGAAATAGAAGTACAGCAAAAGATAAACCTAATGAGGTTCTACTAGTAGATGCAACAATTAACGTGTTCCCATGGAAGTAGCTGTTTTATTGTTTTCAACAGCTCCAGCACGTCTCTGAGTGCAAGGATGTGTGAGCAAAAAAGAAAGGATGGGGTTGCAATGTCTATTACAATATCAATGGTGCCATAAATTAACAGTAGCACTGACTGTTCAGAAATGCAAGACATAAGTACACAAATTGTAATGGGAGGCGTATCATGTCCTTAAGGGCCAACATATAGATAATAGACATAAAGAGGGTTAAATGACATAAAGAAAACATTAACAAAAATTGTAATTTATACATATTTATTTGATTTACATTTCCAAAACCAATTTGGTGGGCATTTGATTGTGGAATAAAAGAGAGTTAAATAGAATAAAAGCACCCCCCCCAAAAAAAAAATAATAATAAATACAAAAAATAAAAAACTCCACTTACTTCACTTTAAACTGCCAAATGCTAGAAAAAAGTAACCAATTTATTCCAGGCAAATAGGGTATTTTTGAAGTTGTTAAAGCTACCTTTTTTCCACCTAACATTAAGTGAAATATTCCAACATATTCCACCATGTAGAGTAGAGTAGTCTATTAAAGTAGCTTAGGAGTATGGTTCCATATATTATGTAGGACCTAAGTCTGGCACCAATAAAAAATATTTAGAAAAGATGTTTTATTATATGTCTATGGCTGATTCTATAAGGCAAGAATTAATCCCAAGGTCCCCTTTGTTTTTCCAGATTCACAATCTCAAAGAATGTAAAGACAAGTGTAGACTTTAACCAAACATCATATTAAACTATAAGTCAACCAATTTTGAATACGACAATGAAGAGACAAAATCCTTTCAAAAAGACAATGAAGAGAAGGAATAATCAACAGCATCAAGATACTTCATAAAAGATTGTGAGAAATTAAATCTTATGATTTTGATGCATCATGTATGTTCAATATGTTTGATCATGCACTAAGGTGGCAAGAAAGAACAGCACATATTGTCTATCAAAGCAGAAGTGTAAGAGGCCAAGCAACTTCCAGGCTGCCTGCTTATATAGTATGATATTCAATCCACAAAAGATGTGGAGTCCAAGACTAATTAAACTATCATATTTGATCATGAAAGCAAAGTGCAGGTTTGGGAGCCCACAGCAACTTCTGAAAACAAAAAACAAAAACTTGCTGGTTCAAATAATCCCATGCTTACAAGGTGGCTGGTAACATAAACATCTATATGCATGAAGGCGTGCATCATGCAATGTACAAGGTTTTAATACTTAGAATGGGCCATCCTGCATACCAACACTCGGGACAATTGATGTCCCATCCCATCCAGGTCCATTTCCCAACACATTCAATACCAACACTTGGGACAGAGCCTCGTTCTAACACTTGGTAATATGAGACACCATGCTATCCCATCAGAATTAAAAGCCTTGTACATGTATGTAAATGTAAATGCATATATTTGCATACACAGATGCATGAACAAGTATAGCTCCTTGAGGTGGGAAAGAAAAGAGGCATGACAACTACATCATGCTGTCAATGTTTACAGCAGGTCAACAAGTTATTGTTTCAAGTGTGCTTAAACTACCGTGTTGATTTGATAAATATCCGATCAATGGCAAAGGATCAAATCATCAACTCATGTATGGATATAATTAATAGCTTTTAAGCAAACACACTCTTATGGTTCAATATTTATTTTATCACTCCAGGAGCCAAAGATATTCCTATGTGGCTTGATCCTATTTCAGTTAAAGCCTGAAGAACAAAGATTGCCAGTTCAGCAATTGAGAAGCTTTAATCTCTGCAGTATTAAGCTTATAAATCTAACCAAAGCCTAGTTAAATGGATTTTCGGTTGCATGACTTGGACCAGCAATAACAACAACAAAACCTTAATCCCAAACTAGTTGGGATTAGCTACATGAATCTTTTTTCCATTCAATTCTGTTCTGTGTTATATTTTTTTTTTGTAAGACATAAAAATTCTATATCTTTCTTTATCATTTTCTTCCATATGATTTTCGGTTTACTTCTACGTTTTTTTTTCCTTTTTATATAAGTCACTTTTCTACACAGATGCATCTCTAAGTCAACATTGTACATGTCGTCCAAACCATCTAAGTCATCTTTTCCTTAATTTATTCTCGATTTGAGCTACCTTCACCTTTTTACAAATAATTTTATTTCTTATTCTATCTTTTCTTGTATTACCACACATCCATCTTAAATGGGCTTAAATGGGAACAGCAATCAGGTTAGCTAAATAGGCTAGCTAGCTGGATTATTTGAGCTCAGAAGGTTGCTTCTTAGCATCTTGACTCTGCTATGTGTTTTTTGACTGAGTCTTCTTAGATCAGCTCACAACTTACAAAGATTTAATAAAGTTGTCTCTTAGTTTCTTAACTTTGATGATAGAGTTTATCTCATCAAGTCTAGTCAGAAGAGTACTCCACTTACAAAAGACTTATCATACACATAACAAGCATGGCGATACATCTAGTGTTTCACCAGCTACTCACAAGCCATGCAATCATCTTGAATGAAACCAATCCATATTACCAAAAACTATATTCAACAATACAACAGAAATATTTTTCACTAATGCATATTTGCAAGTCATATTGGTAGCCACCTAAGGCAGGTCCAGACTTTTGATCTGTTGACTACAACTTTTACCTGAGTCATTTGCAACCCCAGGGTGGATAGAGGCAGAGACCATAGAGAGACTACACTGACACTCTAGGAAGCTTCCATATTTGGAGGCATTTCATTATCAATTTCAACATTTAGTAACCAAAACAGTAAACAAGAAAATATCTACGCTAAAATAACACTACAATATCTTTCAAGCAGTGAAACAATATAGAAAAAGAAAAGCAGCAGACATACTAGAACATATAATATCAAAGCAAATTCAGATCTTTTATGACTGAACAAAAACTATACTAATTAAATTGTTAAAATGTAAATTTTCTTCTCTGGAAAGTTCAAATGCACTATTAAGATTCTCAAAGCTGCACCTTGCCTACCTCATAAGGCCTTCTATGATGAATAGACTCAAAACATTTAATCCAATGCTTTCCACGTTATGTAACATTACATTTGAAATCATCAATGAAATGTCAGGATTGATGAATTCATTAATGGACTCAAACATTCAATAAATTGGACAGAATAGGAAACATGGATAGCCAATAAAAAATGTAATTACAAAAATCAGAAAGTGTGAACATGCACACAGATAAAAGAGTAGGTGTAAGCATAATATCCTATATGTCAACAGAAACATAAGCCAAATGTCAGAAATGCACCTCTTCAATGACTGAAAGAGATTTATCCCGTTCATCTGACAAAATGAGAAGTCGAGATTGAAGTTCCCGACCTTCGGTTGCTAATATAGCTTTTTCCCCATAAACCTCTCCTGCATGCTGCAAGATACAAGAGAATGGCTTCAGTTCTCCCTCTCAAGTAGGCAACAAAACAATAACAACAATAATGAAAACAACCATGTTGTTTGCTTCCTTTGCATGCTTCAATGTCTGCTTGAATTCCTCCACCTTGTGGAGAATATCTTGACCAGCAGTGAAGGCCTCCTCTTTGGTATGGTGGACCCTCTCCTCAAGTTGTTCTACCTCTTTCATCAAATTAGTAACCAACTCCTTGGCAGACAACAAGTTTTTCTGCACCATTTTCTTAAAGGCATTAGGGATGTTCTCCACACCAAGTTTTATGCTACATAAGAATTTAGATAGATAAAACATAAAAACACTGCCAGAAAAAACTATAATTCTTACAGTTGATTTTATATTTTTGAATAAATGCGACATGGTAAAGGTTAAGATTCAATACAAACAAAAATGCAAGCATAGAAAAAAAAGAAAAAAAAAACGAAGGAATCAGAAAAAAGACTTGGATTTCCATGGCCAACATTTCAGAAGTCATCCACACAGCCACATATATGCTCACAGCCTCCTAACTGGCGAGCATGGGTTGTACAATAGCTTTTGTATGTAGAAAGGTTACATAGTGGGTGTTCAAGTTGCCACCCTACGCCCAAACCCTAGATATGTGGCCCTAATCTCCACAAGAAGGTGAATTCTGAGAACTACACAAGCCCTTTTGGATGAAAAGCAGAAATGCCTTTCTTTGTTTTTATTCAGCTATTTGTAAATTTTATATCCAATCATCTATTATTATGATTTTGTTTAAATTCCGATGCTTTCTTAAATGCCAACTGCATACGCACCTATCTAAATGGCCACATACTGCTTAGCACTATTACCATGACCAACCACATGCTGCCTTTTAAAACCTGGATCATGACTTTTCTACCTCATGTATATTCAAGGCCAAATCTCTCACCACCACAGTGGCCCAAAACAAATCACTTCCATCTCCATCAAGAGGTTGCCAAAGTCAGCCAGCTATTTATATTGCAATAAGCAATTCAAGACAACAATGCACCAACTTAGTTGTGTCATGCATCCCAAAAAGATAGGTCAACACAAAAAAAAAAAAAAAAAATCAGTCTAAAAAAGAGAACTATATGTCATTATTTCCTTTGCTTTTGCTTAAGAAGAAGCACTCCAAGATATAAGTATAGCATTTTGCAAAATTTTGCACTAAAAACACATATTAATTGCTCATTGCACAAAATCATTGACTTTATTAGTTTTAAAAGTCCTATAACATGCAAGGATAGGCAGGGCCTGGAGCTCAGCTTTGGCCCGACCCACCCTAGCCATTTATATTATATTATCTATGTTTATATTATATATTTACATTTACATTTTATTTTATATTATATATATTAATATAAAATGGTTTAAAAAACGCTGCAACCAGGATTTGAAAGTTTAGGTTCTCAATGTTAAAAACAAATGGATTAACCACCCCAGCAGCAACAGCTGGTTAATGTTTTCTTTGCCACCCCTAATTGTATGGAGCAAGATGTTGACCATGCCAGAGCATGTTGCCCATCATAAAACATAACCTAGTCATACAAGTGAATCTATAAGAAGGCAATCACAGGACCATTACTGGCCATCTATTAAAGAGGACCATAATGATTATCAACCTAAAAATTTTAAAACTAAGCACGTACTTTCTTTCTTGCACAGCATTTTTTCCAAATGATGTTCATGCCCCTTTTTAACTGGACAATAATATTATCATAATCATTTTCTTCATCCAAGCCTTTCCCATCAATATGGGGTCAGCTATGGTAAAGAACACTAAATCAAGAAAGCTCTATGACAGTATTTACCCTACCCAGAGAAATCGAGTTGCACGTGACTTAACTAAAAATGTCTACAATAATAGAAATTTTGGAATAATTTCTTGATTTGCAGAACTGATATGATTGCAAATTGAAAATAAGGAAAATGGCATTTGTAGCACCTTATTGTTTTTGGCATCAGTAACAAATTCTTCCAGAAACTCAATGCTTATAAGATGCCCTGATCGAGTAGCTAAGGTGGATGGTAGATCAACAGAAGGCAGCTCATTCTTGGATAAACACTGCTGTTCTATGTATTCACTACTAGCACTGTCACTACCATTCTGTACAACACTACCTGAGTCCATACCAGAGGTTTTGTCACAAACTGTCAGCAGGGTATCTTGACCAGAGATAAAAGTAGATGAAGCAGCATCATTAGGTTCTAACCCATATAAATCCTGACTCTTAGCAGGTTCAACTGAATGTTGGGACTGTTGTACCACAGATTCACTTACATAATGGCCAGTATCAACTTCCACAGTAGCTCCATACTCCACTAGTTCTGCACATTTTTCAACATTTGCTGATGAAGGATTCTTAACACTGGCATCAACAGCTGCTACAGATTTTTCAGCATTCAACTCATCCAAATCTTCACCATTGGCATGCATAGTATCAGTATCATTCACATTTTCTGCTACTTTCACACAAAACTGAAAGTGTTCATCCAAAGAATTTTTTTCAAGTTTGGCGTTGGAGGTTAAGTGCTCGGAATTATTTTCACCACGAGCATCAGAAAGGCCTGCATCAACTAACTGCTCGGAGTTATTTTCATCATGGTCAACAGAAAGGCCTGCATCAACTAACTGCTCGGAGTTATTTTCACCATGGGCATCAAGGCCTGCATCAACCATTGTCTTAGACAGGAAGTCACCGAGATGAGCATCACCATTGTTCAGATTAGGGGTAAAATAAGTTCTATTATCCACTAAATAATTTGGTGATTGATCGGACTTGGATAAAGGTTTCTATCAAAAGAATCAGAATGAGGCATGAAAAAACCTGGTTCCTTTGGATCACCTGCATATCCAGCTTGTGAACCTTCATCAACTGCTTCCAATATGCCTGTTGACTTGACAATGGCAGAATTTGTATCATGATCAGAAGCTCTTCTACGTCTTACTAAATCTCCTTCCGTAAGCAGAGTCATATTGACTTCATCAACTTCTTCATGTTCCTCTGGAACAGCCTGCTTGCCCAGCCCAACTACACTTTCAAATCATAATCTATCATTAAGCATTATAACTAAAGAAATATATGGATAGCACAACTGCGCACACATAGTCATCCATGCATTATGCACAGAAGCACATATATGCATGCATACAAAATATCAGAAAAAAGATACTATATCCAACAACACTTATCCCAGATATAGTTGAAATCAATGCAGAAAATAATCTCGTAGTGCTTTATACTACAAGATGGTGCAATGCAATCAAATAGAATATTAATTCTGTAGAAATAGGCATCCTGTTGTTTTCTTGCATCTGGATCTGAAAAAGATAAACTAATCAATAGAACAGTGGTCTTACCTTCATGAGATAAATCTTCTACTTCATTTGGTAGAACATCTGAAAGAATAAATTCAACTGCTGCATCAGCATCCTCAGAATGTTCGATGGCAACAGCCTTTAACAAACGGAGATCAATCTGCACAAAGAAAAAAACAAGATGTGTCACTCCAAGGCATAAATCCACCCTGAATATTCAAAGTAGAGCGCCCTATGATGCAGTGAACAGAGGAAGAGAAAAAAGCAACTACTTGTTAGACAAATCAAAAGTGTATGAAATGAATATAATAGAACATAAAACCTATAATAAAAATAAACAGAATACCTCTAGAAATAAACTGAATGAATAAGAGATAAATAAATAAATAAACTATTCCAAGATGCAAAGAAAGAAGGCGTATCAACCAACAAATAAAATGCAAGATATAATCCATTTACTAATATATATATAAACTGATTCCATTTTTTTAATATATATAAACTAATTCCATTTTTTTAATTCAAATTTCAAATATATTTTAGTATAGATATAAAGCTCCTGAGTGACTCAACCCAAGTTATGTTTGAGCTATAAATTATTAAGTGGGGTTGAGTTTGGTTTGAGTTGATCAATGCACACTCATAGCCACCTCACTCTCAGCATTCTTAATGTTACAAACCAGCCACTTCACACTTCCTTCTCTCCCTCCACATTCTCTCTTCACACTATACATGTATAGGTGTGCATGTATCATTCATTGGATTCATGATGGAGGATTGAGAGATACTGAATGAGTTTTCTTTTCTTCCTCCTTTTATTTTTGGTGCCCATAGGATCAAAACATAAGTGGAAATACATAGAAGTCTTTTGGCCATGGAAGCATGAGGCATGATGGAGAACAAATGTGAAGCTTTGGAGTGGATTGATTGCAGAGAGAATATTAAATATGGTAGTCATTGTCGTTATAGTTTGTTGAGAGGGTTTTACTTCTCTTGGTTGCACATGTGAGGATACGAGATTAGGCTACAACTAGGATACAATGAAAGCCATGGAGTAAGTCCATATCCCATTAAATGGATGAAATTCATTTGGCTAAGGACTCTTGAGGGTTGGGGAAGACTGCAAGCAAATATACTTTTTTGTGCATACATAATATCCAACCTGCAATAGAGATGTCAGTCAACAAGCGGGAACACTGCACATTAGCACAACTCTTATACCGTTGTCTCATGAACGAGTTATTGAATGCATGAGATGGGAAATGGCCACAATCAAATAGTACCCGCACATAGAGGAGGACATCCTTACACAATACGTCAATTTTTTATATGTTTATTCTTCATCTCTAAAAATAAAATATGATGAATAAAAAGTCAAAATCTTGAGAGCAGAAAGAGAAATTAGCTCCAGTACAAGATTCACATCGTTATCCACATGAAACTGATGAATATATCCAGGCAAAGGGATTCTTTAATCAATGTAATATTTCTTACATATATAGGATTTATATCCTATTTTCTTTGGAACCAATTGCTTTAAAATGCTAGGAATTACCAATTAAACCAATGACAAAAGGAAATTAAAAACCAAATTCGTGATATAAAATAATTAATCTGTCCCACACCAACGGTGTACATATGAAGAACCCCTACGTCTAATCAGTAATCCAGGGGATTTTTTTTTAAAAAAAAAAATACAACATAAAGTCAAATCCAAACTTTTAAGTGATTTTTTCCCCTTTTTTTTTTTGCAGGAACCCATCATGAAATCTACCATGGTTAAGTTTTCGACCGTTGCATTGTACGAAATGACAACGAGAAGAAGCCGGACTAGGGCCTCGCGAACCTTGTTGAAACGATTTCAGAATGCAACTCCCTTCAATAAACTCAGTATTAATTTCTTGGTCTTTTCTTTGGATTATTTAAACACTTCTGAACAATAATATTAAAACACATCAACACTGACAGCAATTAAATTCCAAGAAGTCGTTAATGACTAAAAGAACGATGACTTACTTGCGGGAAAACCTCGCGCAGCGAACCAAAAACCGACTGGACGGTCATCTTCTAATCGTTATGGGCCTGTCAAAAGAAAAGAAATCAAAAAGGGTGATCCAAAAAAAAACAAAAAGGTAAACAAAAAAATTTGTTGCTTGATTAAAAACCAGCAAAAAAGAAAGATGAAGACGATGAGATCAAACACAACCGGCCTAACAGCTAGAACGCCATCAACAGCTCATAAGAGTTTTCGACTAAAAATCTCCACAAAATAAAAGAAAAGGAGGAAACAACCCTTGAAGGATCCGAAAAAGGTGGTATTTGATCCGATTAATAGAAGAATGGAGAGAGTCGAGAGGGAGTGATGGAGCGAAGAAGATGAACGTACCAAGCCCGCGATGAAAACCCTAGAGAAGTACGGGGGGATCGATCGAGACGGGAAAAAAACCCTAACAAAAGACGGGAGAAGGGAATCTATAAAAAGAAATGGAAGGGAAAGAAATCGCGTTCCGTGCCGTACCGGATCGATTCCTCTCCCTATATAATCTACAACGATAGACCCGGCGAGCGTTTCCTTCGCCTCTAAGATACAATCCACGCGGGGATAACGCCGACTCCTCCATCCACCGGTTCGCCCGTGGGTCGGTCGGCAAAATATTTTAATAACATTTGACTTGCATAGTATTTTAATATATATGAATAATTATTTTTAATAAATTTATAATATACCATTCATTAAATATTCAATTGTCCTAAGTTAGATGAATAACTATTAATAATATTAGTAGTAAAAATTAAGTTATAAGGGATAGTGATGTGGCCAATAAAAGTCACGGATAAATTAACGGTCAAAATTATCCAACGACGGGAGTCGTTAGGATACTAATGGCTCCGACTCCTAGGCAGCCCTTGCCTACAAGCGGCACTAAGTCGGCCTCGATCTACAGGCGATTTCTAGGCGGTTCCGGCTCTAGGCGGCCCCTATCTACAGGCGATTCTTAGGTGGCCCCAAACTACAGATGGTTCCTAGGCGGCCCCTGCCTACAATCGGCTCCGAGTCAGCCCCGATCTACAAGCGGTTCCTAGGCGGTCCTAACTCTTAGGCGGCCCCGGCTCCTAGGCGGCCCCTGCCTACAAGCGGCTCCAAGTCGACTCCGATTTACAGGCGGTTCCTAGGCAGCCCTGGCTCCTAGGCAGCCCCTGCCTACAAGCGGCCCCAAGTCGGCCCTGATCTACAGGCGGCTCTTAGGCGATCCCGGCCCCTAGGCGGCCTCAGTCCTTATCTTGTCTTATCTTCGAGGCTCCCCTCAGCTTCCTAAGCAAGCCTCTACTTTTGACAATGCCGAACCCATTAACCATCCTTGATCCATATCAGTCTAATAAGACAAATTCCGTCAGTTCGTCCCAAAGGTCATCACCCATCAGGCAACATTAATGACTCTAATCAAATGAGGCCCCAAAGGTCATCACCCATCAAACAACATTAATGAATCTAATTAGATGAGGCCCCAAAGGTCAAATCTGTCATGAAGTTACAATTCTCCAAACTATTGAGGCCCAAAAAGTCATCGAGAAGATTTAATGACTCTGGCCAAATAAGCTTCGAAAGGTGATCATCTGCCATAAAGTACCAATCACCCAGATCAGAGGGGATGAATCGATCCCACTGGTTTTGACATTCTATCTGTAAAAGTCATGGCTCATCATGAGATTCCAATCTTATCAAGCAAGCCATACAGGCTCAAAGTATCAACAAAATGGGTAAGAGGGACCCCGGACCAAGGTATGAACACTCGAGCAAACACTTAAGAATTTTTTTGAATCTCCTTCTTCCTAACTCTCTCACTCGAGCTTCCTAAAAGCTCACGGATGTGATTCCAATCACTAACTTGAGCATCGAAGGGTCCCCGTTGGAACATCCGGTCCCCGAAACTTCTTGCAGATCTCGGCGCCAAGGTGAAGCTTCTTCAGCGAACTCATGGCACGTCCACTGATGCTCAAGGACGTTAGCTCAAGGTGATCTGACATTACCAGATTGGTGCGCCAGAAAGGGGGGGACATGACACTGAAGGAAAAATCATTCTGTAATTATGAGTTATAAGCTCACCCTCTCCTAAGCAACAATGGGGGCAACACATGTTCAGAAGGTTTCTTCCAGTTCCACTAGCACATCCCCGTCGTGTTGAGCAGTCAGAGGCCGACTTTCCTACTCTTTCATCACCATTGATCTTAGCTACCCCACAATAGCAACTAGCCAACCTCACTCAACAAATTCAAGCTCTTATTGGGGTAGTTCGCGGATTGCAAGAGCAACGACCAGGCTCAACAGCAATCTAAACCTCCTGTACCACCTGCAACAACTGTCTCAGCTAGTCAACAATCTACTTATAGAAGACTCTCTCCGGAAGAGCATCGCCACCGTCATGCTCCATCCAGGCATTACCATCAAGAAACCTCAAAGAGGTTGTGGTCTCCTATCCGTCGCTCTGGCAGCCCCTCTTTTAAACGACGATGGAGGAAGAAGCCCAGGGGTACATATCACCATCAACATTATCGCTCCCCCTCCTCATCGTCTGAATCATGAGCGAAGACCTTAATGGCCGGATGGAGAGGCGCTTGGAGGAGAAAGATCGGCAGTTGGAGGAGCTTAGCCAGAAACTCAATAACCAAGTAGGGGTGGATTATGATACTCGTCCACCCCCTCACTCGCCAGATTATGGAAGAACCTGTATCTCACAAGTTCCCTCTTCCCTAGCTGGATCCTTATGATGGTACCACAGATCCATTAGACCACTTGGAGAGTTATAAATCTCTCATGCAAGTTCAAGGGGCGACTGATGCCCTCCTATGTATCGCCTTCTCTGCTTCTCTTCGGAAGGCTGCGCGCGCCTGGTATTCTCGCCTACTCCAGCGCAGCATCGACTCTTTCCGACAGTTGGAAAAAGCCTTCTTAGCACAATTTGATGCATGTCAGAAGATCTCTCGAGTGGCGGATAGTCTGTTATCCATTTAGCAGAAGGAAGGAGAACTCTTGAAAGACTTTGTAGCCCGATTCAAGACAATAGCCCTCGAGGTATATCATCTCGATGATGCTATGGCCACCCTGGCCCTGAAGCGAGGACTTTATCCCTCTCGCTTCGCCTATTCATTAGATAAGAAGCCTCCCGGTTTCTATGCCAAGCTTTTGAATCGCGCACATAAATATATTCATGCCGATGAAGCTGATTTTACTCGGAGAAACACTGAGGGAGGGCTAGCAAGAAACTAGTACGTACGAAGCCAAGCAGACCTCCTCTTAAGAAGCTTGAACCCCCACGTTGGCTAGATAACCGGCATCGAAACTTGGCCCCCAAAGAAGAAAACTTCACACCTCTCCTTGCCCTAGGTCTTATATCTTTATGGAGATTAAAAGTAAGTCTTATCTCTAGCACCCTCCCCCACTGAGGACAAACACCGCTCGCGATAAGAGTTGCTATTGCCGCTTCCATAGAGACTACGACCATGATACTGAAGACTGCCATAACCTGAAGCGTGCCATTGAAGAGCTCATCCAACGGGGCTATCTTGGAAAGTTTGTCCAGAAGGAAGGACCTCCGGCCATCCCAACTCTGATGGGGCCCCTACATATTCAAGCCAACATTGACAACACTCCAACAGAGTGGATGGTAGGCATGCTTTCATGGGGAACGACTTCATCTTCAAAGAGACCAAGGGGGGATGAGGGAATAGAAAATGTAATCCCCTTTTCTGAAGGGGAATTAGCAAGGAGGGGCAACTTGAGTGATGACAGCGTAATCATCTCTATGGCGATCGCTAAGCATCATGTAAAAAGAATACTTGTAGATAGTAGGAGTTCTGCAGACATCCTTACTTATGATGCTTTTGTTCGGATGAATTTATTTCTTGACTCCCTGCAACCGGTGACCACACCTCTGGTTGGCTTCACAGGAGACTCAGTGAGGGTTGAAGGTGAAATCACCTTGCCAATCATGGCAAGATCACCGCCGTGTTAAAGTATGGTTCTAATAAGGGAGTACCTCTGGCATACAACGCCATACTCGGTCGACCTGGTTTAAACCTCTTGAATGCGGTGATATCCACCAGGTACCTGCTTGTGAAGTTTCCTACCAGTGGAGGGATTAGCGAGATGCATGGGGAGCAAAATATTATGCAATTATGTTACCATATGGCTCCCAACCCTCAAAAAATGGTGACCCCACCAACTTTGGTGCTGCTCGATCCTAGAGAGCCTGAAAGAAGAGGAGAGTCAGCCGAGCGCTTACTATCCTACCCGCTAGGGGATGACCCTATGAAGGCCATGCAAATCGGTGAGCTTCTTCTCTGGAGATGAAGAATCAGCTCTGACTTTCTTGCGAGCAAACTTAAATGTCTTCGCATGGTCAGCGTCAGACATGCCTAACATCCCTTCGGAGGTAATTACTCATAAGCTCAATGTTGATCCAAAGTACTGGCCTGTCCGTCAGAAGAAGAGAAGTTTCACTCCTGAGCGGCAGAGAGCCATAGATGAGGAAGTCAACAAGCTACTTGCTGCTGGCCACATCCAAGAGGTGCAATACCCAAATTGGCTAGCCAATGTGGTCGTGGTCTGAAAAGCAAACAAAAACTGGCGAATCTGCATCGACTTTACTGATCTCAATAAAACATGTCTCAAAGATAGCTTTCCTTTGCCACGGATTGACCAATTAGTGGATTATACGTCCGACCATGAGCTCCTCAGTTTTATGGATGCCTTCTCCGGGTATAATCAAATAAGGATAGATCTGATGGACGAAGAAAACACCTCTTTCATCACTGAGAAAGGCATCTACTGCTATAAAGTAATGCCCTTCAGGCTAAGAATGCAGGGCCACCTACGAGAGATTGATGAATAAAGTCTTTAAAGACCAGATTGGGTGTAACATGGAGGTGTATATGGGTGATATGCTAACTAAGAGCACCTATATCGTCAATCATGTCGTCGGTTTAGAAGAGACATTTTATAACCTCCAGCGTCATCAGATGAAGCTCAACCCTCGTAAATGTGCATTTGGTGTCACTGCTAGGAAATTCTTGGGCTTTCTAGTGACCCAACGGGGGATTGAAGCAAATCCGGACAAGATTCAAGCCATTCTTGACATGAGACAACCAGTCAATAAGAGGAAAGTGCAATGACTCATCGGAAGAGTGTCTGCTTTGAGCTGATTCCTATCTAGATCAGCCGAGAGATGCCTACCCTTCTTCAAAGCTCTATGCAAGGCTGATGGCTTTGAGTGGATAGAGAGCTGCCAGAAAGCCTTCGAGGAGCTGAAGAAATTTTTATCTACACCTCCATTATTGTCAAAGCCTAAGGAAGGAGAAAAGCTCTTCCTCTATCTTGCTGCCTCCCTGGAGGTAGTCAGTTCCGTTCTAGTGTGACTCGATCACGATGGAGCGCAGAAGCATGTTTATTATACTAGCAATGTGCTCCATGATACAGAGATCAGGTACTCCAGAACTGAAAAAATTATTTTCGCTCTAATCACCTCTGCTCAGCATCTCAGACCATATTTTCAAGCCCATCCGATCATGGTGCTCACAGATCAACCTTTTAGAGCTATCTTGGCTCACCCTAACACCTCTGGTCGCTTGGCTAAATGGGTCGTCAAATTGGGAGAATTTGATCTTTCATTTCAGTCTCGATCTGCCCTAAAGTCCTAGGAGTTGGCAAACTTCCTGGTGGAGTGCACCTAGACAGAAGAGCAATCCAAAGATTTCCCTATGATGTGTCCAGACGCTGGTGAAGATGTAGCGAAAGCCTGGATCCTCCATATTGATGGCACCTCTAATTCTCAAGGAAGTGGAGATGCTCTTATTCTTGCAAATCCGAAGGGTGTCATAGTGGAGTACGCTCTCCGATTCCTTTCCAAAGCCACAAATAATCAAGCTGAATATGAGGCCTTATTGGCTAGAATCAAGCTTGCCCAAGAGTTCGGAGTAAAGTGCCTCAGGGCCTTCACCAACTCTCAGCTCATCTCCAAACATATTACCAGAGAGTATGAGGCTTGAGACCCCATTATGTCTCGATATTTAAATAAAGTTAAGTCGCTGACCTCTTCACTGGTCTACTTCACTATTAGTTACATTCCCAAGGATGAAAATGCCAGAGCCGACACCTTGTCGCGGCTAGCCACCTCCGCGGATGACACTTTAGGAAGAACATATGTTGAGCACCTGGAAACTCCAAGTATCGATGCAGCAGAGGAGATTCTACCAGTTATGCAAGAATAAACATTGATGGATGCCTACATCCACTACCTTCCTACCGGTACTTTCCCCGCTAATCCAATAGAAGCCAGACTACTTAAGTGGTCTTCCAAGTTTGTGTTGCTGAATGGGCAGTTGTACAGGAAGTCCTTCTCTTATTCCCTCCTTAAATGTGTTGGCCCAGCGGATGCTGATTATATTCTCAGAGAGATTCATGAGGGCATATGTGGGAATCATTTGGGGGCAGATCATTAGCGCACAAAGCCTTTCGCCAGGGATACTATTGGCTCACCATGCGAAAAGATGTTGCTGAACTAGTCCAGAAGTGAGACAGTTGCCAACGTTATTCTAATATTTAGCGACGACCAGCTTCTCAACTGAGCCTACTCTTTGCTCTGTGGCCCTTTGTTCAATGGGGAATGGATATTCTTTGACCATTCCCCCCATCTTTAGGACAACGAAGATATTTACTTGTCGCCATCGACCATTTCACCAAATGGATTGAGGTCGAGGCATTAGCCAAGATCACCGAGAGCAAGGTGAAGGCATTTTTCTGAAAATCTATTATCTATCAATTTGGCCTACCTTATACCATCATCACCGATAATTGCCGCCAGTTCGATAATGCTCCATTCAAGGCCTTTTGCACCAAACTGGGTATATGTCATCGATTCACTTATGTCGGGCATCCGCAAACCAATGAGAAAGTAGAAGTCATGAATCAGACCATCCTTCGAGGACTTAGAACCCGACTAGATGAGTTTAAAGGCAGATGGGTGGAGGAACTCCCAAGTGTATTGTGGGCATATCATACGACTCCTAGAGTCCTCACGGGAGAGACTCCTTTTAGCCTTGTCTTCAGATCTGAAGCGGTCATCCCGGTGGAAAATGGTCTTCCAAGCGCCCGGTGGAATCATATAAAGAAGAAGACAACTCTGATCAACTAAGGGCTAACCTCGACTTCATCGACGAGATCTGGGACCAAGCGCAGCTCAAGATGGCCATATTCCATCAGCGAATGGCAAAGTATTATAATGCTCGGGTCCGCTTCAAGACATTCTGCCCTAGAGATCTAATCCTCAGGAGGGCCAAGGTATCTGAACCAACTGAAGGAGGTAAGCTATCTTCGAATTGGGAAGGGCCTTATCGAGTCATGAAAGCACTTCATCTGGGAGCTTACTGACTCGAGGAGTTAAATGGATAGCCAATCTCGCGTACTTGAAATGGGAACAATCTTCGTTGGTATTACCAATAGTGAGTGTACTTGGCCAATGATTATAAGAAGAGCTTTCAATTCTATTTTTCTATTTAGATTAGAAACCCCCATGGTAGTTTCCAAAAGTTTTCAAAAGGACTTTGGTGGCCCCGTGATCATAGACACCCCCGGTCCGGCACGAGAAACCCCCAAGGTGGTTCAAGTCCTATGGTCTCGGCGGCCCCAAGTCAAACTCTTGGGCCAACACGAGAAACCCCCATGGTAGTTTTCAAAAGGACCTTGATGGCCCCGCGATCATAGACACCCCTGGGCCGATGCGAGAAACCTCCGATGTGATTCAAGTCCTATGGTCTTGGCGGCCCCGAGTCAAACTCCCGGACTGGAACGAGAAACCCCCGTGGTAGTTTTCAAAATAACCTCGGTGGCCCCGCGATCATAGACACCCTCGGGCCGATGCGAGAAACCCCAAAAGTGGTTCAAGTCCTATGGTCTCGGCGGCCCCGAGTCAAACTCCGGGCCGGCACGAGAAACCCTAGTGGTAGTTTTTAAAAGGATCTCGATGGTCCTGCGATTATAGACACCCCCGGGCTAGTGCAAGAAACCTCCGAGGTGGTTCAAGTCCTATGGTCTCAGCGGTCCCGAGTCAAACTTTCGGGACGACGCGAGAAACCCCCATGGTAGTTTCCAAAAGGATCTCGATGGTCCTGCGATCATAGACGCCCTAGGGCCAGTGCGAGAAACCCCTGAGGTGGTTCAAGTCCTATGGTCTCGGTGGCCCCAAGTTAAACTCCTGGGTCAGCACGAGAAACCCCCGTAGTAGTTTCCAAAAGGACCTCGGCGATCGCACGATCATAAACACCCCCGGGCCGGCACGAGAAACCTCTGAGGTGGTTCAAGTCCTATGGTCTTGGTGGTCCCAAGTCAAACTCCCAGGCTGGCACGAGAAACCCCCGTGGTAGTTTTCAAAAGGACCTCGGTGGTCTTGCGATCATAGACACCCCTAGACCAATGCTAGAAACCCTCGAGGTAGTTTAAGTCCTATGGTCTCGGCAGCCCCAAATCAAACTCCTGGGCCGGCGCGAGAAACCCCTATGGTAGTTTTTAAAAGGATCTCGATGGCCCCGCGATCATAGATACCCCCGAGCCAACGCGAGAAACCCCTGAGGTGGTTCAAGTCCTATGGTCTTAGCGGCCCCGAGTCAAACTCTCGGGCTGGCACGAGAAACTCCCGTGGTAGTTTTCAGAAGGATCTTGACAATGATACCCTCTAGGCCCATGGCAATGACCAGCGTTGGCATTCGAGGAACACCCCAGCAAAAGCCCAAGAGGAACCTAAACGTTCCTATGAAGCCCATACGTCAAATCATCAAAACTCTAAGTATGTTCATAAGGATAGAAGTGTATCTTGTTGAATCCAAAGGCTAAAGCCAAGATATAGTCGCTCAAAAGACCAAAGCATTATAAAAAGATAATTTCATTAAATTTGGACAAATATCTTTTTTATTAAAGATTCTCTCATTAATCTCATTGTCACACAAAAAGACCAACATTAGTCGAATTGCAAAATATTGAAAATAAAAAAAGAAAATAAACCTAAAGCTCAGTGGGTCCTGGCCCGTCTTCAGCACCGCCACTCATCGGATCTTCATCTTCATCCTTAAGCCGAATGTGCTCAAGGCCGCTTATTTTATAGATTCGGGAGATCCTTCCCTTACACTTTTTGAAGCCTTGAGCATAGGCACCGAGGGCCGCCTCACTGAACTCTGCAACAAAGTCTGTAGAACCCTTATAAAGTTCGATGGCCTTCCGAGCCCGAAATTCAGCAGCAGCAACCTTCTCTAAGGTTTGAACCTTAGCGGCAGCCACCTTTGCCATAGCCTGAGCTTCAACAATAGTTAATTTCTTCATGACCTCTCGAACTTGTGCCTCGATAGTGGTCATCATTCCAAGCTGCTCGAGCTTCCACCTCGGCAGATGCCAGCCTCTCCATGGTGGCCTGGGCTTCGGATTAAGCCATATCGGCCCTATTCCCGACATGATCCACTTTGAGGAGAGCGTCTTCCAACTTCTCCTCTGTTAGCCCAAGCCTTGACATGGCATCTGCCAGTTTGGCCTCGGTGATCCTAGCCCTTCTTTCAGCCTCTCGGCATGAGCCTTAGAGGAACGACTTTCCTCTTGGGTAGCTCGGAATTCGTCGGACACCGTCACTTCTGGGTCCTGACCTCGGTCAATTCTTTAGCCAGGTTATCAACCTGAGTCTTGATAGCAGCCAGCTCACCCTGAGCACGCCCGCAATTGTTGGAGCTCCCGATACAAGCATCCCGAAGAACAAAGAGACCGTTGGATATCTGCATAAACAACAAGTTAGAATGCAGACTATGTTCAAACGAGTAAACAAAGTTAGCATACTTACGTGAAGGGTGGCTGTAAAAAGAGTGTCAAGAGACTCCTCAATTGGTTAGCGATGGAGCTCAACCTGAAAATTAGGGAGAGTTGAACGGCTCAGAAGATGCTCCGCCAATTGACTTCGGTGCATTGCCGTGACCTTGGACGGTCGGCTGCATGGGACACTATCGAGAAGCATGCCCACTTCCTCAAGCATCGATTGGGTGGCCGGGAAGATGTCATCTTCAACTTTTTATGTCGGAGGCGTTTTAACCCTCACCTATGGTACGGCTTCACCTTCGGGTTCGGCGGTGGCCAAAGGTTCTTCCCTCGATGGCTTCGCCTCAGCCTCAACGGGAGGAGCCCCTATCACTGATGCTTCGGCAAAGGGATCCCCCCTTCTTGTTTCTTCCATTGCGTCGGGGGCCGTGGATGGAACCACGGAGGGCCGGAGTGGCTTGCCTTGTTCTTCTCGATGAGATTTCTTAGGTGCCGCCCTCATCACATCGCTGGTGGCCTTTTTCCTTTTTCTAAGGCCCACCACCAAAAAGTTGGGAGAAAACCTCATCATGCACAAGGAGGTAAAGATTAAAAAAAAGGGGGAGGGGGGCTGCAGCAGATAATTAAAAAATGTAACGCTCACCAGGCACCAGTGATGGCGATGCCAACACTGCGCTGGCTCACAGAGGTTATCCTCTGATAACAACTCTTGAAAGGAGGGGATGATGGAAGATATCAAAGCGTCAAAAAGCTCTCGATCTCTCTCCTCTACAACCAAGTTCTTATTGGGACTGGTGTTGAGATAACTCCAGGTTATTTTCACTCCCTCCACATGAACATAGAAGAATCGGGACTTCCATCCCTTAATCTTGGAGGGAAGATTAAGTTTCAGAGCTCTTTTGGGCCTAGAGGC
Source organism: Calamus simplicifolius (assembly GCA_900491605.1). NCBI lineage: Eukaryota > Viridiplantae > Streptophyta > Magnoliopsida > Arecales > Arecaceae > Calamus > Calamus simplicifolius. The sequence continues at coordinate 24,064 of UESW01001863.1, read as the reverse complement.
AAAGCTCCACCACCCATTTCTGTAGGGTTTTGGAGTTTATACAAAGCCCAAAATAGGGAGACTTGGGTGGGAGCACCATGAAAATGGCAAAGTACTAGAAAGGTGCAGATAATCCGAATAGAGTTCGGAGTTAACTACGTCGAGACAAGGTTATACCTATCTAAGAGGTTGAGGAAGAAAGGATGGAAAGGGAGACGAAGCCCACTCTTAAAAAATTCATCGTACAAGGCAACCCCATCGGATCGGCCAAAGGTTACCTTGTCACAATACCAAGGCATAGAAAGACAAATGATGTTGGGTATCTCGTATTGGGCCCTAAGATTCTTTATGTCCTGTGTGGTTATGGTAGAGGTTAATTGTCAGCTCCCCCTTCTCTCTGGGGCCACCGACAACACACCTGCACACCTATGGTAATCGGATAGAATTTTGCTAGTCTTTATGTAGTGCTCCATAAAGAGCTAGAGAACCCCAACTAATTATTATAAGTGGCAGACACAAAAATACATCATGTTAAAAACTTTTTATTATCATCTCAATTATATATGTACATCACTCAAATCAATATTAGGGATCAACCTGCTCAGATAACATTTTTCATGACATTCCTCAGGCAGTTTATAAGATCACATTCACAATCGATATCAAAATCATAAGTACATATATCACACTCAAATTTTCTCCAAAACATAAGTTTCGTATCCATATTCAAATAAGTCTAACACATCACCACACTCACTGTACACATACACATATACAAATATACAATATCACCCCACACTAACTCAATGTACATGGCTATCATCTACACCCCCTTGCATCCAAGTAAGCTTCACCAGCTAAGGTCCGGTCCTGCTTATCCTGCGATCCTAGCAGAAATACTCACTGATATGAAAGTAAACTTTAATCATAGAGGGGTGAGACCTAAGTCCCAGTGACTGGATAACCATCTAACTATGGAGAAATAGAGAATCATAACCTCACATTATCAACCGTATGCTTATACTATATAGCTTTATAACTCAAAGTATATTTTTAACATGATATCAGATAAAGTAAAATGTAGCTTATTCTTTAAATAATATACCAGTACTGAAATACTCTACAATAACTTTCCACTGAAAGATAACTCATTAAGATAAAAATCATGCATTACAATATAAAGATATGCATTCTTTATCTACAGCCCAGATTTTCTTTATTAAATTTTCAGATTCCCACTGGAATCTGCTTGCCCACTGGCATCTCATGTAAACTCTCCCTCTTGGGATAACTACTTGGCCCACTGGTCCTTTTTATATCACAATATATGCTTTTAAATCTCATGATACTAGGTTGTATGTGTAATGCCTCTGAGGTACCACCATACAGTCGCCCTCCTACAGGTGTACTCTCATCGGGTGCATGACTAGTAATAGGATCCCCGCACAAATAGAACCCCTTACCCGTGTGGTTCACCCGGTAAAGTGCTTTGTTCCTTAACCCTGGAACCTCGGATTTTCTCTCTGCCCCCACGGGCTATATATAGTAACCAGCTCCACTGAGCTATGATTCATGCCCTCACGGGCTACTTACAACCTGCCCTACTGGCCTGGTCAAGCATGCACTCACCCCTGATTCCGGGGTTCATCGTACGATCGATTCACAAGGAGGTGCCGGCTCAATAGTAGTGTGCAATGCTCATGCTACAGTACAGTTTAAAGGGTGATCAACCCCATAGCTGCCTGATGCTCAATATGATACATACATCAAAATATATCATTTGTAAAGCTTTATCATGCAATTATGCCATGTATACATCAACCATCCCCTTTTTGAAACTCATGCTTATTTTTTATGCTTAAAACTCATGCTCAAAACTCAAGCTTATTTCTTTATGCTTAAAACTCATGCTCAAAACTCATGTATTAGAATATCATGTACTAGGTTCTCATTTTCAAATTTAAAACATACACAATACTCTACTAAACATAACATACCACAACTAGGTATTAGTCTCATTATACTAGCTCAAATTAACTTTTCATTGTTAGATGAGAAACTCACTCACCTTAGCAGGTTCTCCTTAACTGGTACTCAACTCTGGTATTCTGACTCCTGGAATAACCTTCTTGACCTACGTCAACATACAGATATGATAGCTATTAGGATTACCTCCACACGAGGTTTTTCACGAAACCATGCATGCATACATGCTCTATCCTCTAATATCTCATTATTTTCTTCCACCCTTTCTCTACTCAAGTTACTTCCACTATAACCTCAAAATACAATAATCTAAGAAAATCTAAAGTCATGCAAGATCTAGGGAAGCTATAGCTTACCTGGAGTAAACACAAACCCCAAGCTTCTCTTTCCTTCTCTTTCTTTCTTCTTCTTCTCTTCTTCTTTTCTTCTCTCTTCTTCTCTTCTTTCTCTCTTTCTTTCTTTCTTTCTTTTCTCTAGCTGAACCCACGTTTTTTCCTTTTTCTCTAATGACTTGGGGCCAAGTTATGGGTAACTTAAGGGCTAAGACATGCCAATTTTCTATTTTGCCCTTAAACACTCTTAATGCACACTTTTTGGAAAACACATGGCTCACTCATAACCATGATAGTTTGCCCTTAGATTTTCTTTCCCAAATTGCCCTTAACACAATTAGCAATTGACATCAAGCCTTTTCCCATTTTGCCCCCGATATATATTTTTTTATCGATTTATAGCCCAGATATCATTTTTACTTAAATCGATACTTTTATATAATTCTAAGAAAAGGCTTTACCAACTTGAAGAGCTCGATTTTAGAAATCCAACGGTTCAAAGCACTCAAATCGGACTTAAAACGAAATAAATATGAAATTTTTAAGATTTAACCCAGAAAATCTCCCGTCTTAGAGTCGGCTCCAACAGATTTGTGTCGGCTCCAATATTGCAGCAAAATATTAACCTTCTATTTTTCTCTGCAATGTCGACTCCCCCTCTGCAGGTGTCGACTCCAAAGCGTGTCGGAAGTTCAAAACCGTGCCAGAGTCGACTCCACTCCAATTAGAGTCGACTCTAAATACTAAAAACATCATTTAAGGATAAAACTCAAACTAAACTTGATTTTTCTTGTGATTTAAGCCTATTAAAACTTAAATATCTCAATTTCTTAAATCAAACTCATTAGCACTCAAAAATACTCGTTTGCTCCAAAATTTCTTCTCTTTACATTTATCAAAAGGCCAACACACCCACACTTCACTGAAACTCTCTGACTTTCATTTCAAATGAAAAATACCATTAATATGTTCAATAAATTACAAGGTTTTCAGGATGTTACAATTCTCTCCTCTTAAAAAATTTCATCCCAAATTTAGCTAGATATATTTTCAAATAGATGGGGGTACTTCAATCTCATCTCATCCTCTCGCTCCCATGTAGCCTCTCTTTTTGATGATTTAACCATTGCACCTTAACTAATGGAATTCTTTTACTGCGGAGTTGCTAATCTCCCTACTCAAGATCTTCACTGGTTCGTTGCAAATGATAAATCTCCCTGTAACTCTATAGTCTCAGACTGAATCACATGAGAGGAATCCGGCACATACCTCCTAAGCATTGATACATGAAATACATTGTGAATCTGAGATAACTCTAGAGGTAAAGCCAATTTATAAGCTAGTGTCCCAACTCTTTCTAGAATTTCATAAGGTCCAATATACCTGGGGCTCAACTTGCCTTTCTTTCCAAATCTCATAATACCTCGCCAAGGAGATACCTTCAGAAAGACTCTATCTCCAACCTCAAATTTTACCCTCTATGCTTTTTATCTGCATAGCTCTTCTGTCTATCTGGGCCGCCTTTAATTTAGCTCTTATGATTTTAACTTGATCTGCTGTAAGCTGTACTAACTCGGGGCCTAACAGCCTTCTCTCTCCCTCCTCATCCCAACACACTGGAGTTCTACATTTTCTCCCATAAAGGCCTCATATGGTGCCATATCAATGCTAGAATGGTAGCTATTATTGTAAGCAAACTCTACTAAAGGCAGATGATCATCCCAGCTACCAGAAAATTCCATGACACAAGCTCTCAACATATCCTCCAGTGTTTGGATGGTTCTCTCCGACTGACCATCAGTTTGGGGATGAAATGTTATACTGAACCTCAATTTAGTCCCCAAAGCTTTCTGTAATTCTGCCCAAAATTGAGATGTAAACCTTGGATCTCTATCTGATACTATAGATATTGGCACACCATGCCTACTAATTTCATGCACATATAATTCTGCTAATCTATCCAAGGTAAAGACAATCTTAATAGGCAGAAAATGAGCAGACTTAGTCAATCTATCAACTATCACCCAAATAGCATCATTGCCCCTTCTGGTCTTTGGGAGTCCTACAACAAAATCCATAGTTATATGCTCCCATTTCCACTCTGGCACAAATAGAGGCTGAAGCTTGCCAGCCGGACACTGATGTTCAGCCTTAATCTGCTGACATACCAAACATTTAGATACATACTCAGCTATCTCCTTTTTCATACCATTCCACCAGTAATTCTGTTTGATAGTTCTATACATCTTAGTACTACCTGGATGCATTGAATAAGCTGAGCTATGTGCTTCCTTTAAAATCTGATCTTTCACTGATTCCACAGCTGGAACACAAACTCTGCCTTGAATAATAACACCCCATCACCTCTAACAGAAAACTCTGACTGAGACCCACTCTGAATTAAATCTCTAGCTTTAAGCAACTGTAGATCTAACAGCTGAGCTTCTCTTATTTCCTCTAGCATCTGGGGTCTCACCCTGAAAGTAGCCAACAAGGCTCCTGATTCTTCTACAGCTAGCTCTGCATCTAACTTCCTTAACTCAATCATCAAGGGTAGCTGTACTCTTCTAATAAAAGCTAATGTGGCCATAGACTTCGACTCAAGGCATCAGCCACAACATTAGCTTTCCCTGGGTGATACTCAATAGTGCAATCATAATCTTTAATCAATTCAATCCATCTTCTCTGCCTTAAATTCAATTCCTTCTGGGTCAAAATATATTTCAAGCTCTTATGATCAGTAAATATCTGGCACCTTCTTCCATACAAGTAGTGCCTCCAAACTTTCAATGCAAATATAACAGCAACTAACTCCAAATCATGGGTGGGGTAATTCTTTTCATGGGATCTCAACTGTCTAGATATATAAGCCACCACTTTCCATTCTGCATTAAAACACACCCCAAACCCTTCAATGAAGCATCACTATAGATCACATAATCACTGGCACTATCAGGGAGTATTAGAATTGGGGCTGAGGTTAATCTCTTTTTCAATTCATCCATACTCTTCTGGCATTCATTAGACCAATCAAACTTGATATTCTTTCTAAGCAGCTTAGTCATAGGAGAAGCCAAAATCGAGAAATTTTCTATAAATCTTCTATAATATCCTGCTAGCCCCAAGAAACTCCTCACCTCAGTCTGATTGGTAGGTGATACCCAATTACATAGCTTCAATCTTTTGAGGATCTACCATAATACCTTCGGCTGAAATGACATGTCCCAAAAACTTTACCTTATCCAGCCAAAATTCACTTTTACTAAACTTTGCATATAATTGCTTTTCTCTTAATATCTGCAAAACTGTCCTCAGATGCTTTCATGCTCTTCACTACTTCAATACTTGATTCATCATACCCATAAAAGCAGCTGGAGCATTTGTCAAGCCAAATGGCATCACCAGGAACTCATAATGACCATATCTGGTCCTGAAAGCAGTTTTAGATATATCCTCATTCTTTATTCTCAATTGATGATACCCAGATCTCAGATCAATCTTTGAAAACACTGCTGCCCCCTGCAGCTGATCAAACAAATCATCGATCCTTGGCAATGGATAATTGTTTCTAATGGTCACCTTGTTTAACTGTCTATAGTCTATACACAATCTCAAGGTACCATCCTTTTTCTTCACAAACAACACTGGTGCACCCCATGGCGATATACTGGGTCTAATAAACCCTTTATCCAATAATTCTGTAACTGACTTTTCAATTCTTTCAATTCAACTGGAGCCATTCTATAAGGTGCCCTGGCTATTGGTCTGGTACCTCTAGATCTATACTGAAATCAAATCCTCTGTCAGGAGGTAACCCTGGCAGCTCCTCAGGAAATACATGAAAAATCCCTTACCACAGGGATATCCATCAGCTCTAAACCATTGCCCTCTAGGCTCACTGCACAAGCTAAATAGGCTTCACATCTTTTTGCTAGCATTCTATTGGCTGACAAGGCTGAAATCACTCCTGAGGGCAACCCCCTCCTATCTCCAACAAAACAGATCTCTCTATCATCAGAAGTTTGTAACATCACCTCCTTCCTCAAGCAATCTACTCTGGCTCTATGCACAGATAGCCAATCCATTCCCAAAATGGCATCAAACTCTTTCAATCTCAAAGGAATCAAATCTGCTGCTAATTTCTGACCCTCCACAGAAATATCACAGCCTCTATACACTTGGTCTGCTATAAAAGGCCTCCCTACGGGCATAGATACTACCAACTGGCTACCCAACTGGCCCACATTTCTAACTAGATGCTTAGCAAACTCACATGAGATAAATGAATGCGTAGATCCAGAATCAATTAAAATATAAGCATCATGATTATCGATGGGTAGCATACCTGTCACCACATCAGGATCAATCTGAGCCTCCTGCCTGGTCATGGCAAACACTCTGGCCTCGGCCCTTGGGACACTGGATGACCCTCCTGGCTGATTAACATTAGGCCCCACCTGACTGGCTGAAGCCACAACTACTGTCACCTCTTCTACCAGGCTGTCCCCTTGGCATTACTGGCCCCTGAGGAAGCCCCCCAGCCTGCTGCCCTCTCCTAGGGCAATCTCTCTTCAGGTGACCTAGATCACCACAAATATAACATCCCTTATTGCCCCTCTTACACTCTCCCAAATGAAGTCTCCACATACATTACATGGAGGTATATTTCTTCCTCCACCAGAAGGACGACCCTGCTCCCCTACATCACCAGACACCCTGCTGGTGGCAACCTGAGGCACACCCCCATAAGGCTTTCTTTGGGCTGGGCTAGATGCTGACACAGATACCATCTCCTGCCCACATCACCAGGGGCTCTAAAACCAGAATAAAATCCAGTCCTCTGGGGTTTCTTAAATGGCTGAGTCCCTCCCGGAGCAGAAGAATAACTAGGAGCACTTCTTTTCATTATATCTGCCTCCTACTCATATATTCTTTTTCAATCTCCTCGGCTTTGAGTGCTCCCTGCACCAACTCAGAATAACTATTATAGGTCTGCATACGGATCTTGGCTTTAATAGGGAGATTCAATCCATCCTGGAATAGTCGGCATCTCTCCCTCTCATCAGTCACCAAGGCCCTAGCAAACTGAGATAACTCAACAAAAGTGGCTTCATAATCTGCCACAGACATTCTCCCCTGGTCAAACTAAGAAATCCCTTCTCTTCTGATCCCTATAAATCTCAGAATAATATTGCTGATGAAACTCTCTTCTAAAATCTTCCCATGACAACTCCACTCCCTGGGCTGCCTGCTATAAATAGATCTCCACCAACTCTGGGCTCTACCCTCCAGTAAAAAGGTGGCAATACCCAGCCTCTGCTCCTCAGAGCATCCCATCACATCAAATACCTCTCGATCCTCTGTAGCCATGCCCCGGCCTGAATAGGATCAGTAGTTCCCTGGAACTCCAGAGCCCCCAACTTTCTGGCTCTTTCCACATTCCTCACAACCTCCAAATTTTTAGATGGAAGGCTGGAACTAGCACCCACAGCTGCTACCACAGCCTGAGTAATCATGCCTACCAACTCTGGCATACTAGGCCCCTGAGTCTGTGCCCGAGATGGGTCCACTGGCACAGGGGTAATAGACTGTGAAGAAGACTCTGGCATCTGCTCTGAAGATGCCCTCACCCTAGCCTCATTAGATACTGGCTCGGTGGAATCACTAGAAGCCATTCTATCAATTTGACTTCTTCTAACTGACCTTCTGGGTCTACTTTGACCTTTGCTTCTATCCCTGCCTGAGGATTGCTCTGTCTCTCTAGATGTCTTTGTAGTAATCGTCCTACAAGACAATATTCATTTCATCATTCAATAACTATAATCATAATCATGCAATCATCCTAGACTCATACTCATACTTATTCCCCTAGGACCTAATAACCTAGGGCTCTGATACCAAAACTTGTCAGCTCCCCCTTCTCTCTGGGGCCACGACAGCACACTGCACACCTATGGTAATCGGATAGAGTTTTGCTAGTCTTTATGTAGCGCTCATAAAGAGCTAGAGAACCCCAACTAATTATCATAAGTGGCAGACACACGAAAACACATCCTGTTAAAAACTTTTTATTATCATCTCAATTATATATGCACATCACTCAAATCAATACTAGGGATCAACCTGCTCAGATAACATTTTTCATGACATTCCTCAAGCAGTTTATAAGATCACATTCACAATCGATATCAAAATCATAAGTACATATATCACACTCAAATTTTCTCCAAAACATAAGTCTCGTATCCATATTCAAATAAGTCTAATACATCACCATATCTCACTGTACACATACACATATACAAATATACAATATCACCCCACACTAACTCAATGTACATGGCTATCATCTACACCCCCTTGCATCCAAGCAAGCTTCACCAGCTAAGGTTGGTCCTGCTTATCCTGCGATCCTGGCAGAAATACTCACTGATCTGAAAGTAAATTTTAATCATAGAGGGATGAGACCTAAGTCCCAGTGACTGGATAACCATCTAACTATGGAGAAATAGAGAACCATAACCTCACATTATCAACCGTATGCTGATACTATATAGCTTGTATAACTCAAAGTATATTTTTAACATGATATCAGATAAAGTAAAATGTAGCTTATTCTTCAAATAATATACCAGTACTGAAATACTCTACAATAACTTTCCACTGAAAGATAACTCATTAAGATAAAAATCCATGCATTACAATATGAAGATATGCATTCTTTATCTATACCCAGACTTTCTTTATTAAATTCCCAGATTCCCACCGGAATCTGCTTGCCCACTGGCATCTCATGTAAACCTTCCTCTTGGGATAACTACTTGGCCCACTGGCCTTTTTATATCACAATATATGCTTTTAAATCTCATGATACTGGGCTGTGTGTGTAATGCCTCTGAGGTACCACCCTACAGTCGCCCTCCTACAGGTGTACTCTCATCGGGTGCGTGACTAGCAGGATCCCCGCACAAATAGCACCCCTTACCCGTGTGGTTCACCCGGCAAAGTGCTTTGTTCCTTAACCCTGGAACCTCGGGTTTTCTCTCTGCCCCCATGGGCTATATATAGTAACCAGCTCCACTGAGCTATGATTCATGCCCCCACGGGCTGCTTACAACTTGCCCCACTGGCCTGGTCAAGCGTGCACTCACCCCTGATTCCGGGGTTCATCGTACGATCGATTCGCAAGGAGGTGCGGCTTAATAGTAGTGTGCAATGCTCATGCTACAGTACAGTCTAAAGGGTGATCAGCCCATAGCTGCCTGATGCTCAATTTGATATATACATCAAAATATCATTTGTAAAGCTTTATCACGCAATTATGCCATGTATACATCAACCATCCCCTTTTGAAACTCATGCTTATTTCTTTATGCTTAAAACTCATGCTCAAAACTCAAGCTTATTTCTTTATGCTTAAAACTCATTCTCAAAACTCATGTATCAGAATATCATGTACTAGGTTCTCATTTCTCAAATTTAAAACATCACATACTCTACTAAACATAACATACACAACTAGGTATTAGTCTCCTTATACTAGCTCAAATTAACTTTTCATTAGATGAGAAACCCACTCACCTTAGCAGGTTACTCCTCAACTGGTACTCAACTATGATATTCGGCTTCCTGGAATAACCTTCTTGACCTACATCAACATAGAGATATGATAGCTATTAGGATTACCTCCACACGAGGTTTTCCCACGAAACCATGCATGCATACATGCTCTATCCTCTAATATCTCATTATTTTCTTTCACCCTTTCTCTACTCAAGGTTACTTCCACTATTACCTCAAAATACAATAATCTAAGAAAATCTAAAGTCATGCAAGATCTAGGGAAGCTATAGCTTACCTGGAGTCAAACACAAACCCCAAGCTTCTTTTCCTTCCTCTTTCTTTCTCCTTCTTTTTCTTCTCTTCCTCTCTTTTCTTCTCTTCTTTCTTTCTTTCTTTCTCTCTTTTCTCTGGCTGAACCAACGTTTTTTTTTTCTTTTTTCTCTAATGACTTGGGGGCCAAGTCATGGGTAACTTAAGGGCTAAGGCATGCCAATTTCCTATTTTTCCCTTAAACACTCTTAATGCACACTTTTTGGAAAACACGTGGCTCACTCATAACCATGATAGTTTACCCTTAGATTTTCTTTTCCAAATTGCCCTTAACACAATTAGCAATTGACATCGAAGCCTTTTCCCATTTTGCCCTCGATATAACATTTTTTTATCGATTTATAGCCTAGATTATCATTTTTTACTTAAATTGATACTTTTATGTAACATTTTAAGAAAAGGCTTTACCAACTTGAAGAGCTCAATTTTAGAAATCCAACGATTCAAACAGCACTCGAATAGGACTTAAAACGAAATAGATATAAAATTTTCAAGATTTAACCCATAAAATCTTCCGTCTTAGAGTCGGCTCCAACAGATTTGGTGTCAGCTCCAGCAAAAATAGGTGTCGGCTCTAATATTGCAGCAGAAATATTAACCTTCTATTTTTCTCTGCAGGTATCGACTCCAAAGCGTGCCGAAGTTTAAAACCATGCCAGAGTCGACTCCACTCCAATTAGAGTCGACTCTAAATACTAAAAAATATTTAAGGATAAAACTCAAACTAAACTTAATTTTTCTTGTGATTTAAGCCTATTAAAACTTAAATATTAATTTCTTAAATCAAACTCATTAGCACTCAAAAATACACTCGTTTGCTCCAAAATTTCTTCTCTTTACATTTATCAAAAGGCCAACACACCCACACTTCACTGAAACTCTCTGACTTTCATTTTAAATAAAAAATACCATTAATATGTTCAATAAATTACAAGGTTTTCAGGATGTTACATTATTCCCTCCGGACCTGCTGATTTGGAATGAGTAATCAGAGGAGATATTGAATGAGAGGGTGGAGGCGAAACCCTAGAGGGTAAAGATGGTGCCCTAGAGGGTGAAGGCAAAACACTAGAGGGTGGAGATGATGCCCTAGAAAGTGGAGGAGAAACCCTAGGTGCCAGAGAGGAAGCTCTAGGTGGTAAGGGGAAGGCCCTAGTCGATGTTGGGGCGATAGTCGCCAAACGACCGCGGATAAAAATACCACTAGGAGCTCGGCGCCGTGCCTGAAGGATATCCTCCCTAGAAGGTTCGACCATAGATCTCTTACCCTTTCTATTGAAACGAGGATCCATGAGGATGAAAAGAAAAGAATAGAAAGGCAAAAAGAAATCGACCTTGGATTAGAGAAATAGAAGCAAAGACACAATGTTCAGAAGGTGAAGAAAGCATAGAGAAAGTAATGGAGGTGTAAGAAGCTCGAAAAGGTAGGCGGAATAGTCTTTATGCATAATTATTGAAAGCCCCACCGACTATAATGCCATGCGGAGGCACAGAGGTAAAATTACCATCTAGCTATCTACGAGTTATTAGAGGGGTGCGATTTGCACCCAATGATGGGATATCGACAAGAACAATCCAATAATGATACCCCACCTTTTATTGCTAATCGCAAGGCATTTTTCTCAATCCTTCCATGGGCTATATTGCTTCCAATGCCATTCCTTAAATGATGAGAAGACTTCGAAGAGACTTTACTTCTTCAAGGGCACATGCCCGCCTCCGCTAATTTATGGCACACGAGATCAAGCAAAGGGAAAGATTTTGCGCTCCTTTCTCTTGGCATGTGTTGCGCATGTGAGCGCCAAGACTCAAGAGCGGGGGGCATATGATGTGGCTGGTAAAAGCCACGTGTAAACTAACGGCCAAAATTATCCAATGGTGGGAGTCGTTAGGATGCTAATGACCCTGACTCCTAGGTGGCCCCTGCCTACAAGCAGCCCCAAGTCGGCCCCGATCTACAGGCAGTTCCTAGGCGGTCCCAGCTCTTAGGCGGCCTCTTCCTATATTCGGCCCCAAGTCAGCCCCGATCTACAGGCGGTTCTTAGGCGGCCTCGGTTCCTAGGCAGTCCCTGCCTATAAGCGGCCCCAAGTCAGCCCCGATCTACAGGTGGTTCCTAAGCGGCCCCGAGTTAGCCCGAATCTACAGGCGGTTCCTAGGCGGCCCCTACTTACAAGTGTCCCCGAGTCGGCCCCAATCTACATGCGGTTCCTAGGCGGCCCCTGCCTACAAGCGGCCCCAAATTGGCCCCAATTTATAGGTGATTCCTAGACAGCCCTGGCTCCTAGGCGGCCCCTGCCTACAGGCGGCCCTAAGTCGGCCCCGGCCCCTAGGCAGCCTTGGTCCTTATCTTATCTTATCTTCGAGGCTCACCTCAGCTTCCTAAGTAAGCCTCTACTTTTGACAAAGCCAGACCCACTAATCTTCCTTGATCCATATTAGTCTAATAAGATAAATTCTGTTAATTCCAACACAGGCCCAAAGGTCATCACCCATTAGACAACATTAATGACTCTGATCAGATGAGGCCCCAAAGGTCATAATTTGTCATGAAGCTACAATTCTCCAAACCATTGAGGCCCAAAAAGTCATCAAGAAGATTTAATAACTCTGGCCAAATAAACCTCGAAAGGTGATCATCTGCCATGAAGTACCAATCACCCAGATCAGAGGGGATGAATCCGATCCCACCGGTTTTGACATTCTATCTGTAAAAGTCATGGCTCATCATGAGATTCCAATCTTATCAAGCAAGCTATACAGGCTCAAAGGTATTCTATCTGTAAAAGCCATGGCTCATCATGAGATTCCAATTTTATCAAGCAAGCCATACATGCTCGAAGTATCAACAAAACAGGTAAGAGGGACCCCGGACCAAGGTATGAACACTCAAGCAAACACTTAAGATTTTTTTGAATCTCCTTCTTCCTAACTGTTGGGAGTTTGTTGAAAAATTATTTGGCCCAATCCCATTGATTTTGATGATTACCAAAAGCCATGAGTACATTAAAAGATGTAATGAGTTTATTTACATGATTAATGAATTTATTTAGAACAATGAATGAGAATGTTAAAGTATGACTTTATTCAAATTGAAAGTAACTTCATGTTCAATGTTTAAGCTTTTAATTAGAAATTTAATACTTCATATTGTAATCAATGAGTTTTGGAACACTTCTTGAATTGATTCTTAATGTCAATTTTATTATATTCAAGTCAAATAATGATTTAAAATGAATCTGGAACGAATTTAAAGTCAATTAGAAAACTTTCTAATTTTTGATACGTTCCGGAGCCGACTCTTGAGTTTCAGAGTCGACTCCCCTCAGAGTACAGAAATGTCTATCTGTCTCGAGTCGACCCACGCAATTTCTTGAGTCGACCCCCGATTCTGTCGAGCCGACTCCATGACTGTGCGAGTCGACTCCGCTCAGACACCAGAGGTGTGTTTTTCTGAGCATTTCACGAGTCGACCCCAACTTTTCATGAGTCGACCCCCGACTTTCAGGAGTCGACACTTTACTTTTCATGAGTCAACCCTTTGACTTTCTAAACATTTCTATTTTTAGTATCACGACCTCGAGCCGACTTGGGAAAAGCATGAGTCGACTCCAGCAAATCTGGACGAAATTTTTCTGAATGCCAAGTCAGCATCAACGGTAAGATTTTCGTTTAACGGCTATTTTTCTTTGTTTCTAACGACTATATTTTTGCAGAATCTATAAATAGAGAAGCCGTTTTCAAATCAAAGAGATACAAAAAGAGAGATATTCATTTCAAGAGAAAAGAAAAGAAAATCGGAAAAACAGAGCTTCATTTGAAAAAATCCATGATTCAAAATAGAGTGAAAGAAAGAGTGTGAAATTCAAGGAAGCTCCTTCTGTGTTCAAGCTCAACAATCCAAGGAAGCTTCAGAAGAAAATCCAAGAGCTATTCAAGAGCATTTCAAGTGATTTTCAACGCTCAAAAGAGGAAAAGCTCAAATCAACTCACAAGTTCATTCTGTGAAGAATCCAAGCTGAGGCCAGATTCTACACTTCAAAAGAGTTGAGGAAAAGAGAAAAAGAAGAAAAGCTCCAAGCCAACCATCTGCAAATCAGGCTTTTCTAAACTTTATTCTTACATTTGTTAATCTGCTCATTGAGGAGCTTTTGTAACTGAAAAACCATACTTCTATTCTTTGTATCTAGTTCAATCTGGGGGATTGAACTAGTTGAGGTAGTCTTACCTCGGTACAAGCTTGGTAAAGCTTGGGTTAGGGTTTTTGTGCTGGTGAGCCCTTGAAAACCAGCTGGGTTCGTTGTGCGCCCGGGAAAACAACAAGTTTGAGTTGTGAGCTTGTAAAACAACTCTGCTGTAATCTAGGATGATTATAGTGTGGACCCAAGTGAATCTTGGGAGTGGACGTAGGTGTTGGATACACCGAACCACTATAAACTCTTTGTGTTTGTCGTGCTTACATTGACTCTTCCTCTATCTCTGTTTTATTCACTGCACTTTGTATTTGCATTGCTATTGCCTTCATTCTTCTTAAGCAAACATTTTTAAAAAGGCTAATTTTTAAAAAGAACCCAATTCACCCCCCCCCCCCTCTTGGGTTGTCATCTGGGCCAATACTAACTCTCTCACTCGAGCTTCCTAAAAGCTCACGGTTGTGATTCCAATCACTAACTTGAGCGTCGAAGGATCCCCACCGGAACATCTCGTCCCCGAAACTTCTTACAGATCTCGGCGCCGAGGTGAAGCTTCTTTAGCAAACTCACGGGAGTCTATTGATGCTTAAGGTCATCAGCTCAAGATGATCGAACATCATTAGATAGCATATAAGTCCTAAATATAAAAGAGATTAAAATGCATAAACGATAGCATAAAGGGCTTTGAACGGTTGGATGGAGCTTTTTAATATGAATTAAGTTTGGTTTTAAGAAAAATTAAAAGAAATATTAACTGAACCCAAATAAAATTTGCCACCTCATTCAAAATCCATAAACTAATAAGCGGAAATGTAAACCAATCCAAACAACAGTTTGCTTGACTTCACCATAGGTGCCACCTCATTTAAAGATCAAATCTATCAGAGCCATCCATGACAAGTGGCAATGACCCTTTCAAATGCTTATAATAGATCTTTGATAAACAAGTTTCTAGCTTTGGCTCTCAAACCAAGTGCTCGTTTAGGCTCCAGGTTTCCTCTATTTGCTTTGACTAATTTAAGCATCAAAGAATTTTTTCTAAATATTATTTTTTTAAAATACTTTAAAAATATTGTATGATCAATGCATTCTGTTAAAATTATAAAAAAATTCTATAAAATCGCTATTAGACTAGCTATGCTATATGGAATAGAGTATTGAGCAATGCTGAAACAACATATGAATATATTAAGTGTAACAAAAATGCACATGCTAAGATGGATATATAATAAAACTTTAAAAGAAAGAATTAAAAATAAATATATAACAGAAATGATAGGTGTTGCTGCCAAATCGCGTTCCCCGAACGTTAGGGTGACGGAAAGCCTCCTCCTCGTCGGAGTTCTTGCAAGAAAGTCCTCGGGGATCAGTTTTACCAGTGGGGACCCTCCGATGCTCAAGTAAGCAACTTGGGAACAGTCAAGAAAAGAGCTAATGAAGGAGAATAGCTTGAGAACTTGGGGTTCAGATCCCCTCCTACCATGAGTGAGGGGTTCATATACCTGCTCGAGGATCCCTTTTACCCCTCCCAGAAAGTTGTTGGGTTGGAGACGCCAGTGTCGTCAGGGAACAGATGGAAGGATTAGTGGGGGACAAGCCGTAATTGTCTCTGAAGTCATCAGAGGTACCCTGGCATACCATTCTCCTGACAGACGCGGCATCACAGGTGGTTAGTGGGTCTAGCCGTGTCAGATGGATACTGCAACCGGTAGTGGGCACGTAGGGATGCGAAAGATTGGTGGGCCACGTGGGAGTTGCGGGTGTTTGTCGGGCTGCACGGGACCCTCGGGCTCCAAGGCCAAGGCCGAGGTCGGCACCGAGGCTGAGGCCGAGGTCGACGTCGGCACCAAAGCCGAGGCCGAGGTTGGCACCAAGGCCGAGGCCGATGTCAGCACCGAGGCTGAGGAAGCTGAGGCCAAGGTCGGCACCAAGGCCGAGGCCGAGGTCAAGGTTGGCATCGAGGCTGAGGTTGGGGCTGAGATTGAGGTGACGGCGAGTACCTTCCGTTAGCCCGTTACTAACGAAGCCTGATCAGCCACACCTGATGTCCTCCCACCCCTGAGGATGGTGTTGGGGTGCTTCCCACCTAGCAAAAGGGGCATCATGTCACCAGGTGGCTGATCCCAAAGTACCGTTGATCGTCGAGCATACACGTGTCTCTGGCAGTGATAGCTCTTTAATGTCGGGCGCGCGGGGTATCGCGACGCCCTTACCCCGCATGCCCCCACTATACGATCCAAAGGAGATCCTCCTCGGGATGGGGGAAACCCTTTTGGACTCCGCAAAAAGGGTGATCGTCATTATTGGACCTAAGTCATTAGTGTTCTGCCATCGGCTGAGAACCTCGTGCATCGTGCACCAGGTGGTTGTCGAGAAGACCCTCCCAATGGGAGGCGCGCGCGTGGCCAATCCAGCTGGATGGGATGTTTCAAAGAGGGGATAAAAGGAGAGGATCGTCCCTAATCTGGCTCATCGTGCTTCCAGGGTTCCTCCGTCCCTTGTGCCCGGGTCTTCTTCCACCTATGTCCGAGTCTCCTGCTTTCTCCGGCCTCTATCGTTCCCCATTTTTCCAGGTCAGTCCTTCCAGCTCTATTCTTCCATGGCTTCCTCCCCTGAGTCCTGGTCCTCCGCTCCATCTGGTGGCCGCTTCTCTTCTTCCCAGCTGTGGCCATCTTCGACTCCCTCTGTCCCCTGGTCCTCCTCCGATTCAACTGAGGACCAAGTTCCTTTATCACAGCGGCAGATCGCCGGATGGGCCCCCATCAGGGGTCATCCAGCAACCTCTGGTCCCCCTAGTGCTATAGGTGAGTCCCTCAAGGGATCCATCTCCACCATCACCGGCCAAGACCTAGCAAACCTTAGGGCCCAGTATAGGATCCCAGCCACTGTTAGACTATTTGTCCCCAGCCCCGATGACAAGATAACATCCTCCTAACTCGGGAGGGTTGCCCTGTACTAGGCATCTATCATGGCGAACCTCTGGCTGCCTATCCACCCCTTCATAGCCAACCTCCTTGATAGGTATGCCTTAGCACCCATGCAGTTGGTCCCGAACTCCATCTGGACCATCTGCGCCTTCCTGGTATTGTGCCACCTCCAAGGCATAGAAGCCAGAGTCTCCCTTTTTTGCACCTTCTACAACCTTCGCCAGCAGTCGGGCTGGTGGATGTTCCATCCCAGGTCCGGCCGGATCCTTAGGCTTAGCCTTCCAACGTCCGTCAAGGGATGGAAGACTCATTTCTTCTTTGCGGGTCTCGAGGTGAGGCCAAGCTGGGGGGACCTGGACATGGGTCAAAATAAGAATCAGATGGTGGTCCTAAGGGACAAGAAGGTATTCCACCAGCTGCTGACCACTGAGATCCCTCGCTGCCATGAGCTTTTGTCCTAGGAGAATCTGCGGCTGACGGGCGCCTTCTCGCATGGTGGTGAAGGCCCTTTTTTCTTTCTCTCTTTTTTTTTGCTGACTGACCTCGGGCGCATGCAGATATGAGGCTGCCTTATCACGCCGTGAGGAGGGCGGTGGCCAAGAAGAGGAAGGCCGCCGATGGCGCTAAGGGGTCGAGGAGACGGCCTCGATCCTAGTCACCGGCTCAGTCCTTGACTCGATCCACCACGCTGGCTCCTCCGACCCACCAGCCCTGGGAGGACCGAGAGCTCATCCCGATCGTTGATCTCATCGCTGATACACTGCTAGAACGGAGGGCCGAGGGGGGTCCACCCGTGGAGGCGACCCCACCATGCATAGAGATGGTCACCCTGGGGGCCAAGCCAACCTCGGCGAGAGGCTCACCCATGGGAGAGCAGGCGAGGGAGGGCCTAACGGTAGTGAACCCATCAGCAAGGGAGGGGCTGCCGACACCCAACGTGGCGCCGGCGTCCTCGAGTCCCCTCGGGATCACTGAGGGAGTTGGAGGTGGGGCCATGCCCTCCTGACCTTTGCTCATGAACCAGGGCCACAGAGCCGAGCAGCTGATGGCTCAGGTCTGCCTACCCGAGTTCCAAGGGGAGCTCCACCATCAGGGGGCTTCCTCTTTCTTCTAGGACGTCTTCGTGGCCCAGTTATGGGTAAGTACCTCTTATCCGCCTTTGTACACAAACTCTCTGCTTGATTTAGTACTGACAATGGCCTTCTGGTGCAGACGGTGAACTCCATAGGTGCCATGAGAGACATCCTCATGCAGAGAGAGATAGTGCTCCGTCAGACCTGGTGGGATCTAGCCAAGGCAGAGGCTCATGCCGAGAGGGCCGAGGGAGCACTAGGAGTGGCCCGCACCAAGCATGCCGAGGAGCTCAAGGAGGCCAAGTGCCTAGCTGTGGCTGAACTTGAGTGTGCTCGGCTAGTGGGCGAGATGCTGGAGGTTGCCCGGGGCACAATCAGCGCCCGTGACCTGCGCATCGACTCCTACACCTTCGAGGTGAAGGCAGCCGAGTTGCGGGCTACCAGGGTGAAGGAGTCTACCCGAGCAGCCAAGGCCAGGGTGGCCTAGAAGGAGGCAGAGGCCTGGGCAGCGGAGGAGAGGGTCGTGGCCATCGAGGAGAAGGCTGGCAGGGCGATGGACGACTTCAGGATGTCCGCAGCCTTCGAAGATGAGCTGGCCGAGGGCTCCGCTGGCGCCTACCACCTCGGGTTTCAGGATGGGAAGAAGAAGGTTGGTCGTGTCTTCGGACTCACCGGCCTTGACGATATCAAGCCAAACGAGGTGCCAGACGAGGTGGTCGTACTGTCGGGGTAGGCTGACAATGGGTCAGGACCAATCGAGGCCTGAGCATACTTGTACTTTTTATTTCTTTTTTGTACTGAAGTCCGACCTGTGTCAACATTTTGTAAACATATTTTTTTTAAGAATCAATGAAAAGGAATTTGAGTTGAAGTGTTGATCTTTGGGTCTCTTCTCGATTAGTTGGCCTTGCTAGCTTGTCATTCCTTGTGAGATTGAGTGAGTTCGAAGCAGTGGCTTGACCTATGGCTGAGGTGGACTCAAAAGCAAAGACCAAAGTTGGCCCAGAAATCGGGCTATGTGCCGTGCGGGTGTCGAGTCTTTCGGGGCCAACTAACTCCGGCCATTGGTGTCAAGCTGGCCTTAGGATTTTAGTGCCGACCAGAATTGGGCTTGGATGCCGAGCTGGCCTCAAGATTTTTAGTGCCGATCGAAGTCGGGCCTAGGTGCCGAGCTGACCTCGGGCTTTCAGTGCCGACCGAAGTCGGGCTTAGGTGCCGAGCTGGCCTCGAGCTTTCAGTGCTGATCAGAGCCGGGCTTAGGTGCCAAGCTAGACTTGGGCTTTCAATGCCGACCGGAGTCAAACTTAGGTGCCGAGATGGCCTCGAGCTTTTAGTGCCAACCGGAGCCAGACTTAGGTGCCGAGTTGGCCTCGGCTTTCAGTGCCGACCGGAGCCGAGCTTAGGTGCCGAGCTGGCCTCGGGCTTTCAGTGCCAATCGGAGTCGGGCTTAGGTACCGGGTTGGCCTCGGGCTTTCAGTGCCGACCGAAGCTGGGCTTAGTTGCCGAGCTAGCCTCGAGCTTTTAGTGCTGACCGGAGCTAGGCTTAGGTGCTAAGCTGGCCTCGGGCTTTTAGTGCCGACCGAAGTCGGGCTTAGTTGCCAAGCTAGCCTCGGGCTTTCAGTGCTGACCGGAGTCAGGCTTAGGTGTCGAGCTGGCCTCGGGGTTTTCATGACGACCGAGGTCGAGCTTAGGTGCCGAGCAGGCCTCGGGCTTTCCGTGCCGATCGGAGTCGGGCTCAGGTTCCAAGCTGGCCTCGGACTTTTCATGCCGATCGGAGTCGGGCTCAGGTTCCGAGCTGGCCTGGGCTTTCCGTGCAGACCGAAGCCGGGCTTAGGTGCCGACTTGGCATCGAGCTTTCAATGCCGACTGGAGTGGGCTTAGGTGCTTAGCTGGCCTCGGGCTTTCAATGATCGGAGTCAGGATTAGGTGCCGAACTGGCCTTCAAGCTTTCCGTGCCGATCGGAGTCAGGCTTACGTGCCAAGCTGGCCTCGAGCTTTCCATGCCGATCGGAGTCAGGCTTATGTGCCGATTTGGCCTCGGGCTTTCAATGCCGACCAGAGTCGGGCTTAGGTGTTGAGCTGGCCTCAGGCTTTCCATGCCGACTGGAGTCGGGCTTAGGTGCCGAGCTGGCCTCGGGCTTTCCATGCCCACCGAAGTCGGGCTTAAGTGCCAAGATGGCCTCAGGCTTTCCATGCCGACCGGAGTCGGGCTTAGGTGCCGAGCTGGCCGCCGACCGAAGTCGGGCTTAGGTGTCGAGCTGGCCTCTGGCTTTTCGTGCCAACCAGAGTGGGTTTAAGTGCCAAGCTGGCCTCAGGCTTTCAATGCCGACCAAAGTCAGGCTTAGGTTCCAAGCTAGCCTCAAACTTTCTGTGCCGATCAAGTCGGGCTTAGGTGCCGAGCTGGCCAGGCTTTCCATGCCGACCAGAGTCGAGCTTAAGTGTCGAGCTGGCCTCGGGCTTTCCGTGCCAACCAGAGTCGGGCATAGGTGCCGAGCTGACCTCGGGCTTTTCGTGCCGACTGGAGTCGGGCTTAGGTGCAAAGGGCGAGATTCTTGAACATGTCTTCGTTAACCAAAGGAAGATGATATATTCAAGGCTACCTTTATTTCAAAAGTTAAAAAGGATGAGGTACTCAAACCCAAAATTAACTGTTACATACATCATTGATAATATTGGCGGAGGTTGTTCAAATTCCAGGTGCGAGGGAGTGGAGTTCCATCTAGCTTCTCGACTCGGTACGCTCCACGATGCAAAGCCTCCATGATCCAGTAGGGTCCCTCTCTGTTGGGAGATAGCTTGCCTCCTTCCATCGGCTTTGAGACTTTGGCTCATCTGAGGACCAAGTCTCCCATGAGGAATACCTTGGAACAGACATGAGCATTGTAGTACTTAGCGACCCTCTGGCGGTAAGCTGCCATTCTGTGCCATGCCCTGTCGCGGACCTCCTCGACGAGATCAAGGTTGGCTCGCAGTCGGCTTGCGTTGTCCTCCTCGTCGTACGACTCCACTCGAGGACTTAGGATCCCGACCTCCACGGGAATGACGGCTTCAGAGCCAAAGACGATGCAAAAGGGGGGGTCTCATCTCCGATGGGAGTGTGGGGGGTCATATGATAGGCCCATAGCACATTGGGGAGCTCTTCCACCCACCTTCCCTTGAAGTCATCCAGTCACGTTCTGAGGCCCTGAAGGATGGTACGGTTTGTTACCTTGGCCGCTTCATTTGTTTGTGGGCGACCGACCGAAGTAAACCACTGGCGAATGCCCAGCTCGATGCAAAACTCTCTAAAAGGGGAGTTGTTAAACTGTCGGCCGTTATCGGTGATGAGGGTGTGGGGTAACCTGAACCAGCAAATAATGGATTTTCAGAAGGACGACCTCACCTTGCTCTATGTTATCTTGGCTAGAGCTTCGGCCTCCACCCACTTGGTGAAGTGGTCGATGGAGACGAGTAAGAATCTTCGCTGGCCAAAGGCCAAGGGAAATGGCCCCAAATGTCCATCCCCCATTGAGAGAAGGGCCACGAAGCCGACAAGGGGCTCAGCTGGAAGGTTGGTATTCGCTAGATGTTGGCATGCCGCTGACAGCTATCGCACTTCCGAACCAACTCGGTGGCATCCTCTCTCATCATGGGCTAGTAGTACCCCTGGTGTAGAGCTTTATACGCTAGTGCTCTGCCCCCCAGATGGTTCCCACAGATGCCCTCGTGGATCTCCCGAAGGATGTAGTCGGCGTTCGTAGGTCTGATACACTTGAGGAGTGGATCAGAGAAAGACCTTCGGAATAGCCATCCGTCTAACACTAGGAACTTAGGGGCTCGACGCTTGAGTAATTTGGCCTCCGCAGGGTCCTCGAGGAGAGTACCATTGGCGAGGTATTGGATATAAGCCTCCGTCCATGCGGGCTCTTGGCCGATCGGCAGGACCTCCTTCGTGGTGTCGATGCTTGGAGTCTCCAAGTGCTCCACATACATCCTCCCGAGGGTCCCGTTAGCTGAGGTGGCTAAATGGGATAGAGCATCGGCTCTGGCGTTCTCACCTATGGGGATGTAGCTGACGCTAAAGTGAGTAAAAAGTGAGGCTTGCGATTGGACCTTACCTAAATAACGGGACATGGCGTCATCCCGAGCTTCGTACTCCCCAGCGATCTGATCGAAGATGAGTTAAGAGTCAGTGAATGCTCTGAGGTACTCTACTTTGAGCTCCCGAGCAAGCCTCATTCTAGCTAGCAGCGCCTCATACTCAGCCTGGTTGTTGGTGGCGGGAAAGAGAAACCGAAGGGAATACTCTATCACCATCCCATCAGGAACGGCAAGTATGAGGCCCGCTCCGCTCTCCTGAGAGTTCGACGCACTGTCCACATGGAGGATCCACTCCTCCCCGCTGCCTCGAGAGGGGCGGCCGATGGCGCCATGCTGGGCTCCTTCGGTGGCTCCTCGGCCCAGGTGCATTCGACTAGAAAGTTCGTCAGGACTTGGGATTTCATGGCCGATCTTGGGCGGAATGACAGGTCAAATTTCCCCAACTTAACTGCCCACTTTGCCAACCGATCGAAGGTGTCGGGATGAGACAGGATTGCCCTCAGCGGCTGGTCCATGAGTACCATGATCGGATGGGCTTGGAAGTAGGGCCTGAGATGCTGAGCAGAGACTATTAACGCGAAAATAATTTTTTTGGTCTTGGAATACCTGATCTCCATGTCATGAAGCACTTTGCTCGTGTTGTAGATTGGTCTTTGCGCCCCATTAAAATCTACGCTGATAAGGACCGAGCTAACGGCCTCTTGGGAGGCGGCGAGGTGCAAGAAAAGGTCTTCTCCCTCTGTCGGCTTTGACAGCAATGATAGGGTCAACAGGAACTCCTTCAGCCCTTCGAAAGCCCTTTGGCACTCCTCCGTCCAGTCGAAACCGTTCACCTTCCACAGTGCCTTGAAGAAAGGCAAGCACCGCTCGGCCTACCTGGATAGGAATCGACTCAAGGCCGCCATCCTTCCAGTTAGGCACTGCACCTCCTTCTTGCTAACTGGAGGTCTCATGTCAAGGATGGCCCGAATCTTGTCTGGGTTGGCCTCGATCCCTCGCTGGGTCACCAAGAAACCCAGGAACTTAACCCCATTACTCTGAAGGCACACTTGCGGGGGTTTAGCCTCATCTGAAACCGGCGAAGGTTATCGAAGGTTTCCACCAGGTCAGTGATGTGGTCGTTGGCGCAGATGCTTTTAGTTAGCATATCATTCACGTATACCTCCATATTGCGCTCGATCTGGTCCTTGAAGACCTTGTTCATCAGCCTTTGGTATGTGGCCCCTTCATTCTTTAGTCCAAAAGATATTACCTTGTAGTAGTAGATGTTAGCTCCCCCATCTCTCTGGGGCCACAGACAGCACACCTGCACACCTATGGTAATCGGATAGAGTTTTACTAGTCTTTATGTAGCGCTCCATAAAGAGCTAGAGAACCCTAACTAATTATCATAAATGGCAGACGCTCGAAAACATATCCTGTTAAAAACTTTTTATTATCATTTTAAATGTATATGCACATCACTCAATCAACACTAAGCATCAACCTACTCAAATAATATTTTTCATGACATTCCTCAGGTAGTTTACAAGATGACATTCATAATCGACATCAAAATCATAAGTGCACACATCATGCTCATAATTTTCTCCAAAACATAAGT